>OX155980.1:69598001-69943148 GCA_944548615.1 Micropterix aruncella
AAGTCATCTTTCAATAATTAATATAGTAAAACTATGCAGGAAAAAGATAAGCTCCTTGGTGGCGAATGCAATCTTGCACTTGAACTGTCTCCTCAGCCTGCATCCAGTGCCGCCTAATCCAAGCTACATCGCTTATTTTTAACAATAAACGGAAATCACACCATTTATTGACCAATACAATGTTAAAGATAACAATAATAGTTGATCCAAGTTATTTTATTTTGGAGCATCAGTAGCTCAGAGATCTTTGACACATATTTAAATCTTGGAGAGAAACGAGGGCTTATCCTTTCGAAAGCCAGCCTTCGCTTGCAAAAATGGCGCCGCACTTTTGTTTGGTTGGTTTTGTATATAAATACTAAAATTATTGTTTTTTATGAATTCTCTTTTGTTACCCAATAGTTAATCTTGTTAGTCATGTATATTATAGATTTATATAATATATATGAAGGCCAGCCGAAAGGGCTACGTGCAGATCTATCAATCGCCACAAATGGTCGTTTGGCTTTTTTGGGGCCCCAGCGGTTATAAGTACTCTACTATTTAATTATAATAATAGCTTTTTCAACCAATAATACATGACAAAGCAGTAAAAATACACTGGGGGTCGCAGCTACAAAAATATACTATTGATGGAGGACGCACTCAGTTAAAAAGTACTGATATTCAGTGTGCCCTATTGGAGGTATCTATATATGGTATCTATATATAACTAATATATTACAAACTTATGAGCAAAGTATAAAAATGAGTCATTATGACAGCTTTACAGATACTGTTTTCGAGTATACATCTCGCCCTTGTATATGTTGCCATTAATAATTTTTGCATTTCCACAGAGTTTATTTATCGACAAAACCTATGTAAATGATGTCAGCATATTCTCATTTCGCCCTTGCATACTTGCATTTAATTTAATAAGATGCTCAAACAAATCCATCATAAAGCCAACTTTATGCACTAAGTTTCATTGCTGACTAAGACCACAAATGTAAAGTTGCATTCCCTTGCATTCCCTAATAAAGAATAATTCAAAAACAGGAGGATACTGGTACACCATTGTGCCGCGGAACAATGGTTGAAAACCACTGTTCTAAGCAATGCTGTTCCGAAGATTAAAATGAGTTTTTTATATTAATTTCCCTTATATTCAAATTACGTAATATTTCTAAACAAATCAGTAAAATCGTTAAACCCTTCAGTTAGAAAGGGATGATCGTGTATAAAAAGATTTTAAATCATTTCTCCTAAAAATTAAATAATGAATAGTCAATCAATATTCATCAGGAAATATATTTAACGTTGAAAAATTTAAATGATGGCAATCACAATAAATTTCTTGGAATAAATTCTTGAAAAACATTTGTCCTGGAATGTACATTATATGCCATGCTACCATGGAATTCACCGACCGGAATCGGATTCCAGTCGGTGAATTATAGCATCTATGTATCTTGTAGTTTGTATCTATATTTATACTACTACTCTGTTACACACAATGGATTCGTTCGGTCGCATTATTAACACGTTGAACGCCATGACGGACACCATGTGTCCGACAGCATACTTTCGTCCTACAAATCGTCCAAAAATCGTTGAGGTGCTTTTTTGCAAAAAAAATCAGTAAACAACTCAAAAATAATGGGTGACTTACGGAAACAGCGATTTACTCATTATTTTCCGGATGTCAAATGGCAGACAGCAGTGTCCGTCCCGGCCTGTGAGAATGTCCAACCGTCTTTCCTTTTTTGTGCCAAGTGGTCAGGTTGTACTGTGGGGCCGCGCGGGACACTTGCCTTAGTAAAAACAGTCGAAATGCTGTCCGTTGGGCGCCTACAGGCTTTTGAAGTGATCGAGGGCATGCGGACTCATGGTGTCCGACGCGGCCCCCTGGACCCGATATACTGGCAGTCACAAGGTGTCCGCCGCGGCCCACTGGGCTAAACATGGTTTTTAGTTTGGCGTTCAACGTGTTAAGTACTCACTTCTATGTAACCTGTAGTATTAGTAGCTTTGTACCGAGTAGCATTGAAACAGTATTATAGTAGAAGTTGATTGTAACGGAGCGCTTTTAGCAACTGATATTCTAGAATCTGAGCCAGGGTTGTTGCTGATGCAGGTTTTTTTTAATATCAGCGGATGCTGATATGCTGATGCTATTTTTTAAAAATATAATTATCAGCTGATGCTGATGCTGATTTTAATGAAATACCTAAATAAAATACATCCATCTATGAAATTGTAATTAAAAGGGATAATATTATTAAGTATTTTAAATGAAAAGTCAGTTATAATACTTCCGTGACTTTTAATTATCAAAATCAATCTTCTTACATTTTGAATAGGTAAAGTACCATTACTTTACATACACAAATAAAATACAATTGACGTTTAACCATTCAACTTGAAATTTTATTTAAGGTAAATTATATTTTAAAAACAATAGCTGAGCTGCCTTTTCAGATTGCAGTCGACTACGGGAAAGCTTATGTATGGTATAATTCCAGCATTGTTGAATAATTGTTCGCTAGGAACACTGTGCGCATGCGGCTAGAGCTAAGCTCCGCCCTTCAGAATATCAGCAAACAATAAAATCAGCATTGATTAATACGGATGCTGATGCAGAGGCTGATATAATGCAGATACCAATACTAATAATCCACTGATGTTGATGCTGATATTCGCAACAACCCTGATCTGAGTCATACTTCAGACACCATACCTGAAAGTTCTCAGGGGGCTGATTACACTGGCTGTATTAGAATTCTCCCATTTTAACTGAAGTGTTTAGTGATAAAATACGCATTGTAATATCAAAATATTGAAAAACGGCTTCATGACCAATTATTATAGAGGAACAAAATGTCAATGATTTGATTAGATGCTCTTACGACCTAAAGATTTAAAATAATCAGGTAGCAATGATTTCATATTCTGAATGAATTATTTTTGCGAAAACTTCTATATTTTAACAAAATTTGAAATGTTTTGCTCTGAGAATTCCACAACATTGATATTCTTTTTACTGCTAATAGAATAGTTTTTATTACTAAAACTACCAACGGTTATGCAGCCATTCCTCAATAGCTTGTCTAGTTTTCACAGAATTTTGAATTGAGTATTTTATGTGTGAACAATTTTTTTATTTAATACGGTAGACAAACGGCCTATGAAATCACCCTCGTAAAATTGCTTTTTTTTTCGGTTTTCTTTGAATTATAGTTCACAGTTGCTATAATTAGACCATGTGTTTCTGAACAGCTATAGCGCCCCCTTAAGGTGATAGGAATATTTCGTAAAATAATGTGGTGGTGGATTGTTGGCACTTTCCATGGCAATGTCAGTCAATATTGCTTGTTGTCGAGTAGTTCAGTGGGAATCTAAAAGTCGCAGTGGTTTTGGACAAATGTAAGTATATTTTAATTTATTTGTATAGAAAACCTATTTAATCAGGCTTAATTTATACTCCAATTTATCCGGATGTACTAGCTTAAGTTCAAACGTACATAAAATTGAAAACATACATTGGATGATCACATTTGAGCCACCATGCAATTTAATTGCTAATCTGTCAAATGTTGGGACATTTTCATTCATCCTCCAATGCACTGAAAGATAATGTTTTATAACTCATAGATTTTTTTAAACTCATGCGTTTCATCCATAGTATCAGAGTATCAGACAGAAGCCTTACCGGCTATCTTGCATAACAAAAGAAAAAGACACGCTTATTAAGTGGTGCCTAGATGAATAAGTTGTCAAGAACCCGTTTACTTAAAATATCTATCTTTAATTTTTTATCATAATATGGCAATGGTGCAAGCTTTGTCTGTAACCGATATAACTACGCTGATACAAAAGTGAAAAAGCATGGTGAAGCTCGTGATCGACTACCGAGCCGGGAAACTCAAATTTCAACATTTAATCGGGGCATTGATATTGTGAACAATTTCATATACCTAAGAATTGCAATCGCTGTACAGTGACGTTTTCAAAAACCTATTGCAGAAGGGTCTACTAGTTTTGCCAATTTCGTATATATCGCTTAGTTTAAATTTTCCATTTCCATTTCCTTATTTCTTTTTTTCCATTGTATCCTTGCAGAAGTCGACAGCGGATTCTTTATTTCCGGGAAAGAGCACGTGGTCGGTGAACGAGCACGTCCGCCTCTTAGATGGCATAGAGCAGTTTGGCTTCGGCAACTGGAAGGATATCTCCAAATACATCGAAACTAAGGGCCCTGAAGGTAACATCTATTTAATTATTAACCTTTCTTATCCTTTAGAACGCCGCCGTTTCGCAGTATAACAGACAAATCGTTTCGATTTGAATGAAATGAAATGAAATGAAATGAAATGAATTGAATGATTTGCTTGCCAATCTTATTATATTTTTAGTCGCCAGAACTTGTCATACGATTGCGGGTATTGACTGTATGCTGTGACCGCTTCAGAAGCCGCTTTTATCAATTTTGCTGTTTATTTTACAACAAAAGTAAATTAATCCGTCTATAATTCATTTTATCCCATAATACATTGATTTTTTAATGAAATTCATAAGGATTGATGTTAAAATGTGCATAAAATCACATCACAGATGGACGATGGCATGGCCATTTAACAATAACATAAAGAAATCCAGCCTAATGTCAGGTTTGTTTATAGTGGAATCGATTATATAGTGTATTAGATTGCTCAGCATCGTACTACAATTTGGCAACCAGGATTTTACTGCAAAACGCAGGGTGTAGATGGCACTCTGACTTTTATGGTATATTAGTATGGTATGGTACTGTAGATGGTGCTCTAAACACGTCTATACGGTATAAAGTAATAATCTAATAACAAACGAATTTTTTAAATCATAGGAATTATTTTTTATATATTATTTACATAAAGATGTCAATTTTTAATTTGGTATATAGGTTTCAATACGTAATAATTACGAACGAAGGTAAACTAATATATGGCATTCTATCTCTCTGTATTATTTCTGTGATGAAATCAGCCTATGTCAAAAATGTGATAGATGACACTAATATTAACATTTTATTATTGTTATCATTGGTTGAAATAATGTTTTTTTTATAATCAACAATAAGCCCTTTATTAAAAAAAAACATCAATGTTATTATAGATGGCCAAATAATTTGCTAATAGATTGGCCATCAATGCTATAAGCACCACATGCATTTTGCCATTTCAGAAGGGTTGTCAAATCGCATTATGGATACCATACCTAATACCTAAACCGCAAACTAATACCATATGTAATCAATGATATTGGTTAGCTAGCCTGAGCTTACATTGTATTGTTCCTGATTCAATTCTGGTGGCTTTGTCTGTATTTTCCTTTGGGATAAAATTAACTTAAACATTGCATTGGCGTCGTCCCTCATAATTACACCACTGTGTAATAACACCACCATTGTAACATTGTAAACTTGACTATTTTTAATTTCGGATGCAAAACTCAAGATTTGGAAATAGAAAGATAAGACAAGTTTGTATGACTACTAAAATAAATATTTTGTGAAAATATATAAAAATAAATACACATTTTCCCAAAATCATGGACATGCTTTATGGAAGTATGAAAACAATTGAAAGATTAACAAATTACTATAGGTTCTTGCTGCTAATGTGACATGTTTTTGCAAGACACTACCGACAACAGTGATCGTGCAAGTGATAGTGATAGACAGTGAAAGAGGGGGACACCCTGGAAAAATGTACAATATTTTACTATCGTTACAACGTAGGATAGAATATCCCCATCGTGTATTTTAGTTATATTTTCGTGTATAGTCATATTTTTGTATATAAAGTGAGCCACAAAAGTCCGGAATAATCAATGAAGTGTATCTAGAATTTGTCAATGGCTTTTTAAAGTTTTTTTCAAATAACTTAGTTAGTTTATATTGAAGAATATATTTTATTTTGTTTATTATCATTAAAAACAAGTTCTAAACAAAACTGTATCATTACTTTTTTCCATTATGTTTTTGGTTTCTCAAACTAGCAGAAAAGGGGGGTGTATGTAGATTTTTGTCGCTCACTGTATATATATATTTATCGTGTATATTAGTAATATTTTCAGCTGTAATGGCACATAGCGCCTTATGGAATCATGGCCCTATAGGATTTTGCGAACGATTCAGTTACTTCTTGTTCGCTTCGTAGATCCTATCTTGTACGTGTTTTTAAGAAAATTTGTACGAGGGGCATTAAAAAAAAGTTTATCTGTTATTATGTTCTAATGTACCAAAACTGATTTTCATCTGTTTTTTTTAACCGTCCTACTAATATGAACGTACTTAATGCGGCTGCTATATTATCGCCCAAACTTGCAAAGGATACAAAAAGGGTCATAAATTGTCTGATATATTGTAAACAAATATTGTTATTGATAAATCTAATAAAAAAACTAAGGTAGGGCATTTAAATAATAGTAATTTGTTTGCAAGATGCAAAGCGTGTCAAAGCCTGTTGGGGAAAATAGGATTTCGAATGAAGAAACGATATTGGCTAGACTTTGTTGTCGGACTATTTGTCTGACTATCTTTCTCTAGTCTATGTGTGAAAATGTTTCATAGCACGAACCCCTTCCTTAATATGGTATGGCGCACTCTGCGCCCGAGTCAAACTTGAACTTGATCAGTGGTATTTGTATTTCATATAATTGCCTATAATGAACTATTTAAAGAGAATTAGCTGTGTGGCTGCCTGCCTGTTACTTTATATTGAACTCTGTAAGTTGTTGCACAAAATCTTAATTTTAATAGTCGTACGAAGTACATTTTGGTATCTTCTTTATATTTCCAAATATTGTGTTATTCATCCCGAATTAATGATCATTTCAAGTAAAGAAAGGGGGCGATGAGCAAAATTAGATTGAGGTTTACTGTAATACAGGCACTTGACTGTATCTCCTTTTCATTTCGCAGAATCGAAAAATGAGTATAATACTCATTTCTTGAATGGAGTGATTGGGCAAGCGACTTGGAGCAATGTACAGTCCACTTCTCACCGGATCGATCATATCCCAGCTGGCAGTCGTATTCCTGCCAATCCTCATTCATCGGGAGACGGTGAAACCACATCGAGGCAAGCTGTTAGAAACGACGAATGCACCCAGCTGGGTTACATGCCTAAGAGAGACGACTATGAGAAGGTAAGTGTCATTTTGTTCATTATACAAGGCACTTCTGAGATGCTAATCATCATTGCGCCCATCCAATGCAAAATTTGTACAATTTTAATATTTATTGCAGTAGAACACCCATTATCCGAACAACCGTTTATCTGAACAGTCATTTAGTGTATTTTTTCACTGGTTTCATTTTGTAATCCCTATATAAATATTTAAACTGGTTATTATACATTATTAACCTGTTAACCGGGGAAGTCACTTTTTAATTACACAATATACAACGGGCGTGCACTTTTTCATATACACTTGTTACGTCAGAGACTGAAAGAGCTGTCAATTCGTTGTTCCGCGGGTAGGCCGCATACCACTGCCGCCACTGCGTAAATTATAACGGTGGTGGGGAGGCGGGCTCGGCATGTGCAAATTTCGAATATCTGACGTGCATACAACACTCACTGTATCCTGTCTTATGTCCTTGCGTTCGGCTTTCGGCGATGGGAACATTTTAAGAAGCGGGTTCCACGTAGAAGAGAGTTTGTAACCGTCGTCTCTATTAACGTTTGAAATTCTTCTTATTTCAATGGCTTCCCGGATCATGCGAGGAAAGTAGAATTGTTCTTTGGATAGCACAATGGGATTTTGAAACTGCAGCCAGTGGATACTTCCGCTATCCAATATATGTTTGCAAATCGCCGATTTTTCTCGCTGAATGTTTTTAACAGCTTTGATGCGTTCCATCAATCGAGTTGCTATGGGACCGTTTCGTTTGTCCAACATAGGTTAAACCACAGCTGCATTAGGCTAAACCACTGACTTTATACACACCCGGGGTTTGCAGTGGTATTACATCCTTTACAGGCCTCAAAATTGAGCTATATTTTGGGTCGGCTTGAATATCATTTTTATATCGAATTTGTTTAGCATCTTACTTATTCGATCTGTCACGCCCTTGACGTATGGTAAGAATGCTCTTGATCTGCTCGGTTTCTAGGTTTCGTCTGTATTGGATCAAAATGCGTGTCTCGTAATATTTTCCATATACATTTCTCCTAAAGACATCATTGACAAGTTCCATCTTCTGCTAAAAATGCAACGTCGCCAAAATGTCGGGTGTTACAAAATTCACGCGGTAAATTAGTTTTTTATCTTATTTTATTGTTGTCTTATTCTTAATTTGTTGTGTGGGGCTTTTCTATGGTCTTTATGAGCCTTTAAACACTGCGGCCATTGTTGATCTATTGTGTGCTCCACCTACTATAGTTCTGCGCTAAGCCTCTTGTCATTTAAGAACCGCAACAGGCTTTTGGCGCCAGATTGTTTAACCTCCTCAGGTTGGAGGTAATGACCACCCAAGTGGGTGTATCTTTTACGCATCGGCGGGCCACACTCGCACATGAGGTGCAGGGAAGTTTCCTCTGCCCCTTGGCAGAAACTGCACATTTTCTTGTCCCGGAGCTTGAGGTTGAACATGTGTTTGTTCAGGCCACAATGCCCCGTGAGCGCCCTCACCAGTATGCGTAGATTGTTCCTATTTAGCGATAAGGCCTAACGGGCAGTCTTTCTGTCGTAAGCCTTAATTAGTGCTTTGGAATAATTCTACCCTGTCGTGTTGCTCCAGTGGTTGACAGATTGTTGTAAACATATTTTTCTGAGCATCAGGTTTGCAAGGCTTTTTGGTTCGCCACAGCAAGGTTCAAGGCCGTATAACATTCCTTTTGCACCCGCCTTAGCAAGTTCGTCGGCTTTTTCATTTCCCTCGATTCCTGCATGACCAGGAACCCATCTTAGAATTACCCAGTATTTTTCGCCCGGGGATTTCAGTTTTGCACCAGCTTTGAAATAATAATATTCGAGACAGTGATGAAAGAGCTGCCTTGCTATCCGAGTGGATATAGATACGGTGGTTGACGTAGTTCTTATGGAGGTTGATATCCGCACATTCAATAATGGCGTATACCTCTGCTTGAAATATGGAGGCGTATTTCCCCAATTTTACACTTCTTACGAAGTTTGGTCGCTCTCCATATATACCGCAGCCTACGTCAAGTCCCGAATGGGATCCATCAATATACCATTTAAGGCTATCGGCCTCCCAATGCAGTTGGTTTTTTAGCCAGTAGTCTCTGGGCGGCAGTTCCACTGTAAAGTTTTCCAAAGTTTAGGAGTAGAAGCATGGTGTCTGATACCATGTTGAGGGTTGGAGTTTCACTGACTGAGTCAAGAACTGATCTTAGTGCTTGTAAGATCCAGTTTGCTTTCTCCCGGGCAGACAGCCTGTACATGCTGGCTTTCGCCACCCGTTTTAAGTGAATGTGTAGGGGCGGTAAGTTCAGCAGTGCATCTAGAGCTGCTCCAGGAGTGGAGGACATTGCGCCAGTTGTCATGAGGTACGCCGTCCTTTGGATATTGCTTAGTTTGGTAGTCACAGTTTTCTGGTTGGCTTTGTTGCACCATACCGCCGAGGTGTACGTGATTATCGGCCTCACAATGGCATTGTATAGCCAGTGGGAGATGTTGGGGTTAAGGCCCCAATTTTTCCCTCCCAGTCTTTGCTTATACCCAAAGCACTTTTAGCTTTTTGTGGCTGTTCCAGGTGAGTCTCTGGTCGAGCGTGACTCCCAGATACTTTACTTCGTCCTACCCATACTTGATACTGTTTACATTTGGCTTATCTGTTCTGACTATCTGTTCAAAAAGTATCGCAAATTTTGAATTTCCACTGGTTACGTACATTCGATTTTAGATTTTTTTGTGGCTTTATGTTGGTACTAATGTCTCTCACTTATGCCGACAAGTTCGGCCATTTTGAATTTTCAGTTAATTTTTGACATCTGCTTTGATTGCATGTGTTTTGGCTCGTCTTCGATTTTTGCCCATTCCAAAAAATGAACCAAAAAATCTATCAAATTTTGTGTTAAAAACAAAAAGTGCGCGGATGCATTTCGAATGTTGACTGTGGCATATGGTGAAGCTACCTTGGACTGAAGCAACTACCTTGGAAAAAATATAATAATTAGTGACATTTCATTTGTAACTTTCATTAAATTATTACAAATTAAAATTCTTATAAAATCTATAATGAATATTTATAAATTGTAACAAATTTTGTGTATAAAAAAAAGTTTTTGTCTCTCGTTATAGGCATTAGCGATCAATGGTGTTGCCGCAGTTATGTACCAAAGAATCTATATACTTTAGCTGTTTCATTTTTATTTTTTGCAGGAGTTTGATCACGAAGCTGAGCAGATGATTTCCAGTCTGTCGGTGGCAACCGATGATGACGAACTTGATACTGGTGAGTTTCGATTCAGTCATTTCGGAGCTGACTTAGAAATGTAAGAGCTGACTTAGAAGACGTCTGGCGTGGCTAAACAAGCATATTGCTGGGCATGATGATAGCGACGCTGCACGGCAGTGTCTTAAACCGTCGCAAGGAGTCACGGACAGAGTCGAACCTCACACGTCCCTAGACTCCACATCTGTCCGCAGTTTGTCACCCGACCGGTCTCCACGACCTGCGTCAATCATATCTTTCCCTCCTCTAAAATTCCCTTCACTTGCGAAAGAGGATTGGGAATTTCACAATAGTAATTTAACTTCAATCCTTGACCACTCTGTGAACCGTAATGCCCCTGCCAGTGTTCAACTGTCGTCCTTCCAGGTGGCGGTCCATGAATACTTCTCGGGTGTTTACCCAAAATCTACCGATGTCGACCCGGTTCACAGAGAAAACGCATTCAAAGCAAAGCTCCGTAGGCAGAAGCGGCTACTTCGTCGCCAGCTACGTGAAGCCAAGAAAGCCGGAGATAAGGCCCTCTGCCACAACTTCTCGCGCGCGTACCGCTCTATACTCAAACTGATACAGAGCGTAGCCACGCAAAACAACAAGCGCAAAGAAGCATTTCTCAAGTCCAAAGAGGAATCCCGGTTTGACAAAAACCGTTTTGACTACAGTAAAAAGGTTTTGTCTGCCGCTAAGGGCACAATCCAAATCCCGGAAGAAATGGCCACGGAATACTTTTCGACCACTTATGAGGATCCAATGCGGCTCCATACGTACAGCCCTCCTCCGGGCATTAAACCTCCGCACCTGCCTACAGTAGCTTTCGCCTCTCAACCCCCATCTCTAGATGAGATTTTAAATCAAATAAAAAGGAAGCCGTCGGGCTCTACTCCAGGTCCCGATGGTATTCCCTACTTAGTGTATAAAAAGTGCCCCTGCCTTCTGCAATATTTAGGATCCATCTTCCGACATATATGGAATAGCGGTGTAGTCCCACAGAATTTTGACCGAGCGACAGTCATCTTAATTCCGAAGGTCCCAGTTTGCACCGGACCAAAGGACGCTCGGCCCATTGCTCTGACAGATACTGTGGCCAAAATCTTTTTTGGCATAGTCCACATGAGGATGAGCGAATTCATGCACCGGAACGAGTACCTTGGAGTGTCAGTACAAAAAGGCTTCATGCGTGGCGTCTCAGGCTGCCTCGAGCACAATTCTCTCTTGGCTGCTGCCATTAAGGATGCGAGACAGCACGAACGCCAAATCAATGTATGCTGGCTCGACCTAGAGAATGCCTTTGGGTCAGTTCGGCACAGTCTCCTCCACTTTGCTCTCCGCTGGTACAACTTCCCACCTGTGGTGCGTGACATTGTAGCCTCCTACTACAACTGTCTGACGTTCCATGTCAAAACGCAAGAATGGACTACCCGCTCTATATCATATTCAATTGGACTGTTTCAGGGCTGTTGCCTTTCTCCGACGATATTCAATATCGTTTTCAATATACTGCTGGAAAGCCTGACCCAGTTCGACAAGAAGTGGGGTTACCGTTTTAAAACAGACGGCCAATACACATCGTCGTGCCTCGCTTTTGCCGACGACCTAACTTTTATCACCAGGAGCCCCAAGCAGCTTTCCCTGCTATTACAGAAAGTGGAGCTGTTCTGCGACTGGTCAGGCTGTATAAAAGTGAAGCCCTCCAAATGTTTTTGCCTTGGACTCGCCCGCATAGACACAAAATTTACGTCCTATGACCCAAAATTAGTCTATAAGGGCTCTATTATCTCCCTTATAGACCCAAATAACCACTTCAAATTTCTTGGCAGGAAAATCACCTGCCAGGGAAAAGACCTCTCTGGCGATCATGTTATAAAACACTTCAGTAGTTGCCTGGAAAAGATAGACAATAAATAAATACAAACGGAGCTGCCATGGAATTCACCGACCGGAGTCGGGCCCATCATAATACTATTTTTTACACTTCTGGGGGGTGAGCAGTGGATTCCGGACTTACGAACCGGCTGTGGTAGGTTTAGGACAGCTGTCTTGCCACATGTGAGCGTTCACCTTGCCACCCATTCACTCCCCCTTCGAAGCCATAGAATTTGAGATGCGCAAATCGCAGTTTTAGATAACTTTTCTAAGAAAGAGTTGATTATTTTTCTGGAAAGGCCAAGATCTTTAAAGAGGTGAAATAGAGATTTAGCTGGCAGGCCACGAGCGCCAACTTCCACCGCGTGAAGGTGAACAGTGAAGCCGTTCCGGGTTACGGCATTTGCAAGATCATGGTATTTATTTAATTTGTACTCGTGGTCTTTTGGGATATTTGATTCCCATGGAACAGTTAATTCTACAATAAGAGCCACCTTCCGAGATAGAGAGTAAAGAGTTATATCTGGACGGAGGGCTGTGCATCCGAGACTTTCAGGGAATTTATACTGCTTAGAGACCGAATCAACCTCCAGAGTCCAATCTGTCAATCATTGCTAATTTCTGGCCCTCGTAAAGCTTGGATCTATGACAACTATCTAACTTCACATTTGTCATGGCCCTTTGTCACCAAAACCCAACGGTCTCGTCTGGATGCACTGGTGACAGCTAGTCTAAAATCCTGGTTGTCCTTAGCCAAACCAGCTGACCCCTCGACTCTTTTCAGGTCCAAAAACAATTTTGGGCTAGCTCTAAAACTACCCTCTCTGCTCTACGCCAACTCCAGAATAACCAAAAATTCGATTCTAAGCAATACCAAGGATCCGGCAATATCGAAGCACGTAGTAAGTGGCCGTAGTGAGTCAAATGATCTACAAGCCCGCGTTGACTTCCACAAAAAGTTCCTTACTGGAATCAGCCAGAATGGCACTGGTCGGGGTATGGCAGTACAACCATGAGCGATGTGGACTTGAAGAAGTCTCTCTTGCGGGGAGATTACGACAGCAATAGTATGGCTCACGCTATTGGCTTTCAATGCCAGAATGATTGGACAACAATTGGAGACTTTTGCATTCCTCCTCCAATGCACTGGAAAGTAATGTTGTATGACTGGACGCCAGAGATGCTGAAATTTTATTTAAATGCCTTTCAGCATACACTTCCAGACCCCAGTAACCTCGCTAGTTGGAGCTATGCCGAGAATAGTTCATGTCCCCTTTGTAGCAACACCCCTTGCACAGCTAGACATATTCTAGCTGGCTGCAAGGTGGCCTTGGATCAAGGACGGTACACTTACCGCCACGACAAAGTCCTTTCTGTTATTCGCGAGGTACTTAGCCTCTCAGTGGCTCGTGCCAACAAGGGTTCCACAGTATCCGCCAAACCCCCAATACAGTTTGTGCGGGTTGGCTCTAAAGGCAAAAAACATCTCACTGCAAAACCTTTCTCAATAATCGAGAAAGCTTCAGATTGGATTATGGAGGTCGATTCAGTCTCTAAGCAGTATAAATTCCCTGAAAGTCTCGGATGCACAGCCCTGCGTCCAGATATAACTCTTTACTCTCTATCTCGGAAGATGGTCCTTATCGTAGAATTAACTGTTCCATGGGAATCAAATATCCCAAAAGACCACGAGTACAAATTAAATAAATACCATGACCTCGCAAATGCCGTCACCCGGAACGGCTTCACTGTTCACCTTCACGCGGTGGAAGTAGGCGCTCGTGGTCTGCCAGCTAAATCTTTGTTTCACCTTTTTAAAGATCTTGGTCTTCCAGGAAAATAATCAACTCCTTTCTAGAAAAATTATCTAAAACTGCGATTTCTGCATCTCAAATTCTATGGCTTCGAAGGGGGAGTGAATGGGTGGTAAGGTGAACGCTCACATGTGGTAAGACAGCTGTCCTAAACCTACCACCGCCGGTCGTTAGTCCGGAATCCACCCTTCACCTCCCAGAAGTATAATAATTATATATGATGGGCCCGATTTTTGGTCGGTGAATTCCATGGCAGCTCCATTTGTATTTCATTGTTCTTATTTATATTATAAGTTATATATCATTATTTGTCGTCAATGCCCAGTCCAAAACGGATCAGTAATTCCAGGGACTGCAGCTTTTGAAATGTATTGATTTCATTCAATATTCCCATATACAGTGGGCAACGCAGTCTCAATCCTTCGGCTGCACATTCCCCTGCAATCCTCTCGCCGTCGCCCCCTGAGGGCAACCTGCGAGACTAAACGAGTTAAACCTTTAACTGAAAGTTATAGTCCAGAGTACACCGTTCATCCCTAGAAGTGTTTAATAGGCCAGACCTTTTTGATTTCGCTCAAGAAACTTTAATTACTAGGTGTTTTCTTCTTATTCCTCAGCTCTGAAGATGGGAGTGGTTTGTGGTTACAACAGAAGAATCTCCGAGCGAATTAGGAGAAAGGCAATCGCCAAGGATTACCAGCTCATACCACAGTTCTTCTGCAGCATCAACAATAAACAACCCAGGAATAACGACAAATTCGAACAGGAGAAAAAGTAAGTTAAAAAAAACGCAAAGGCACTCTTGCCATTGGTATGCGCCATGTCATTTCTTAGCGGATTCACTATCTTTTCTTTAGGCTTAAATGGCTTCCACATTGAGGCTGGAATTAATATTACTTTATACAGAAATCCCTTAATTTACTTGGGTTTTTTATGTGATATATGTTATACGCAATGATACAAAAAGCTTAGAGAAAAAAATGCAATTTTTTCCTGTTTCATATTAGAAGACATTTTTATGTTAGAAGTTTTGTGGCGTTTATATCAGGCTAATATAATAAAATATTTTTTTAATATACCACCCCTCGGTCAGATCGCGCTCTCCAGTTATGGGTCTCTGCCATTTATTTATTTATTTAATTAATTTAACTACACATTTACAATAAATATGCATCGCTAATATTATTATGAATATTTATTAAGTATTAAAAATTACTAAAATAAAAATAACAATTGAACACGGCCGATATGAGCATTACATGTAAGTACAAGTACTGCTGCTGCCCAACTAAGTGCCAGAACTTCTTTGGCAATTTAAAAAAAGAAGAGAAAAAAATATAAATATACATTACCGTCACCATTACAAATTACAACTAATGAACAAAATCGGAAATATTAAAAAAAGAATACAGAAAATAAATTATAGTGTTAAATAAAATAAAATATAAAAAATGACAAATAATATTAACTCCTCTCCTCGCGGAGTAAAAATTCAGTTGTCCCATTCGCGCGCGACCTTTTCGCGCGCAAAATCGACGACCTTGATAAAAACGACCATAACTTGTAAACCACTATACGGATCATAAAAAGAAGAACTGTAAAATGATCGCATTGAAATTTGACATATAAAACATTATAACCTTATCTCGTAAATCAATTAAGATAATAATGGCGACAAATTACAAAACGCAAACGGCCTCCATCGTGTCGTCATCACTGGACCAAGTGGACGCCTGTCATTCCAGTGTATTAAAACTTGCATCCCCAAAAGGACGCCTGTCATTTGTCGGGTTAACCCCTCCTGTTGCGAAGTAAAAACTCACCTATCACTTTTGCGCGCGACATATTCGGGCAAAAAATCGACGCGAGTCAACGGCCTTGAGAAAAACGATCATAACTTATAAACCACTAAACGGATTTAAAAAGATAAAGAGAAAAATGATCGCATTGAAATTTGACATATAAAACATTATAACCTTATCTCGTAAAACAATTAAGATAATAATGAATAAATATTACAAAATTGGCAAACTGAAAAAACTCGCCTATAAAATCATTTCGATTTTTTTGTCACAAAATACGTAAAATATGCAAAAATTGTAAATACAGTTATGTTCTTTATTAAATGCTTTACCAAAACGATATTTTTTTTACTTATTTGCATACAAAAATATTTATTTATTCAGCCAAGAAAAATTTTATGTATTCTCGTAAAAAAAAAATTTTTATTTTTAATTTGTGACTACTTATGGTATTTTTTTATATGAAATTCTTTCAAAATAACTTTATTACTACATCACACTTCTTAGAAATCACACCAGAACTTTGAGCTTTGACTGATATTATAGAAAAATCTAAAGTTATGAGAGTTTCCGCGTCCGAACTTAATAATAAACTTTGAATGCTCATAATATAAAATTCGTTAGATTTTTTCAATTATATTGTCTTATCATAGACTTACTATATGTCTAATAACTAATTACTATACTCCAAAGAGTCACATTTCATCGAAAAACTATGGAAAATCGCACTTTATTCTCTCATAGTAATTATCAAAACAAGTTTCTTTGCGCGATTCATTTTACAAAACAAGATATAATTTTCAAAATACGCCTAATTATGTGATAACTTAGGATGTAAATGAAGCAATACTTATTTTGTTAGTAAATTAAAGCGACATTACGTCATATTTCGCAATATATCGGGATATTTCATAAACATTACAAAATAATAACAACCATTTTTTCGCGAGCCGTTTGTTGTCGCCGAAGTGTTTTCTTTAAAAATTCGTGAAAAACAGCAAATGGACTATCTCAATTGACTAATCCTCATGCCTAAACTACTTAAAAATGCAAATTACTCACTGTTATCCAGTAAATGGCACAAAACACTGCACAAACACTGCACAAAACAACCATTTCGCGGAACTATACGCCGCCGCGGCGGTGGCCGATGGAGACTGCCGTTTTGACGTCTATGCTGACTTTTTAAATCGCCGTTCGATTTTTTCGTCGTTCGCCGCCGAATTAAAGATTATTTGGCCATATCGTTGCCCCGTCAGAAAGCATTAAGTACGACGTTTCGAATCGTAAATTGCATTTTTCGCAGCGGCGAGCGCGATATCCAGTAGCGGATGTTACGTGCTTTAGGCGGCCGCCATACATGTCCCCAATCGGATGTTACGTGCTGAGCGGGTTAAGCATATATTTCAGTACTAATTTGCATTTTTCAAAATTAATATCATTTAAACTGTGCTTACTATTAACGCTCGGTGATTTTTATTGTAACGAATATATATAAAAGTATAGTTTTTGTTATTATCGTATTTTATATATATTCTAAAATTACAGTAAATGATTATATTAAAACCATACTTTTCACTACTACTTTGCATTTTTCAAAATCATTAAACTTTTAAACTATCCTTCCTATCGATACCATGTTGTATTTATCGTAATGAATGAGTATAAAACTATAAATATTTCTATTACATTATATATTCTAAAATTGCCTAAAATAGTAAAATATTCTAAAATATTAAATATATGTCTAAAAAGTATAATCAGAAAGTTTTTTCTGAAAAATGATAATTCAAAGAAAAAATATATGATGTTTTTTTATTAGGAAATTGAACATGAAAATTGCCATTATTATTGGTGATAAAAATCTTTTAAATTGAAGAGAAGAAAATGAAAGTATTTGAAGATTATTATATGGAACATTGAAGCATAAGAGCTCGCTCCATCCTGACAACATTTGAGAAATTATATTATATAATACTGTTTATCAACCAGATTTTTATTTATTGTTTCTTGATTATTTTAGGCGTACAAACTGTGTAAATGTTTTATTATTTGTAGGGAGTTTGCGGACAAACTACGTGTCTTTGCCCAGCTGATGTCAAAGAGCGACTACAAAGCGCTGGAGGAGAATCTTTGGGGCGAGCGGGTGGCAAGAATGCGGCTGGCAGAACTGTACCACTACAGGATGAATGGGCTCACCTCCTTGGGGGAGTGCGAACACTACGAGCAGCATGCAGCCCTCAGGCGACATTGCCACATGCGCAACCACTTGGCGGTAGGTCAACGACTCAAACAGTTTCAACTAGGATGCAACGATTATTCATTTACCAATTACCATTCCGATTATTTTAGGAAAAAAACGCCTATTACGCCAAATTAAGTTACGTCTTCTTATTCAAGTGCCTCGTTACTTAACCGGCCAAAAGCCAGCCTTCCCGCGCAAAAAACTGCATCACAACTTTTTGGTCAATTTTGTAAATAAATACTAACAATATCGTTTTTTCATTATTTCCCTCTTGTTACCTAATAATTAATCTTGTTAGTAATTGGTAAAATATAGTTATATATGGGAGCCGGTCAAAAGGCTACTAGCGGATCTGTCGAACGACGCAAAATGCCTATAGACATTGTTGGCACCGAACCGGTTAAATCAATCTAGATAAGTCCAGCAGTTGGTAATAGTCTCTGATACGGCATTCACACATCTGGTCAAATAGGTTAACATCGTTGTTAAATGTTTTGAAAACACCCCGTTCCTGTACATATTATGCATCACCATCGACTTAAGTTCTCAAAACTAAACGAAACTCGGTTCATGATGAAAATTATGTACACAAATAAGGTTGTCTTCTCCGACTTTGTTTGAGAACATTCGTCTTGTTCAACGAATTATTACTGAACTTAATTAGAACAGATGTTTTTGTGCAATTTTCTTGAGATTTAAGTAAGAGAATAGAATATTAAGGTTACATATGAGGCTGCTATAGCTGGCATATGTGAGCCCGGCCATATGGTAGCAAACCTCTGGCTTTCAGGCACTCACTTAACCCCTGGGTGGCCACACACGCCGATCAGCATTTTTCAAATTATCCGTATTTATTCAATAATCGGCTCTGTTTCTCTCTCCACTGTGGTAAAAGCCTGTCATTAAAGCCTGCCATCGAATAAGCCACCGGTATATATTAGTATGCTTGCACACAACTTCTACAAACAAATTTTCGAGGGCTTCAAAAATTTTGCGTGGAATGACTGGCTTCCGAAAGGTTAAGAGATTGCTGAAGGGATAGTTTTTGATACAAAACACCAATTCAAAATACTCTTTAATGTAAGAACCCAATGTCATAAAACTTAGCATAGTGGTAGATCATAGTATCATACAGGGTGCAGATTGGGTAGTTTTAAAAAAAAATCTGTAGCACAAAAGTTATTACACTTGAGAAATTATCAGTTTTTTGTTAATTACTAAAATCATAATAACTGTCATATCAAACTTTTTTTTTAATCTCCTCTATATGCAACCTGTTAATACTGTGACCTATGATATTTCGTGACACTGTCATATTTTATTGGAGAGTAATTTGCATTGGCGTTTTGTATGAAAGACTACTTCTTTACCGGCATTATAGATAAATAGAGAATAGGGTTAATTAGAATAACAGTTGATGGAGGTTCTACTATATTTTTGTGTTGTCTTTTTGTCAGGGTAGCAGTGGCGGGACGGCAACCCCCCGCTCCAGCCACATGCTCGACCGCAATCCCACGAATCAGAACAGTCTAAGAAGAAGGTACGTGGCATCAAATATTATTTACCTATACCAGCGGTGGTCAAACTACCAGACAAATAAATGCATATGTGCATTATTTCAATTTGCAAAAGAGCATTATATGTGCATTATTGCAATTTGCAAATCTCTATAAATGTATTATACCTACCTATTTTAATCGATTGCCTGGATGCAACACTTGCCCCTGGGTAAGCAACAGCACCGTTTGCCGCATCGATTTTGGAAGCGGTTTTTGCTGCTTATTTTATGTGGAAAGTAACTAAAACTGTTACTAATTTTAATATAGCCCATTATACATCGATTTTTTGATAAAATACAAAATGACTCCTGTAAAATACCAAAAAAAATACCATGAAGGGCCGGTGACCATTTAATGGTGACCATTAAAACGACGCACTGTACGTAATATCGGATTGCTAGTTATATTTTGAATTAATATTTGCAAAATACATTATCTCATAGGACATTTCATAAGGAATATCTAACGACGGTACCTAGCTGTTCCATGCAGCTTGGGCCTGATGACCTATTTGTTACCTTGGGTCGGCTTAAGTCATGATTTACCTCCCGTCTGGTAGCCTCTTCCAAGAGGGACTAACCTGAATATTTGAATTCCTAGCTGTGCTACCATTTTCCGTTGGGATAAAATTAATGCAGTTGCATTTTAATTCTGTTGATCAAATGCAATAACAAGACACACACTTACATACGTTACATGCATACATATACACATTATATAGTAGGGTTGGTTGTAAGAGATTGTCGTATAACTGTATACCACCTTGATCAAAAAGTATCAGAAATCACCACCGTGTTGCGCTCCTCCAAACGTTTATGTCTGGCACGAACACGTCAGAACTGGTCTAACTTCCGTCGAAAATGACGATTGAAAACTCAGGAAAACGTTGAAAAATTGAAATAAATGTTGACCGAAAACCGCCAATTGTCCATCAGAGAGATGGCAGAGGAGTTTAACATCGCATATGGATCCGCTCACGACATAGTGGTTAATGATTTGGGCCTCAGACGTGTCGCTGCAAAGCTGGTGCCGAAAGACCTGAATTTCATGCAAAAAAGGGACCGCGTTGACGTCGCAAAAAACATGATTTCCAAGGCTGAATCTGACCCAACATTCATCAAACGGATCATTACTGGAGACGAGACATGGATTTATGAGTATGACACGCAATCCAGACATGAATGAACCGCGACCGAAAAAACCACGTCCTTTTCAGTCGAAAAAGAAGGTCGATGCTAACAGTTTTCATGGATTACAAAGGTGTTTTGTATCATGAATTCCTTCCAAATGGCCAGACAGTCAACAAAGAGAATTATTTGGGCGTTATGAGACGTTTGCGTGAAGCAATTCGCAAAAAAAAGATCGGATTTGTGGGCAAACAACTCGTAGATTTTGCACCGTCGCAGAATGCGATCAATATCCGTGACTTTTTGGCCAAAATCAACACAAATACCATCCAACAGCTACCGAATTCGCCTGGTTTGACTCCCTGCGACTTTTTCCTATTCGTTCGACTCGAGAAACCGCTCCGTGGAACGCGTTACAGCACCCGATATGAGGTCATGGAAAAATCGCTGACCCCTCTGATGGCCATACCGAAATTTGAGAGCCAAACATGTTTCGAGGATTGGATCAAGCGTTGGCATAAGTGCGTTTTAGTCGATGGGGAGTACTTTAAAGGGGACAATATCAATTTTGATGAATAAACTTGTATTTTCGATATCTTAAATAGATTCCTGATACTTTTTGATCAAGGTAGTATGTCGTATAACCTATGTCGTAGAGTTATTGTCGTTATACGACAATAACTTCGCCCATTGTGAGATTTCGCAATAAAGAATAGAAAAAAACGAACAAACAAACAATTGCATACAGTTAAGGCCCATCCTGTATTACACACCACGTTTAGGGTATATTCATATTTGCAAAGCCCCATAGGTGAAGGATTAAGGCTACTCAACGATAGAGCGATAAAAAAAATGCTAGCATTCTCCATATCTGACAGTGATGCTAATCACTTGTCGATACTTATTTGATGCTGATTGTTACTTTTGCAGAGAAAACGCAAACGACTCAAATTCCACCAGCCCAAGGTCCACACGGGACGCAAGTATCGTATGTGGCTGCTACAGAAAGCGCTTCTACAGCAAGACCCGCGGCTGCAACGTCAGCGTCCCAACGGCAAGTACCCAAAGAGCTTCCGTCGCATCGGGGCCGTCGCACCACCAGCTGACTAATTCCGAACAACAGGTACGTATTCTTCTTGTGCTATTGTTTATGTTATGTATTACTTTATTTCACAAATCAAAGCTGAACAATCGTTAATATGGACCTTGATAATGATTATAACAAATGAAGGGTTACTGAAAAGAAGGATCAAATGTCAACAGTTTAAAAAAATGTATTTTTTTTTATTTACTAAAAAAAATATGCTTTAGCAAGAGTTTGAGTGGCAAAAGAATATTTTTTGAGTTGACAAAAAACATATTTGAGTTTCTAAAAAAATACATTTTACTTAAATTCCACACAAGAAAAAAAAGAAAACTATAATATAATATTATATCACCCGAAGTTTCGGCGACGTTGCAGCCGCCGTTGTCTAGGGTAGACTGAAAGAGTTGTCAATCCATAGTTCCGCAGGCAGGCTGCATACCGCTGCCCCAACTGCCTAGATTATAACAATGGTGGGGGGGGGGGCGGGCTCGGCGTGCGCGAATTTCGAAAATTTGCCATGAATACAACTCACTGTATCCTGACACTATCACTTAACATTTCACTTAAATTATAACACTGGAAAAGGCTAAACTGTGAACATTGGCCTTTATCAGTATTTCCCATCACAGTTCCTCTAGGTCATCGAGGTACCCCACCACTTTGTCATTCAAGGACATTGATCGTTCTTTCCCTAATGCATTTTTTCTCTACATTTAAGGGCAGGTTATGATCTTTCTTTCGAAAATCGATTCATGTGTCGATTCGTTTGAGAACCAACCATATGAGATGGCATTAGTATATCATTTACATTAAAAAAATGACATTGATCGTTCTTCCTCGTAACCTGTCACATACGTACAGCATACAATGGATGGTAAGAACACAGATTTATCCACACTTAAACACAATTTAAAACGATGCAAACCGAAATAAGAAATGTCAATATCTATTGCTGCCGAAACCAACTACATAGATGCCTCCTAATATTGGTGTGCAATCAAAGCTGAACACAATAATATTGGAGCGTGATTATAATCATTAGGTACATAGAAACATCCCTGAGCTAGTAAGCTAATAAATAAATAATGCTAGATCCACGTCATATCCGAAGTAATATAACGGTCATGTTGACTAGTAGGTCTCTTGTGTCACTGTCTATTCTGACAGATTTTATTCATAATTTTATATACTGAATCGGGTCGCAGATACCATTGTCCATTTATTTAAATCCAGGGTAAGTGTTGACTTTAACTCAATTAAACTTCCGTGTCGTGTAGTACAGGCCCTTGCCTCTAAAATTGACTATACATTGTAGTCCATGGGATTCAGTTGTAGTCCTTTCTTTATAGCTGATGAAATCAGGAAAATTGTCTTAGCACCACAGTTGAGTAACTAAGGCCCTGTGAACTAGATCAGAGTTTTGTTCAAATTTCATGTCTTGCCAAGCAACCTAGAGTCAAATTGTTTTGGCAAGGAAATTGACATTGTACATACAAAAATATCAGGGAAAAAAGTAAAATCAAACCCTGAAATTATCACGGAATTTTAAAGTCCTATTTCTGGGGCCACCCTGATATCATTAATTATTAATATTATTGTTATTAAACAGATAAGCATCATAAGCTGATGTGGCCTATCTGTTTGTTTATTTGGTTTTCAGTCAGTATTTTCCCACTTCATGAAACTGTCCAGTCTGTTTTTAAAAATAATAATGTTTATAAAACATACAATATGCTTTGAAAGTTTGTTCCGATCATCCATAACTCTGTTAGAGAGAAAATGTTTCCGTGGTTTCATACTGTCTGTGACAGCTTACAGTCGTTCCCTCGAAGTAAGTGAGTGCTCCTTTAATTCTTCTATATCGTTGTTGACAGTTCTTGATAGTACAAATTTATGTTAACTGTTGTATTAGACAATATGCTTTAAAAATTTATTCCGATCATCCACAGCTCTGTTAGGGAGAAAACGTTTCCGTGGTTTCATGGAGGAACTTGTCCGTGATAGCTTCCAGTGGCTCCCTCGGAGTAAGTGAGTGTTCCTTTTATTTTTCAACATCATTGTTGACAGTTATCGATAGTACAAATTTGCGTTAACTGTTGTGCTAGACCTTGGTTTCGGTTCTAACGGTTCCGTGCGGTTTGGGCCTGATGAGCTGCTTATACAGCTTTAGTATTCCGATAATATCTTTTAGATCTCGATCAAGTTTCGTCACTATCTGAATTCTTCTAATGTTGTAAGTCGAAGTGTTCGTAGCCTCTCCTCGTAACTCGACTGTTTTAGAGTCTGTGGTAGCTTTGTGGAGAGTCTCTGTACTCTCTCAAGCAGTGATATCTTTCACAAAATAAGGAATTTAAACCGGAATGCCAAATTCTAGTCTCTGTTGAGGTTATGGGACGCTTTTTTAAAAAGGTATGTTAAGGAGTTTCCAGTTTCACAACATAGATTATATGCTTATCATATTTTAGTCCAGATGACATTAAAATTACAAGATGTTTTTGTTCATTCAATGGCTTAAGTTGAATATCATCATCATTGTTCTATCCTAAAAGGAAGCACGGCGCATTTGTTTTTATTATGTATTTCTACTTTTTGCAGATTTGCTCGAGCCTGAAGGTAGCACCCGATGTATACCTCACAATGAAGACTGTAATGCTGTCAAACAACCGCGCAAAGTACCTTTCCAACCAGTCGCCGCTTGTCAAGGTGGAGCGCAATCTGGCCACCGAAAACGCTATCTCCCGTTACATCACCCGCTCGGGCTGGAATCGGCCCCCACAGCCCAGCTGATATTCCGCTACCCCCGTGGAGGATTTACCCACGGGGAGTCTTCTCACCAACGGTGTAAACGGCCACGACTTTAGCGACTTTAACAGTTTAGGATTAAATAGCCTCGGCCTCAACGGCCACGACTACAGCGACCTCGGCTTGAATGTATTAGGATTCAACGGACACGACTATGCAGCACTCAATTTGAACGGCCACGAGACAAACGGTCACGATTACAACGTCCTTGGCCTGAACGGTCACGACTATAGCCTGACTGTAAACAGCAACGACTTAAATGGACACAGCTCGAACGGCCAAAGTTCGAACGTGCTAGGTTTGAACGGCCACGACTACGCTGCTCTCAATTTAAACGGCCACGATTTCAGCAACCTCGGTCTAAACGGTCACGATTACTTTGGCGCGTTCTCTGACTTGTAAATGTACTTAAAAAACTCGTTTTTTGTACTGACGTTTTTTACTAAATTCTTAAGAGTTACCAAATACTGCAATACGAGTCTGTTCAAAATTTATGAGTGAATTAAAAAAATGTTTATATGAGAATTTGCAATGTTGTTAAGTAGAATGTCTAAAATTGTGAGAGTAAATTATATATTCTATTAAATTTCTTACTTGTCGCTAGCGAGGAGAAATTTAAACTAAGGATATAGAACAGTGATAAATGTACTAGTGATATTAATATCGGGTGTTACTTGAGGCAAAAGCCAAAAATCTTAATAGAGAAGTATTTCTAGTATATTAGACTTTTCTCTTAGAAATATTTCTCATAGGATCTGAAATAAACGCTTGTATTTGCTATGTAGTATTTAAGACTAAATGTTAATTGAATTATATAATTATAACAAACTGTATGCACCAGTAACTTTCAGTCGACCTCTATGAGAGGCATATATCTATAACTTGTTTAGTATTTAGTATTTTTCTTGATAGACGGTTTTGATATATTTGAATGATAGATTTAAGATTGTTTTTTCTTTGTGTATGATGAAACAGTAACTCGAGTAATATTCTCCCCACTGTTACATCTATGTAGGTTTTTTTTTCTTTGTAATATCTATAATTTTTCGTTTCTTTTTTTTTTTCATTTACTTGATATTGCTTTTTTTTCAATGGTTTTTGTTTCTTGCATAAATTTCTGTTCGTTTTGTGCATGTCATAATTGCTATGTATTTAAGATTAAATGTTAATTGAATTTTATAATTATTCATTAACAAACTGTATGCACCTGTAACTTTCAGCCGACCTCTATGAGAGGCATAAATGTATAACTTGTTTAGTATTTAATATTTTTCTCGATATACGGTTAGATATGATAGATTTAAGTTTGTTGTTTTTTTGTATGTGATGAAACAGTAACTCGGGTAATATTCTCCCCACTGTTACATCTAGCCATTTATTTAATATAATTGATAAATAATCTGTGTATATATCATATCACACTTTGAACTACTAAATTTTCCTTAGATTTAAGATTGTTTTTTCTTTGTGTATGATGAAACAGTAACTCGAGTAATATTCTCCCCACTGTTACATCTATGTAGGTTTTTTTTTCTTTGTAATATCTATAATTTTTCGTTTCTTTTTTTTTCATTTACTTGATATTGCTTTTTTTTCAATGGTTTTTGTTTCTTGCATAAATTTCTGTTCGTTTTGTGCATGTCATAATTGCTATGTAGTATTTAAGATTAAATGTTAATTGAATTTTATAATTATTCATTAACAAACTGTATGCACCTGTAACTTTCAGCCGACCTCTATGAGAGGCATAAATGTATAACTTGTTTAGTATTTAATATTTTTCTCGATATACGGTTAGATATGATAGATTTAAGTTTGTTGTTTTTTTGTATGTGATGAAACAGTAACTCGGGTAATATTCTCCCCACTGTTACATCTAGCCATTTATTTAATATAATTGATAAATAATCTGTGTATATATCATATCACACTTTGAACCACTAAATTTTCCTTACTCTTTGAGGGTAATAATAATATTATTGTAGAATAATAATGAGGTGTGGCATTGCCAATTTCTTTCAATGAATCCTTCGTTTTTCTTCATTCATTTTTCTTGTTTCATTTGTTCATATTTTTTTTTTGTCTATGTGCTCTGTCTGATTCAATTCGAATTAGTAAAGACTGTGATTTTTACCTACCCGGCCTAGAAGGCAGTACCCGGGTTGTTTAAATTGCAGCCATGGTGAAGCTAGGATAATGTGGTGGGTTTACTTCGCCTTTCTATGTTCTGAACTGTAACAGGACTGCCGCTTCTCTAGGATTAAGGGCCTATCACCCTGCCACTAGAAGCTCATTCACCATTCACCGTGGCGTATGGTCTACTTAATTCAAATTCCCATATCAGGCATAAATTTGTCTTCGTTTTGTGCATGTCATAATGAAAGACATTAGGATTGTTTATTTTTATGTATATGAAACTTCTCAAAATACTTTTCCTCCTCACTGTTATCTATATCCACAGAAGGTGTTTTGTGTCTTAAGTATTGTTATTTTTCTCTACGTCTCTGTATTATTTCACCGACTCTATGAGAGTAGTAGTAAATATTGTAGGATTAGGTGGCATTACCATTTCTACCTTAATCAATAAATGTTTGATCGTTAATACCAAATAACCGTCACTTCACATTTCGCATGTTCGATATGTTGATATTTGCTCATTGGAGATTTCTTCGTTTTTGTAGTAACTTTCATTGCAACTTTTTTTTTGCCTTATATATAATTATAGACCTGTCAAAACAATTAGACATATACAATTATAATACGAGTAACTTTTTGTTTTTTCCGGCAATATAAATATCAAATTATTGAAATAATTGGTATTATTGCAGTATAGGAACCTCTTCTAGATTGTTGATTTTTTGATGTCACCAGACTATATTATATTTACCATGCTGATTTCGAATCTGCAACAATATTCGGGCTCAATAAATAAGCAAGATATAGGCATTAAAAAAAGCGCCAAACCCATACATTTTGGTAGGTAAAGTTTTTTTTTATTTGAAATAATACATAAACACCTATTTGGCGGTAGGTTATATTAGTTTTTTTTTTAAAACAACCCTAAAAAACTGATTTAAAAATCTTTTTTTTATTTTTGTATGTAAATTTGGTTTTGAAATTTTACGCGTCCGAAGTTTTTTCTTTCTCATTTAGCATTACAATTATCGAATCGAGTAGTATTTCTTTATTTTTTCGATTTCTGAGAAAGGTTCCTATACTGCAATAATTCCAAATTATTTGATAGTTGCTTTTGTTTTGAGTTTCAACGTTTTTGTTTCCTTTAGTCTTCATAAAAATAAAGTGTGAAATTAAATATGTTGTTTTATTTGACTGAGGTTGTAACTAGGAAATCTGAAATCTCACTCATGACATCACACCGATCACCATAAATTTGGTTACGGTGCCGACACTGATATCAAAGCTGGCCTGCAGCGACTAGATTAATAGTAAGACCCCTCATTTGACAAACTACAAGCCACTGAAAATATGTTAAAATCTAGTGTATGATAACCATACAAATTGGACCTCTTAGGCCCGTTTCTATATGTGACCTGTGGGTAAAAGTAAAACCGTCAGTTTGCTCAATATACAGTACATTTTTCGTTTTAATATGTAATCAAAATCGTTGGATTGGCCAGTCTGGTATCAGCCTCCTGGACCCAGTTTGGTACCAGCATCCTGCTAGGTGTTGCCATCATTGCTGGGTGTTGCCAGGTAATTCTAAATGGTTTTTCAGATGGTGCCAAGTGGTGCCATGTGGTTGTGAGATGGTGCCAGGTGGTTTCCAGGCGGTACCAGGTGGTTGCCGGGTGATGCCAGGTGGTTGCCAGGTAATGCCAGGTGGTTTCCAGGCAGTGCCAGGTGGTTTCCTGATGGTTCCAGGTTGTACCATGTGGTTGTTAGGTGTTGCCAGGTAATGCCAGGTGGTGCCATGTGGTTCCAGGTGCCAGATACTCTGGTGGAAGACCGGTACCGACGTTCTGGTGTCAGCATCCTGGTGCGAACCTAGTGCCAGTATCCTGGAGCTAGCATGCTGGTACCTGTTTGTAGTCCTAAATTGCTTTAAATGACCCCTTTACATAACTGAGAGTTAATCTGAACGCATTTACACAACTTTTAATCAGCTTAAAGCTATATACGGCACTTCATATATGGCTTTTGTGCTTGTTGGGATATTTACTCTGTTAAGCATGCATATTGCACCTGTTAAGCGAGCATATTGATCCTATTAAAAGTTCCCATTGCAATGTGTTACACACATATTGCCCCTGTAAACTGTGCATATTGCACCTGTTAAACAAGCATATTGCGCTCAAGCGGGCGGAAGGACTGCAATCGAATCATGCGGGGGGTTTCAATTATTGTTTGGCTATCGTTTTGTTTTGTATCATTTTTTTACGGTATTATATTTTTATTTTGTGAAGTAAAGAATAAAAAGTAATAATAATAATAATATTTTTTAAATATTTTTGTTTTTCAAACCAATGAATAATTGGTCAGTTATATTACTATACTTTTAGCAATTATCATTATTTAAACACTATATATTTGTACAAAACTATATAGTGTTTTACAATTTTATCTTTTCAATTTTACCTGGGTTCAAATTTATTATCCTTTTTTACTTTTATTCTTATATAGGTTATATACATATTTATACACATTTTAATGTCCGTCTTGAAACAGGCTATAGCTTGGTTAGGTGACATTAAAATAGAATCATTGACAACAGTTTTGGGCATATCATGTTATTTGTTTAATATTTGCAGGCATTTCTCGTCAAGAGACCTAATAATTGAAATATATAAAACTCAAATAACACAAAGATATTAGAGGTCAGATATAGTTTTTAAATATAACTAAAATATTCCTAAATGTATATGCCACTCTCAAACTTATTGGCTGGTGGGCCCAGGGGCGATTCTTGAAAATGTTAGCTTGCCAAATTTGCCTATGGTCTATTTGTTTTCCATGGCCTATAGACAAATTTGGCATGCTAAACTTTTCAAGAATATGCCCACAGGGCTTATACAAATGGTAGCATTCTCCTTGAATTTGAAAATTGTTGAATATTTTTTTCATACATAGTTTTATTTTTAAACAACTTTTATTGAAAATTCATGAACAAATAAATGAACAAATTTTTATGAACAAATAAATGTCATTAAATGGCATATTTGAGCATTTTTTTCCAAAACTGCAATTTCCATATCTCAAATCGTATCGTAGTGTTGTCTGCCAGATATAATTTCTTATGACTTCGGTGGTATTTTTCGTCTTATCGCTCTTTCTTTATCCTACAAATATTCCCTACTTGACAAGGGACAAGGGATCTAATCTAAATCTTAACAGATCTTGCCATTGTAGAATTTAAAAAAACACAACATTTCTTAAATCAGACAGCGCTTTCTTAACCCTTCAGGCCTTGGCCCCTCAGCCGATTGACAAGTTGATGTCTCAATTTTTTTTTGTAAAAATGAGTAAAAAAATTGAATTATGACACTGTCTCGCCAAAACATTAATTACTGCCAAACCACTTTACTCATAAGTAAAATAAAACATATTAACATAATAAAACAATAAAATAAAACAAATTAAATTAAAATAAAATTAAAACGGAGCCGTCACACTGAATCGTGTTGTGGCCGATATCAGCCAATTGGGGCTTTAGAGGTTAAGAAGTAGCAGACAAACTAATGTTGCAGAAACGCATAGATTCATTATTGTGAAACACATTTGTGGGCATGTTGTATGAAAGGTGTACCTAGAGTGTAACAACTAGGCACTCACAGCAATTAATTGTGCTTGTATAAAGAGGTAGTAATATCAAAGTTCAACTCATTAATCCATGTCGTATTAGAATTATACACATCCGAAGCTTTGTATATATGAATGATTTTGTGAAATAAAGTAGTTATTTTGTGAAATAAAGTGTAAGGAAACTATTTGTACTGGTATCTCTCACTTAATTCCAGAACGAGTTAGGAAACCAACAGAAAAGCCAGCAGACTCGTGTGACGAGAAGATCAGAGGGAACAAACTTTGAAATTCCTCTCAGGAGATCTGCTTTTGGCCAATCCAGCTACTCTTATCTTGCTCCCAAATTGTACAACACCGACTACTGTATATTAAAAATATAAAAATTTCAAATATATTTAAAAAGAGATTGACTGAATACCTTCAAAATGCTTCCACTGCAGATATTGAATATATTATTGGATAATTAAATATTAAAATGAAAACATTGGTATAAAAAGGTATACGTAGAAATAGTTTTTTTAGTTTTATTGATAGAATAATGTAGTGACTATGTATTATAGTATTATCCATGTGTGTATTATTATTGAATTTTTTATGCCTCATAATCATTCTCAGGATTATTATTTTATTATCATTTATTACCTTGATTAAGTCTGGAATTTTCTTGGCAATCCATTAAATATTATTTTACATTTGTAAGGATAATTCGGCTATTTCTGATGTTTTTTAATATATTTAGTTTTTTTTTTTATTTTTATTTTTTTGTTTTTTTTTTGTTACAACTTGGTATAGAGTTAACAGTGAGATCGTACAGATATGATTTGTAATTATTTATATAAGTAATAAGAAAATGAATACATCCCATACGATCATTCTAGACGAATGCCCAACTAGACCGAACAGCCTGTATCTGGGCATACGAAATATATAGCCTTTGATTTTTGAGTAGTAGTGACATTTGAGTAGTACTGACTAATAGACTACTTTCAATACTAACACTAAGATAATGAATAAAGAAATAAAATAAAAGAAAATAACTGAATTATTTGCTTATTACTGATATTTTATATTTTTTACGACCTTTTGTTTTGAATTGTATGTAGGCTATTAGCGTAATTTTATGTTAAAAGAAATTTTAAAATATTAACGATGAAAATAAATTGTCTACCTTAGAACAGGCGGCCGCCTAGTTAGGTTTTAATGTAAATTGAAATTGAACATAAATAAACGAATTTGAATTTAACCTAGTTAAATGGAGTTTATTATAAGTTGTTATTTGAATCAACAGTTGAACAAATCCAATCGTAAAGTAAAAACCAATCAATTCCAGTATCACAGCCAGAAAGTAAAAATGAAGGATATTATTTATTGAATATAAAAATGATAGAAATTATTTATTGCACATTTTAGGAATAACTTACAACAGGCGGACTTATTGCTTAAAGTACAATATCTTACAGTCAACCTTCATGGAAGTGTAAGAATTTAGGTGCCAGTAGAGTAAAATAAACAAAAGAAACTTAATACTTAACAAAAATTAATCAAATAACGTGGCATCTCATGAAAACATGACACCAAAATGGCAACACATGAAAATAGAACACCTACGTAAAAAAAAGTAATGACAACTGCCCAGGTGTCAAATATTACCTGCCACCCATATACATCTCTGTCTTGTTTTTTCACAGTGTCTCTTTCATCCATAAACATGTTTAGACAACCTCAAAGTAAAACAAATGACACTGGCGCCGAATCTTACCTGACACCCGCACACTGGTCATCTTCACTATCTTACTTTTTGGCTGATTGCTTTACATCCATAAACTTATTTAACAGTCGCTACTATGCAGTTATTTTTACTATTAATAGTTAATATTTATACACCGTGAGTTTTTAATTAATGACAACCTGTAGTGGGTGAATCAGTACGAGCAAGTAAGTAACTTTTGATATTAAATTGTTGAAACAAATAATATAATAAAATAAATTTAAAATTACATTTTATTCCAAATGATATAAAACAGATTAAGAACCCATTACCTGTTTACTTGACATCGCTAACGGCCTCGGTCGTTAAAGTCGGCGACCTTCAACGGCATTCTGTTAAACACAATAGTCGCTTGGCAAGGCCACAGATAGCGCTGCGCTGTTATTTCTCAACAGATTATTTGGAATACTTGACTCATTTACCACCACTATTGAACCTTTTTTTAAAACGAAATAGATATTACAAATAAAATAGGGCCTAGATTATACTTAATAGTTAAATAACAACAATTTAGTTGAGTAAAGGAAATATCACAGATTGCTATATAGCGCTTGCATTGTGCACTTTTAGTGAGCATACCATTGCATTTCACAACAGTCACAAGCGTAATTAACAGATGGAAATAGAAAAATAAAATAACGATTATGCTATACTGCCAATGCATAAGCATTGATTCGGCACTGAAAATATGTGTTTAGAAAAACACAACAAATCAATGAGTAACTTAAGCAATATTGCGCGTTTAAAACACATCACCGCATATTTAGACGCACTGCGCCTGGCCGGATTAAGTGTCACTTTTATCTATAATCACTTTTAAATTAATTATTCTTTAATTTCAGAATAAACAACGATTAAGAGACATTATTACGCGTAAAAATGGCCCGCGATTCGACCGCCCTCCGTAGCTTCGACCGATGACCTATGTACTGTTTACAGCTGTAAACACAACGCGTAAGTAGGTCAACATGCAGAGCTGATCGTTTTCTCAAACTGTCGCTGTTATAATCAAAATAAAAAAAATAATTTCGTTTTTATTTGTTTTAATAATTTAATATCAAAAGTTGCTTACTTTCTCATACTGATTCACCCACTACAAGGATGTCACTAATTAAAAACTCACCCCTGTACAGGTATATAGTTTGTGATATTTTCTATATAATGTAAACATTGTAGGTATTTTACTAAAAAATAAATAAATATTGAATAAAATATTGTGCAATTTCAACACTATAACTTTTTCAGCCACGTATTTCAGCTTAGCTTGTCACACTTGCAATTAGCTTTCATTTGGTATAAATGGCAAAGCGTTATAAGAAATTTTGCAAAGTGGGTACGAAATTACCTATTGTGTCCTTTTTACCAATGAAATCGCAGCTTAGAGTGACAAACATTGCAAGTATCTTTAACTAATCTATATCTGACAGTTCATGCAGGTAACCATATACCACACATAAAGAGGAATAAAATGTCTAATAAATAATATTTAAAAGCGGGTAAATGAATTTCTAATTTTTGGATGTTTTCAATTGAATCCTGGCAAGTAGACTTGAAATTGGAATCTATTGGCAACCTCCTGTTTTACTCGGGACATTAGTTGATTCCAACACTGTTTAATCCTAACTAAATAATTATACAAATATCATGCATTTAATTTTCTTTATTTTGTGTAAATATGAATTACAAATATAATTTGAAATATCTTTTCATTAAACCTTAATACATATATATTCAGTTATAATAGATGCACTCGGAATATAATATGCAAATACTATTTTTAAATAAAACCTAATGAATAGTCATAATGCAAATACGCACATTTATAATGTATGTGTACAAAGCAAGTATGAAACAGCGATAAAATAATAATACATACATACATATAAATATATATATATATATATATATATATATATATATATATATATATATATATATATATATATATATATAAATATATATATTGTCGCATTACAATAAAAACTTGATAACTCTAGTTCTGAGATAAACGCGTTTTAATGTTGTTTTAAGTTTTAACTCGTCCACCATTTTTGAAGTGTGGAAACTAATAAGTTGACCTAAATACTAACCTAAACTAGATAAGTGGAAATATTGCAAGTTTTTGCGCTACGATAGCAGACAGTGCTGCGAACTTTCAGCTAGATAAATTTATTATCGACTTTTAGTATTATAGCCGGAGCTGATTTTCAATTTATCAACCATCGTTAACTCCTAAGGGTGGAGGAATTTCAGTTATCTGGTTTTAAGGGAATATAGAGTTGATATTTTTACATCTTCTGGCATACTTATCTCAAAAATGTAAATTTTCGAGTTATCAAGCTATAATTATAAGGCAGTGATATATGGGACGTTCTTCTTTTTCACCGACAATGACATGTCTTCCTCTGCAAAAAAAAAAATATTCCTCCAAAATATCTAGTTTCACCATTTTTTTTTCACAAAAATTTTTTTGACGATGCATTCATTATAATAACATTAAAATTGGATTTTTATTATTGGATTTTTATATTATTATAACTTTTTACAAAACGATTGTGACATAGTAGACAAAAATCGTGACGGAGGTATTTTTCAAACAGTTAAAGTGTGTCTCTGCGACGCCTAATGTTGCAAAATGCTCTCGCAAAAAAAAAAAAAATATGGAATCTTTTAATACAAAACATTTATTGAACTACTAAAATGTTATTATTACCTCAATAAAAAGAAAATAAAAATAAGTATTTATATTATTAAATAAAAAATATTTTATTAGCTGTCTCTCGATGTATATGATTTTTGTTGCTCCCCTCTGTCACTCATTTTATGAAACAGCGCATTCACCATTTTAACCTTGGTCGCTAGGCAACAGCAAGGTTCCCTCTCCACTTTGGACTTACGCCTTGCGTCTTCACACTCTGGCGAGCCAAGTCAGTCGCCCGAGACTTGCATAATATCCCAAAGATTGTTGTCTTAACAAGCAAAAATGTGACAGAGTGGTATTTAATATATATATTTTTATATTTATAACAAGAATTCTGTCATATCGAGTTACATTAAAATTAATGCTTGTATTCTAGTAATTAAATGTAATAAAAAACTGATGATCTGATTTCGCATGACAATTAATAAATTAAAACATTTTTGTGACAGAGGTGTTTATTTTTTGTTACCGCTCCGACAAAATTTGAAATTTAAAAAAAATGTCAAGTAATACTTCTATGCAATATATGTTTTTGAAATCTACGATAACAAGGCAACAATTTAACATGACTTTTATTAAATAAAAGACTATTTTACTTAAAATACTTTTTTAACAAATCAAAAAATTAATCAGTCAAATTGTCGATAGAAAAGAAGAACGTCCCATATACATATATACACACACAAATATACACATTTTTTAATTATTCTAGAACTATAATAATAAGCACCATATTTCGGTATCTTTATTGGGTACGTATTCGCAACGGAGGCTGCAGTCACATTTTAAGGCTCTACTTTCGTTGATACAGAGCCTAAAAATGCTAATTTAAAATTTTGCTGTGGAAATATAAGTATAATTGTGAATAAAGCGACAAACAAGAAAGCATTGTTCTAGTGCTATTATAATTAAAGCTGGAATATATGAGATGATTGCATAATTTAGTGTTTTTTTTTAACAGATATTCGGTGTTTATGATACGTTGCATGCACTGAGAAGGTGACAATGTTGGGTCATCATCATGTCAGACATTGTTTAAATAAATTGATTTGTGTGCGTTTGAATTTTGTTTACAATGGGGTTTGATAAAAGGTGCGAGGGTTGGAACTGTGCAAAAAAATATTCTGAGTATTTATTAGGAGCATGCTCCTGCTCTCCTCACTCTCTGCTCTGCTCACTATTAAAAAGTGGTTGGGCAAATTCCGAAATGGTAATATCAACTTGGAAGATCAACCTCGCTTTGGCCGACCTTTTGGTGTTGATGATGACGTTGTGCGTTCGATAGTGAAAGAAAATGCAAGGATTATAATTGATGAGATCGCTGAGATATATTGACGAATCGACCGCTTATTGCCATTTAAAAAGCTTGGATACATTTCTAAGCTTGATACTTGGGTGTCGAATCTGCTCACTGAAATGAATAAGGTAAATCGCATGAATGTGGTCATTTCTCTACTCGCTCGAAACGAAACTGAGCCGATTTTGGATAAAATCATAAAAGGCGATGAGTAGAGCCTGACAATTACTGGCAGAAATCTTAGGTTCGTGGAAGATGTAGAAAACCACCTCTAACTTTTTTCAATTAAAACAATGCAGTTTCTTCAAAAATGGACAAAGACAAGCTTGTTATGAACAAAAATGGAATCGACAAGCTCATTGGAAAATAATTATAGAGTAGAATCGATACTGCATACTTGATTATAAAACTCCTGTCTTTAAAATTTGAAATGTATTGAAGTCTACCCTTAAGCTGCCAGGCGCCAACGATGCCTATAGGCATTTCGCGTCGTTTGACGGATCCGCGCGAAGCCCTTTCGGCCGGACCCTATATATAATTTATAAATATATAATATACATGACTAACCTGATTAATTATTAGTTAACAAGAGGAATTAATGAATAAACAATATTGTTAGAATTTTTTCACAAATTTTACCAAAACTTTTCAGAGCAGTTTTTTGCGCGAAGCCTGGCTTCTGACCGGTTAAATCGGACACACTTATGCAATCATCTAATACATTGATTTTATCCCCAATTATGCTAAAAATAAAATATATTTGTGACAATAACAATGATTCCGCAAATGAGGTCTGAGTGAATGGACAATTTGTCGAATGATCAATAAAGTCAAAATGGACCGTTGATGTGGAATGGCATTGTTATGTAAAAATCTCTTTGAATTGCTGGCCATTGGAGTTATCCCGGTTGGAAAATGTGCGCAAAAATAAGACTCTGCGTAACCGATATTTACAAACTATTAGTAAAATGAAACATACCAATTGTTATTCAAGATGACACTCACCCAAGATGAAGGGAGGTAGAATTGATGAATAAAACAGATTCCCAATAGAATTTTTCAAATCGGTTAGGGTGTTTAAAATTTATGGCCTTGTAAACCTTTGAACTTTTGTAGCTCCACAACCGGTAGTTCGATTTCCAAAATTCTTTTTAAAGACAGAAAAAGTTCATAGAAATTTTCTGATCATATCATTTAAAATGTGACTTCACAATTATTATTGACTGCATCTAATCTTTGTAAATCTAATCAGCCCTTCTTATTAAGGAATAAAACCCTTTGGCGAAAGAATTTTTAAAATCGGAGGCTGCTTTCTTGGGATAACCAGGTAGTAAGCACATTTTTTTCTCCTTTTTTTTGGAAACTACATGAAAGGGTTTTGAACTAAAATAAGATGCCAACATCCTTTTCAGCATTTTATACCGATATTCAGCGATGAAATCTTGAAAATATCACCAAAAATAACTTCCATTTCCACAAAACAATCATATATTGTAACTGGGGATAAAAATATACACAAATTACAAGTTTAACCATATAAAAATAAATAGCTTTTACAGGACGATTTTCAGAAAACCCACTCTAGACACTTTTTGTCCACCCAGTGTTTCGTGCCTCAGCTGCACAACTTTACATAAAAACATAACAATAACAATAATTATTTATAATTTATAATTTGTTCAAATGATGTACATCGACTGTGGAATAAGAATAGTAAGAAAATGCAGGTTATGGAATAAGTGATTTATGGTAGAATAACATTCAGATTTGTTTAACAAGCTATCGCCGAGGTATTTCAAGCTGTCGCCTTCCACCCTCATGACGCTAAAACAACTGCAAGACTGCAACTATGTATTGAAGTTGCATTGCATGAACAATGGTTCAGTTTACACACCTATGGATTTAGGCATATTATAGTTTATGCAAAAAATTTGTGAATTTGTAAATATATAAAAAAATGGGTTACTTAACTAACCATAAATCACTTAGTCCATACCTTACTTGATTAGGTTTCAATTTTTAACCAAACACTTTCAACGAAGTGAAAGAACCTTATATATTAACTTATGTATTTAAATACATAAGTTATATTTTATGTTATAAGTTATATATTAACCCTTCAGGCCTCGGCCCCTCAGACGATTGACAATTTGCTGTCCCAAAAAATTTTAGCAAAAATTAGTAAAAAAATTGAAATACGATACTGTCTCACCAAAACATTAATTACTGCCAAACCACTGTACCCATAATTAAAATGAAACATATTAAAATAATAAAACATAATAAAATCAAACAAATTAAATTAAAATTAAATTAAAACGGGGCCGTCATGCTGAATCGTGTTGTGGCCGATATCGGCCAATCGGGGCTTGAGGGGTTAATATAACTTAGTCAAATTATTTTAACTTGTTAATTTTGCTGAATTTAAGAAACCTACTTCAGATCTGTAGATTACCATGATGACCTCCCACTAATACAGAAGCACAGTGTAAATAAAACTACCGGTATGCCAACGAGCATCCTCACTTAAAGAAATCTAGTGAAAGGGGCTAATGCGATCGGCTAATGCGTTTGCTTTGCTGAACGTTATGCATTCTGATGTTCGCATGTCAAATGAGGCCACTTGTTTATGCTACCGAACCTGTTTACAATTACTAGGTGTGCCCGCAGGAAGGAAACAACCCTGACTCTACGATTGGCGGCAGCATCCGATAGATCAAGTGCGTTGTCACGCTGGTTGTTCTATTTATACTGTGATAAAAATCCCCACTTTGCCAGCAGTAAAAATATGAAACGTACATGGAACCAATAAGATACTCTGGGGACCCAGAAGAAAACCACAATTTGTAAAAAAAGGCATTGTTATTTTATTTGTTCTATGATCAAGAGGTATTTTTACATCACTCAAAATGTTAATTCAAGCTCTTTGATTTTGGTGCCATTTAGTGCCATTTAACCCGAAAAATGTCCCAATAAAGAGGGTTAATCGCCATAAGTCTGACGCACCGGTGCATTTGGCATTTGATGGCGGGTTTGAACTCCATTAGAAAAGAAGCCTTCCAGGTCGGCAGTGGGGGCAACAAAGGGCTAAGTGTGTGAAGGCGCAAGGGGCCTATTTTGAAGGGGATTAGGGTTTCAATCCTGTCATGTAAGTAATACATTTTTTCGGCCAAAGGTCAAACACTTTTAGATAGTCCTCCAACTTCGCCATGTTAGTGGACTGTTCAGTGGAAGGGTCTACAATCCATTGTTTCTCCAGACTATGGAGCTATATGTGCCCTATCCAGCAGACAATTCCCTAATGCATACCACCATCTGGCAAACTGACATAGGCAGATACAGCCGCATTGGGAGGGTCGTCCACAAGTCAACGCACTGCCTAGTGATGTCGATATTTTTAGATGAAAGTTGCTTTGCTTGGACTGAACTTGATTTTGAGTTGGCTGCTCTTCAGCCCCCTTTTAATATGCATTGAAGGTATTAAACAGAAACCTTCATCGAAATACGCTTTAAGGACCGAATTAAATACGTCTAATTATTTTTGAGATTAGCATGATCAAACAGCCACCCAGGCAGACAAACAGATGCTTTTGGGGGTTTTGTTTTACAAATGTTTATAGATTTTATTTTCTAGGCAATCATGTTCCTCATAAGTCAATATATCAATAAATTTGGATTTTAGTTGAATTCTCTTGTTTTTCAAATGTTCTTTCCAAGTTAGCCATCTATCCAGGGGAAGTCTGAGCTGTCATCTCCCAATTTCACAGGCGGACAGTCTCCCTGTCAAATGTTATATGACTGGACTTGGATGTGCTAGCGTTGTTTCTTCATTTGGTGAGACATTGATGGATTTTGTCTTTGGACTTATTAAAACTTGTTAGAGGCCTTTAGACGGTGAATTAGATGTATTTAGATAGCGCCTTTAGACGCTCCAGAGAGTAGCAGTGTCATCAGAGAGCATAGCGGTCGTAATGTCTCCGGTCAGAGGAAGTATAGAAGTTTTTACAACAGTAATTGATTAATATTAAAACATATGAAACACCTGACAATATATTTTTAACAGCTACTCTATTTTATTACTAAATGCCATTCTTCCATTATTATTATTTTTTACAATTTTAAAAAACGGAACATTTCTCATTTAAACCAATACCCAAAAATTATATTTGGTAACAATTAGCCATTTTGCATAATATGCTTCGCAGAAAATTGTAGTTTCTTCAGGTCCCCCTTAAAATTTCTTAACGGATTTTAATGAACAGGTTTGTTATAAATTTAGTAAATTTAAATACAATTCATTTTTAATACTTCTGAGGTGCAATATAAGCCGATGTACATACATAAAATATAGAATATTTTTAGTAGTAATAAAATAGATAATCTTTAACTATACAATAACAGTGTTTATATCGTTATTTCATATTTATATTATAATACATTCAACAAATTGCACTTTTTTTAGTGTTTAACGATTTGTAATTAATGCCACTGTACAATGAGAGATTATGCTAAAATGACTTGATTGAATTGTATAATGAAGAGTAAAGAAATAATAATATTAACATTATTTTGAGAATCTGAGCTGATGCGCCAATTTTTAAAGGCCAAACCATGGATCAAGGAGCCGAGCCCTATAAGTGGAGTTGGATTAGTCAAACCTTTCAGAGGCACAAAAAGCATTTCCCGAGAATATCACGACTGGAACCCTCATGGCAAAGATCCATTGCTCCCGAAATTAAGGTAATAAGGAAGACCTGGGTGAAATCAAGGCGAAAGCGGAAGACGGAACGGATGGAGATTGTCGAGGCCCCATACCCCAGGTTCGCAGGGTCACAGGGCGGTCACTCACTGGTATATAGTTAATCACAAATTCCTAATGGTATGGTGGGGACCGGTTTAAGAGAACTAACACATATACATATTGTCAGACACTACCTAGCATACTATCACACGTCATTTGAGATGAAGGCAGGAAGTGAACCTTGTAGATGGCGTATTATTATATATTCTATATTATATGTATATATATTATATATATGGAACTCACCATCCGGAGTCAGTTCCACCACTGTAATAAGACCCAGTATTACATTTTTGTTACATTTTCACTTATGGATTAACGGAATGGACGTTTTGGACACATCAGCTTAGTTTCAAATCTCTGAATAACAATTCTAAAAACACATTAGGTATACAATAAGATTTACATAAAGACGAAATTGCCTCTCAAATTCGTTTTAGAAACAATAGTAACCTCATTCGATTCGTAGGTCCTAGGGACAGTCTCATAGGTCCTGGGAAGTCTGTCGAGTGAGAAATGACGGCGAAAATTCACATTGTTTTATAACAATACTTGAAGTTTTTACTTGATTATTTTTGTTATAAAATGATGGAAGTTTTCATCGTCAGCTCTTAGTTAATCCATCTGAGGTCTGCGATCATTTGCCGATAGACGCTTGGCCAAATAGTGACGAGTGAAAGTGAGACCATTTGGACAGCTGTTTGAGTCCTGATTCATTTAATTTGTATCATAAAAATTGAACGCGTTTTCGGACATTGATGCCGCATTTTCAAACCCTTTGTGCCAATTTAAAGCTACAATTTCTGGGGTAAAATGAGATTTTTCTTAATTTTACTAAAAAAAAGCTTTGTTTACACAGGAAATATGTATTCTATAATTCTGAAAAAAAAATAACAAATTGATAAAGACTGGCTTTATGATCATTAAAGTTGTTATGTTGAAAAAAGTATTATACTCTATAGCTTTGTAGGGGGGTTGAATGGGTGGTAGGTTGTCCTAAAGCCTACCACAGCTGGTTATTCATCCCCCGAAAGTGTAATAATTGTATTGTGATGGGTCTGACTTCGGTCTGTAAATTCCAGAGCAGCTCCGTTTGAATTTAATTATTGTAAAAAGTTGTTAAATTGACGGACTGAAGCGGGAATCAAAATGTGACCTATGTACAGGAAAAATTGTTCGGGCCAAAGAATATGAAATCCTTAAGAAGTGTATAAACTTGTATTTTGTTTCTATACGTCGCAAAAACATCTAAAACATTACGGCATTATGGTCCAAGAGCTAACAATTCGTAGAAACAAAATAATCAAAAAATAAAAGTATACAAGGATTTCATATAATATGACGGGAAGCAATCATTTTTGCAGAAACTTTTATATTTTTGCCAAATTTTGATTTTCTTTTTCACTGTGTCAATTAACAATTCGGTTTTTGATACTGCTAATAATGATATAATGACTATTAATGATGATAAAGGCATTCTTCCTTAGATAGCTCAAATTTTTTGAGTGTTTCAGAATGCATATTTCCTGTGTAAGCGAAGTTTTTAGTAAAAATATCAGAAACCCCATTGGGCCCCAGAAATCGTCCTATACGTTTTCTACCCACTATTATTGATTGTCGAGAGTTTATCTTTTGAAAACAATATTTTTGTGTATTTTAAATTTTCATTGTGATCAAATTCAAAATTTTCAGCCTACTTTGCTTTAAGTCCACAGGGACCTGAAACAACCTGGTTTAAGTCCACAGGGACCTTCATTATTCTGTTAAGACAGAATAATGAAGTGAATTTCACTAGAATTTGGCATGCATACACAAAAAAAAAATTTGATTGTTTAGATATCACAGCAGACCTGGATGGATTCAAATCATCTCCAAACAGACATCTCTAACTACCCTCAGGTGGTATTGTGAATATTAATTCATTGAAAGCGCAGGTAACCGCGCCGTGGATTACGCTACAAAAGGAAAGGGTCCTCGCGGGGACGCTCCTGCCTGTGGATTGGCGCTCGCAGCCGCCGGCCTGCCGCAGTGTCCACGCTAGCCGGATCCTCCGACGTCAGCTCCCGATAAGGAACGGAATTCACGGAGAAAAGCGAAGACATGTCGGTGCTGCTCATCGCAGAGCTACCACTGACAGACGCCGACTGGCGCAGCCGAGCCGTGGGCCTGTGTCGAGTCAGATTCTCTTCGAGATCACGGGCGAATCTGAAAATACAACAAACATCTTAATATGGCAAAATGATGGTATTATAACTCTTGTGGTTATGAAAATATGACCGTTGAGTGTGATTCCAGGAAGGCTAGTGATGTTATTAGACATCCACTACAGAGTAATGATATAATAGGTGCTGAGCATCGATAAATGTCATCAACTACCAATGGTATGTAGGGCCACACTTACCACAGTATACCCCAGCCAGTAGCTTCTCTTAGAACAAAATTGAAATCAAAGCGAATACGTCACGAGTCGTAAGGGCTCGGATATGGTCGCCAGATGTTCCGCTGTTCGGAATAGTAGGCAGAATAATAGGCACATATCCAAACGCTCGAAAGTGTCACCAGCCTTTACCTGGCCGTAATGCTAAACGTTCGCATTCGTCAGGACGCCCACATTTCTCGCACCCTCTTCCCGCATTGCCCTGTAGCTCGAGAGTAAAGCTACTGGTTGGTATACTGTGCATTTACTAGACAAACCCTTGAAACAGTGGCGGAAATACTCTCAAAAAAGATCATTGGGCGACCCCTAAATTATAATAATAGCATTTCATGGTTTGTTGTATCGTCTTGCTCATGTTTGTAAGCAGCCAGTTCAAGGTGCGAGGAGTAAAGTGATGATGAAGAAGTGTAGTACGAGGAGTAAAGCATTCTTTATCAGTCTAGCCGGCTCGGTCCACCTATAGTTAATCATTAATCAAATTGCTCTGCGCTTTCCGCGGTGAATATTAATAATATGGTAAACCATTTGAGAACGTTTCACTTATCTCTCCTAATATTGTTGTAGTATTGATAAAATTACCACTTTACTTGTATACGGTTGGAGGAGCCCTTATCAGTAGTTACTACTCTCCAAACCCAATAATGATATGTAAGTGTTATTATATGTTCGCACTAGATAACGTAAAATTCATTTCTCGAACCGTGCTACAACCTACTTGACCTTACTATCTGAAATGAATTGAGTTTAGGAAATAAGAAACAAAGATAATTGTGTCCAATGTTTATTTGGTAAAATTAAATAATGCTCCAAGAGCCAATGCAGAAAGTCATGTCATTTTATGGCAAAAAAAAAATCTTGACACACGGTATCATATATTATCCTGAATCCATCTTGATGAGGCAATATACAATGCGTCTTTATATACAGAGTGTTTGGCAGATATACCAACACATTTTTTTGAAGAATTGTGGAGGTTATTTGCTAGCTTTCAACCATAGACCCTATGTCCTAATTGTCACGGTTTTTTAAATTTATTATTTATTACCCGAAATTTTGCTGTTAAGTCATGATACCTTTTTTGTTTATGGTAGTAATAGCATGAAATAAGTTGTGTTGTATTCTGCAATGTATTTTTATTCTAAGTAAATTATTATTTGACACAAACAGTTTCAAGAAAATGACTTATGAGCTTCCAAAATCTTTAAAATGTGTAGATAGATGAAAATTGTAAATTTCTAAATTAATTATTTAAAAAAAACTAAAGGGTATTTTGAGCTTAGCTTTATTTTTTAAAGTTCTCTAGTTTATACCCGTTTCAATGGTTGGCTACATGTAATAGTAAATATTCAGTAATTGGTCAAAATAAGAGATACTACTTTGTCAGGGCTGAATAATTGAACAGATTTAAAAAATGCAGTCAACGCAAGCATTAACAATGCATGTCAGAATACAACAAGTGGCGTAACTAAGCCGGGGCGGCCGGTGCGGCGCACCGGGGCCCACGATAATTTGGGGCCCAAAATGAAAACTCCATTACGATCAATGTTCCATTTAATTCTATCAGGAAGCTAAGGAAGCTCAAAAAATTAATGTTTCAAAACTGATCGATACATTAAGTATTTAATTTAAATGCAAAAGTGACTAGTTAATTTACATGCAAATGTGACTACATTTGTAATAATATTGTGGGGGTATTTTTTAGTCTGACCAGCTTCGCACTCGGTAGTTCTACTTAAAATCAAGTAATAAAAACTGTCATTTTTTTATTTCTTACTAACAATGGAGAAATATAACTCAGTAATTGAATCAACAGTAAAGCGTCGGATATAGGAACAAATGTTTAGAATATTCTCCAAAAATGTTTCTATGTGGTCCCGCTGAAGTCTTGGGAAGTTGTTCCGCAACATGTTCGAGGCAATGCCCCGAAATGAAAATGCCGATTATATAGCTACAATATAAATATGTAATGTAGGTAAGTATTCAGTAATTGCATTCTATATGCCATAATGAATGTAAGTAAGCAGGGGCAGGGGCCTTTTATTCAATCTTGCACTGGGGCCCATTTTTTTTTATTACGCCACTAAATACAACAAAAGTTATTTCGTGCTATTACTAGCACAAACAAAAAAGTTATAACAACAAACACGAAATTTCGGATATTAAGAAATAATAAAACAAAAAAGAAACTGTGGCTTTTAGGACATAGAGTCTATGGGTAAATGATATAGAAATATCATTTACTCATATCTATGGGTAAATAACATAATGTCTATAGCAAATGGCCCCCAATCCCACAAAAAATGTATCGGTCTATCGGCCAAACACTGTATATATAATAAGCTCTTTTGTTTTCTTTTTTTTGGTTTAATTGATTCTTTATCTGCTATAATCATTGCAATTTTCATGTTTCATTTTTTAAATACTTCATTTTCTATTCATCATTTTAAAACTTAAATTTTAAAACGCGTAAAGATATTAATTAAGAAATGACTCACAATAAAAATAGAGGCATTATTCTCAGGAATCTAGCACATCTTTGTTTTCCATTATAGCTTTTATATTAACGGATTTATGAGGTATTCAATTTTGAGATTATAACATTTATGATTAAAAACGAGCTGAAGATATCAAAAAGTGACATGAACTATTTTTCAGTGGGCAATGACACAGACATACAAACATATATACAAAGTCACATGCCTTGACTATCTTGAATGTCTACACTCGGACACGGAATGAGCGCAGCTGCCTGTCACAGTCCAGCGCCGCGAGGCAGTCAGGAAGCCAATTGGCCGCTCCGTACCGCGCCATCGCTTATTTTTACTTGCGTCAGGGCAAACAAGTACCAAAAATGCTTATACATGGGTACGGATGCAATTATAGAAACATACAATGGTGATCGGTTGTACTGTCACTGGCGAATTTAGCAAGGAGCGATTGTTTTTCGCTCAATTCACTTAAAAAGGAGTTCTTTATCCTGTTTTGGATCGGTCAATAAACATAAATAAAAATCCAGCTTCATTATTAGCAATCAGGCTACTATGAACGGGTTTTCTTCTAGTCTGTCTAAATAATCTTCCCTTATTATTTTTTTTTTTTTTCACCACAGAACACAACCTGACCTAAATGAGGAAAGTGTAAAAGCCATTAAGAAGGAGCGGTGTTACAACTATGTAATTTTATTTTATTCTAATCTTTACTTCATTGTCATGGCTTGTTATCATGCATAGAGCAAATATCGCTTGGTGGCTCGGCAAATATTGCTATCTAGCAAAAAGTCAAAATTCCAATAAGGTCAAGACCTATGCTTATATAATTATTTGTATCCACTGGAAAAGCTCGCAGGCCTCAGCACTTAGTTAGTAGTGACATTGATGCAGTTTATGCATGGAGTCAAGCTTTTAACCTTAACTTCAATATTAACAAATATTCAGTGATGACTTATACGAGATTGCCTGCTCATCTGATGAATGATTTCTCCATCTGTGTGTGCTTCCTAGAGTGACTGAAGTCAAGGACTTGGGAGTTTATTTCGACTCCCAGTTAAAATTCAAGCAACACATTAGGCAACTTCTTTCAAGCTTCTGGGTTGGGGATACGGCAATCCCGAAACTTTAATAATATCGGTACCTTGTTAGAAGTTGCATGAAATGGTGATATTTGGAATCCGCTTGAAGATCCTAAGTCCCCATGCTGGAAAAGGTACAGAAGTATTTTTTGAGATATTTGTACTTCAAGCAGTACGGCGGATCAATTTTTGTATCCAACTGCATTTAAGACAGGCATAGTTGGCTATAATTCTCTCTGTGTCTGAAGAGAAATGCTGACTATGTCCTATATTTTTTATCTGTTTTCAGGTAAAACTGATAAACTTAGCTACCTAGCACAGGTTGATCTTTTCGTGCCTAATAATTATCGATCACACCAACTTTTTGCGAAGGCGTTCTTGCGCACAAACTTAATGAGGTAGAACTTATTAGCGCATGTTTTGCAGCGCTTAAATGATATTAACTCAATGGAACCAGATTTTGATATTTTTACCGCCAACCCTCATCATTTAAATTACAGGCATTCTATTTGTATAGTTACTAGTTGATATCTTTTGATTAATTTTACTTATCAATGCATTGGTTTTTCTATAATGTTGATTAGTAATAAGTGGATGCCTGGCCATAGAAAGATTAACCACTTGAAAGCCAGCCTTCAAGGGCAAAAAACTGCGCCGCAACTTTGTGGTCAATTGATTTGCTTACAAAAAACTTTGTGGTCAATTGATTTGCTTACAAAAAAACATTGATTTGCTTACAAAAATAACAGGAACCGAATGGCAAAACCTTAACCTTTTGCTTATTTGATTCTTTCACTCAACTGGGACTAGCCCGTTCTAGGGTGGACAGGAAAGAAATAAATACTGACAATATCGTTTTTCCATGAATTCCCCCTTGTTACCTAGTAATTAATCTTGTTAGTCGTGTATGTTACATATTTTTATAATACATATAGGGGCCAGCCGAAACGGTTACGCGCGGACCTGTCAAACGACGCAAAGTGCCTATAGGCACTGTTGGCGTCTGACGGGTTAATGGAAAGAAGAAAGCCGACCTGCTGGGTATAAAAGGATTACTCTGACCATTGATAACTTCAGAACTTATCATTATTTTTAAACAACCAAACAGCATAAAGCTGATATTGCTGTATCTTAGTAATATTCTATTTTTTTTTTACTTTGCATTTGTTCCACCTGAAGAAAGTCCTGACAATAAGAGTAGTTTTTTATAACACAGGATCGCCATAAATCTGGTGAATGATTGGCCCACTGGTGCGCTCGAAGATACAGTACAAGTTTTTTTATGATCTGTTATTCATTTTTCTTAAATTCATTTTTCTTAAAAGTTTATTCCAGTCCTTGACCACTCTGTTGCATAGAAAATGCTTCCGAGGGTTTGAAGCAATTCTCCATATTGACAGCTTTCTGTCGCTGCCTCAGAGATGGCGGTTAGTGTAAATAGGCGGTATATGAGTACATTGCTAGTATCCTGAGAATATCTTATAGGTCTCAATCAGGTCTCCTTGCTTTCTGCGCTACTCCAGTGTGGTAAGTCCCAGTGTCTATAAGCTTTACTCGTTGCCATACTATTTCAGTATTTCAATGTCTTTTCCAAATTATGGACTTTAAATCCAATAGCTAAACTCTAACAGAGGTTGAGCATATGGCTTATAAATCTGTATTAAATAGGTTAAGGAGTTTGCTCTCTTCACTATGTGATAACATGTTTTTCCTAATTGAGCTCGAATGACAACAATATTCTGAGATCTTTTTGTGCTGTGCTTTTGATAGAAACTATTGCGGACTTTTGATTCCGTGGCCCCAATTTTATGAAGGACGTAAATGTATAAAGGTGGCATAGTGGCTAGGTCGCCTCATCTTATATTGTAAGGTTCCAGGTTCGATTCCTGGCTTGGTTCCCATTTTCCGTTGGGATAAAATTAACAGAATTGCATTTTCAATTCTGTCGATCGAATGCAATATCATTACACACACACTTAAACAATGTTATATGGACATACATCCACCTTGTTTTTAAACACTTCACAGAGGTTGTAAGAGATTGTCGTATGATAATAAACCCTCTCATTGTGAAATTTCACGATAAAGAGTAGAAACCTGCTTGGGAGAGTCCAAAGACGGTTCATACAGAACCGCGGACAGAGTCCAGAGACACTACACAGAGCTACCGCAGACATCAAAACAGCCGAATTACTAGAAGAGGCTACGAACCCTAGGACTCACAAAGTTGAAGTTAGGTAGAAAGCAAGGCGACTTGATCGAGACACATAATATTTTCGGGTTACTACAACTGTCCTGATATTGAACAAATGTATTTATCAAATCGAATAAGAAGTCCTATAATCGAGGGAACGACTTGAAGCTATCGCAGACAAGTTGCTCGATGAATCCACAGAAATATTTTCTATCTAACAGAGTTGTGAAAGATTGTAGCAAGATTCCAAACAGTATAGTGTGTGCGAAAAACGTTACTATTTTTAAAAACAAAGTGGACTGATTCATTACATGTGAATGGACCAGTGAAACCAAAATACTCAGTCAGATAGTGCCACATCGGCTTATGCTGTTTGGCCGTTAATAATATAATAATAATAATACGTTGTATCTTCATTGTATCAATCATCTTATATCATATTTACTTATATCTTGTTTATTTTCATGACAATTTCCTGTTATATAATAGCTATTTATGTGGCCTCTTTAAGAGGATTTTATGTATTTCCTCACTAATGAAACATTTACACAAAACAGTGTTTAATGCTAGTGCATTAAAATAGACCGTTCACTGAAGCGGTAATAAGGTCGATGCTAATAAGTGAAAGTGACTTACACGCTGCTTTCTTTGGTCTTTTCCACATGCTTCTTGATATCAGCTAGCGACGAATCTACTCGGTTCAGAAAATCGTCAAAGGACTTTTTCTCATCGGGGGAACTTGGCGAAAGTGACGGATGGGGCGGCAGGCCGGCTATGGAGGCACGATGCGCCCTCGGAGCGGGTTCTGAGACTATTTCGGATTCAGCATAGCATGGGGTGTCTTTGTTACAAGGTACCAACAAAAACTCCCGTAAGAACAAGCTATCCGATGCAAACAGTCTGTTCACTCTTCTTAATACTTCCATCTGAAACAAAGAAAAAAGTAATCATCATCATCATACACTATTATAGGGAGGCCCAAAACAACATTGACAAACATTTTTGCAAATAATTTTATTAAATTTAGTTAAAGCTTACAATGCAATATAAATAATATAAATATAACTCTTTCTGAGCAAGAGAGTTAATTAGTCCTCAAAATATTCCCCTTTGACAAAAACCAAAACGCTAATTCTGTTACGGTTTGGTTGACCAAAATTTCCTAATCAGCTTTCGAGAATGGTCACTCTACTACCCCAACCTCAACTGAATGGACCGCAGTGGTCATTTTTATATAGAAGGGTCTGCACTATATGGCAGAGAAGTTTAAATGATTTTAAGTTTTTAAATATTTTGATAGATAGCAACAAATGTTTATCGAAATCCAAAACAATATTCCATACTTACTCCATAGTTATTTTATCCCATTCCCAGGTAAGCGTTAACTTAAAATCATTTCAACTTCTCTGCCATATAGTGCAGACCCTTGTATATAAAAATGACCACTGCGGTCCATTCAATTGAGGTTAAGGGAAAAGGGTGGCCATTCTCGAAAGCTGATTAGGAAATTTTGCTCAACCAAACCGTAACAGAATTAGCATTTTGGTGATAGGGAGCGAACAACTGTAACAGATTTTGGATTTTTAGCAGCCCACATTCTGTCATTTTGGTTTGTTATAGGATTGTTCAATCAAAAAAAAAACAATGAAATCTTTCAAGTCTCAACTTTTTTAACTTGCGCTTTCTCAGTTTGTATGCTGTCAAGTTGAGGTCACATTTGATAATCTGCTGATCTTGAACCAATTTGACCAATTTGCATCTATGGATAACAATTCAACCTACTTGAAGTTTGTTGTATTGTTTAATAATTGAAGATACTAACTGACGACTGACGCTGAGAATGTGAACGTCACACTGCCTTTTTTCAGCAATCAAGGATGATATTTTGTGCATTGCACGTGGCGGTGGACAAGTTAAACCTGCACAAGCAAATATTGGCATACCTGGTATTAAATAAAAGGTATTGTAAATTTGATTTTACATATAATATGAATATGTAACTGTTTTAATTCAAATGTCATGAGACCTTACTTTCAAACGTTGCTGATGCTACGATGTTTTCAATCTAGTGACGTTAATGCATTTTGGTGGGAGGTGCAGGTGTAGTAGGGAGCGGGATGCAGGAAAGAGGTGCCAGCGAAGCCACAGTATACCAAAATGGAACAGTAAACTTGCTCTCGAGTTGCAAGGATAGGGTGCAAGGGAAGTGAGCAGAGGGATACGTTAGGCAAACGCCTGTGTCTGGAATTACGCAGGTGGGGATTTACTTCTGAGTATTTTGCGCAGCGGCACCACAGTCGGTAACCGTATTATGATTACCGTATTACCGATTACCGGTAACCGTATTATAAGCCGTTAGGACTCGTTACATGGCTCGCTTTGATTTCAATTTTGTTCTAAAAGAAGCTGTCTCAGGCAGCCGTCTCAGACCCGAAATTTACATTAAAGACGCGGGGGCACATGCACGGTTAGCGGGTCTCAATCAGATAAATGTACAATATAATTGACGTACATGGTATGTCGAACCAGCTTGAGAGGTTAAGCTACTCGAAGGCATCCATTTATCCGATGTGGTGACCAGTGTTTAATCGAATAGTCCATAAAGCTCATTTAAATAAAAAATAAAAAACAGCATCTTTTTTTTCAATTGTTTAAAATGACAAGGAATACCATATTATACATGGTTATTCTCGAGAGATGATTCGCAAAACTTCCTGAGGATTTGCTGAAATAGACAGGTGCAAAAAGGTCCTCTTATAATCTTCCGTTCCTTATAATGTCCTCAATAACCCAACAACCCCTTCATACCTATAACAAATGTTCACTCTTTTAACCTCTCTATGGGTGGCTTGCACCAACCGGCCTGTTAACGTCTGCTAACCTTAGTTAGCTAACCACGATAAACAAATTAACAGCCGGTTAAATTATGGCGGCTTGCACAAACTATTTGGACGTCCCGGTTAACTAACGTTGTTTGGAGTCCGCAAAATACATTTTTGAGTGTTGTAACATAACCATAGACACAACTGAAATCGAGATTGCTCGCCTCAGCCTATCACAGCACAGTTCAAAATGGCGGACGGGTGGTTCTCAGTTCATCAGCTGTCAAACTGCAACACGCTTTTGTTCATGTCTCGCTTTTGCATCTTTCCTGATTAACATCAGACATAATAGGTAAACATTTTACGAGTGCGATAACCAAAAAAAGCCAAGAAACGGCAGCGCAGGCGACGCGATCAAATCTAACCTCGAAAATTGACAGCTAGCGATTGACAGCTCGCTAACTGCTGGTTAGTGGCGCTAACCGGGCACTAAGGCTCGGTTAGGGAATTTAACTGCCGTTAGCTTAACAAAGCATGGTGTAAGCAGTTTCGAGTATTTAACTGTGGTTAGACTTTTTAAACACGGTTATCTATCTTAACCGAACTTGGTGCAAGTCGCCCTATGTCGTGTACGCTGTAGAGTATAGCAAACTATTCGGCGCCTTGAAATATTATTACAAAGCGTTCATTCTTACTGTTAATTACAATAATAATAAACTTACAAAATGACTACTCAATAACGACTTATAGTTATATGAATCATCAGTTTGTCACAGGATATTTCTAAACTGTAATTTTTTCAAAGTCAAGTTTATTTCGATGGATCCAATATGCATTTTTTATTTTATCTTGTAGGAAACTTAGCTTCACGCAAAGGACATTTCTTATGCAATATATGCCATTCAAAACATTTCTTATTTAAAGATTTATTTTATGTATTTTATTCACATTTGGGGTTTAAAAAAAAACTTTTATGTATGTATGTTAGTGAAACTTATATAGGGTAAGAGTCATAATATCAACATTACTTTTTTATAAATATCTAAATACATTATAAGTAAAGCCATAAGTTACAAAACCTAATATCAATTTGTTTATTGCTAAAAGCGGTTTTAATGTACTTCCAGAGGAATGACAGGACTGCGATATCTAAACTTAGGGACCATGGATATGAAACTAGACATCGATACAGACAACCGGAGGTAAACATGAACACGACATATAGACAACGACATTATACTTTTCTAGCTCCGAGACTATACAATAAACTGAGAATGGACATACCGACGACCGACTTACCAAACCCTACTTTTCGAAGAGTGGTTATAAATTGGCTGCTAAATAAATCTAGGAAAGACTCCGAGGCAATATTAAAATCTCTTGAATGAACATATTTCCATTTTTTTCTTTATATAGCCATTTATGGCTATATTGTATCGTATTGTAGTACATTCTTAATTAACTTATATTATATAAAAAATGGCATTGCAAATTGTCATTTTCTTTGATAAATAGTTATCAAGGCACTTTTGCATATGTAAATATATACTCGTATTATCATAATAATATTTTTTTATTTTTTAATTATCATATTATACATATGTATGTACTTATTTATAATAATTTTTATTTATATATACTTTTAACATAAATATTTATTTATAAATATTTGAACTAAAATACCTGTCGTTTAATTTGGTCTCTTCAAAATTTTTAAATTTTAGAATAAAATAACTACCTCTATCCTTGTAATTATTAAATGTAAATACCTTTGCAATATAAAGTTAAAAAATAAAAAATAAAAAAATAAAAACCTAAGAGCGGATATATCATGCCCTTTCGGCAGGCAATATACAATTTCTGTTGATACCACCTTGATACAGGTTATTCCTAGTGAGGTGGTAAACCACAAACTATCATTTCTGAATCTTTTTCCGAGTTAGGAAGTAAATTGGAAAACTGTTTAATTAATTATGAAATATCTGGCTAAGGGGATGTTTTTGTAATTAAATGTAATTTTATGGACTTAAATAAATAAAATAAAAATAAATTATTACTTATGTAAATTCCAAAATATTTCGCACTACCGAACTCAACCACTAGCGCGAGGCCGGCCGGCACACGAAAGGTTAAGTAGCCATGGTCTCCCACTCCGGTCAAGACAAGTTAACTGCTGGAATGCTAATACCACCGATCGGTGGTTTTTCTTTTGCAACAACTCGCAGGAGGCCGATCTCCATATTTAAGCAATTATGTAATTATATGCGAAAAAAGGTCACCTTCATCGAATAAGCCATCATTATACATTAGTATGCGTACACTAACACCCCCTACAAAGAAATTTTCGAGTGTTGAAAACATGTCGTCGTGAGCTTCATTTTCATGGCTAGCTTTCTAAGGGTTAATACAATAAACATACCTATGTAGTCACTCCTAATCATTCTTCACTCACTCTTTCGCCGTTCATGGAGCCCGTCTTTGGAAGAAGCTCCCTTCTGTTACTAAAAGGGCAACTTCTCTTATTATTGAAAACATTATTTATCCCAACAAAGCTAACCCCGACGTAACTCTGTTGCCTATCCTCTCCTTCCCTACACATAATGTAATTTTTATTTTCCTCTTTTATATATCTACTTAATTAGGAACTCTTTGATCCCACAACTACTAATGTAACATTACTAAATTTTCGATTGGCTGTAAGAAATTGCTTAGTCAATAAAGCTGCAATCAAATGTGATCTATAAATGTATATAATGATCTATAAATAAATGTGACTTTTTGTAATGTATTAAGTTCTCTAGTAAACCCACACATTTCGAATTTCTCTTGTCAAAAAATTCGCAGAACATTTCGCAAATGTACAGACGCCGTTCATCGCACGATGGCTAGAGCAAATATAGAAATTAGGACGTACCGTAACGCCGTATCTAAGCGCAATTCCTTGTAGCGTCTCTCCTCTGGTCACAGAGTGCTTGATGAACTCTTCCTGTCTGTTTGTATGGTTGCTGGTACTGCCGTATTTCTTGCGCGCTCTGGCTGAGTCGCGGATCGACACGCGCTCTTCGAAAAGCCGCTCATCCTCCATTTTACAATGTACTAATAAAAACTACCGTTCACCCGCAACATTAATCATATGACGGAAATCAGAAAAAACCGACGAACCGTACCATATTTGCCGAACCAATGAATGAAGAAGAATGACAGCTCTGACTGGCTAGCAGGCGACGTCGATCGAACATGAAAGTCAACTAGCGATAGATTTTGTACGATATTTGTGAGTAGCTATTTGTACGACAGTTCTACGCTTCACAATCCAAAAGCAGTTTTGAGATAAACGCGTCTGTATTTAAAGTTTGAATTCGTACACATCTAGTTTATATTATCGTAATCGTAAAACTTTTCCTTATTTTTATATTTTCCTTCTATCCTACTATTAAACCATAAAATCGCGTCAGAAATATTTACCAGGTCTAGTGAAATCAATTAGGGCTAATACGGTAAACATCACATCGCATAGTCAAAATAATTATAATTTCAAATGTTATACTATAAAGATATAAGAATAGTTAGATAAAAGTCTAACGTTTCATGAGAGTACTATTATTTATTAATCCTATATCTTATGACAAATACGCATAGAAATATAGATTAGGATGATTTTAAACGACTTTAATGATTTTCAATATTGTATTTTTACGATAACATATCCAAATGTCAATTTATGTCATTAAGTTAATTAATCATCTAAAGGGGTTCCAAACAATGAAGTCATTTTTGCTGAATTTTATTAAAATACCAACAAACTTCGAAAAATTCTAATCAATTTAGAGTATTCTTAACTCCTTCATTTTATCATTATATGAAAATATTCAACTGTATGTCTATAGCGATTATTATTACTCTCGCGGAAAGAGACCTTTAGGGATTTTTATTTTGGACAAACGCAATTTTTCTCAAATAAGTGGTAATTAATAAAATAGCCTTTTTCATTTCATCAAAATTGGTGTCACGACTCCTTTCAGCATTTTTCACTATCTTGTATAGTTTAGGATTTCCCCAGTGACCCCTAGGTAAAACAGTCTGTATATCGAGCGCCTATTGCCTTAAATAAAAAACCTAAGTTATCTAGTTGTCATGTAATTATTGTCCGTCATGTATGCGTAGTAGTGACCCACGTGCTGAAATTACAAAGTAAAGGTGTCTAGATTTTGTGCCATATGGACAGCTCTTCGAGACACACAGTGATTCGACTTGCAACTAAAAAATTCTCGATTTTAATTAAATAGAGTTTTTGTAATAAACCTGTAACTGGTGGCTAAGTAAAAATTACCCAGGTAAAACTATTATGCCACTGCCACTACAAGAGTAGCGTAATATATTTATCCTTTCGGGTAGCTTTAAACTAGAACTAGTAGCTTTAAGCTACTAGTAGCTTTAAACTATTACTAGACGCTCTTGTTGGCTTATTCGATTTTATTTATGTTTTCGGCAATTCTGTGTATGTACTTTTCAACCAACCTCAGTTATACAACTTTTGCGTTTTGTTTTCATCAGTAGAGCACTTCAAAGTAAGATTAACGAGAAGACAGAAGGATTTGGATTAATAATTGAGATAGGAAGTGGTTCCGAATAGGATTCTAATATAGGTATATTGTTTAATTAAAGGATAATAGACGCTGTTTACTTTTACGTTTAGGTAAATACGCCTTAGCGTACGTCAGTGGCTTCTGATTCTTAGAAACCTCTAAAAACGATGAAACATTGGGAAATTGAAAAACAAATATTGTATTTATTTAGTATGATTTTTTTCCTCATAAAATGTTTTTAATGGTATGAGAGAATCTCTTCATCGTTTTTTCTACCTCAAATATCTCTATAGTTTTTTGCGGCTGGATTCTTCAATGCATATTCTATTATTACAGTTTTACTGCTCCCGGTATCTTTCTATCTGTAAGGAAATTCCACATTACAACATCTAACTAAAGAAATTGCTTCGATGATTTTAGTTAACGATGATAAAAGTTACAAAGACTTGAATAAAATACTTTAGTCCAAATAGTGTTCGTCTTTGTTGATACACGTACGACATTTGCATACGATCAATAAGCTTTCATTGTGTTCGCCCTTACTCCCTAGCGGAAAATTACGAACATTTTGTACGCAAGATAAACAAGAAGTTGTGTTTTTTTCATTTTATCAATACTTGCGTTGCTTTATCTAAATATTTATTATTTTTGCAGCGATCCCTCCTTATCGTCCAATGTGAACCGCTTATCGCACGGTTATATTTCGATATTAAAAATATATATTTCAGCAAAAAATGTTTAGCATCAATAGGTTTAGCATTCGTCGAATACTTTTATGTATTTATTTGATTGTTTTGTACGCAGATTTATTACGCACTAGGTTTTGTAAAATATTGGAAATATGAGAAAGTTTGACGTTTGATCCTAGTGAAGTAGAGGATGTATCATCCTTGTAAATGTACGCCGTTGTAACGCGAGCTTGTTGCCATTGTCTACGCTTTGGGTGCGTAATTATAATGTTACCACCCGTACATCAAAGTACGAGGGCTTGAAGTATTAGTACGACGACTTCCGTATCTACCAAAACGAAATTAGAAAACTATGTCGGTCGATGTACTTTTTGTTTTTAATAGTATTGAATATGTCTACTGGTGATAATATTTCCTTAGATCTCAAAGTGATTAAACTTGTCACCGAAAATATACAAAGCTATAAATATAATTCCCCTAGGATGGAATTATAAATTTGAGTAAATAAGTAAAATAATTATGTTGTTATTAATTTTTACTTTCCCGGCCCACCAACCGACGAGGAGGGAATGTTTTGTGAACGCGTTTTTTTCGAGATGAACACGGAAATATCCATTTTAGCGCTCCTGAGACGATTGAGACCATTTCCAGATCGGTCTGCCTGTCTGAGTGTATTCCTCCGATTGAGCTGGCTTAGCATGCAGGAATCATTTGGCACCAGTTAAAAAGATTGTGGTTGAAATCGGTTCACCGAGGTGCGCCCTAGTCATATTTTAATCACGAAATATTGGTTTTAGAGACATGAAATTTGGTACAAATACGCTTTGTTGAGCCGAAATCACATTGTGAAATTTTGGTTGGATATCTCATATACAAGCTACACTAATAATATTGAAATTCCACCATATATTTTAATCAAATATTTACGTTGTCTGTTGGCGCTTAGCCGAGAAATGAACTGCGCCGACCGCGAACCCGGTTGGGTTCGCCGTCGACCGAGAGAGGGTGCTCATCGATTTTATTTATAAAATTAATATTCAAATGAAATCAGTCCTTGGCTATCTGCCGGGACGTCGGGGGGATGCAGCCTTTTTTTTTAAAATCATTTCTCAATGAACGAACGGAGTAGGTATACGTGCGGATGTTTCTTTAATATTCAGCGATTATGTAAAGACTAACATAGTCCATATTATTAATAGAGTGATAAAAATGTTATTACCTACAGTCGAATTCTGCATTTATTTGGTTACATTTGTAACTCATTGTAGTTTCATTAGGCCCCTTTTAGAGTTTGCCGGTCGCGCTTGGAACTGTCCCCCTGCCGACCGGCTGTTACCATCTCTTTAAGAGTTCAGCGATATTACTACCCGCTGGCTAATATACCCAGTAATCTCACAATGTCGAGAGCAATGGCAGTAATAACATGGAATAACAGTAAAAGGTAATTACATTCCTGATGAAAGATTAAAAAAATGCTGTTTGTTACAAGACTATATTTTTTAATACTACTCTCATATGTCTAAAAAGGTCTGATAAAGCTCTGATATATCATTAGTCAATGAAAGCACGTTTCTCCAAGAAACGATTATTAATTACTATATTTTTCTGCAGCGTACAAAGCGCGTTCATTCGAATCATGAAAATGCACAATAGATAGAGTCAATAGCCGGTTGGCACAAATCGTCGGACGACGTGTCAGAACGCGCAACCGACCATAGCATCTGTAAACTAATATGCACTCGATGTTTGCACGCAACTATTCAACTGGCGAACTCTGAACTGGACATTAGATAGGCACAAACTGAAGGTGCAAATTTATTCATATGCTAGAGGTATATATAAAAAAGTGAATTATTTTTTTTCAAAGTGAAACGGTTTTACATGACATTTATATCGAGTCGCGGATCGATATATCAATTTAAATTGATACCCCGTCTTACTGACAATAAGGTTAACCTGATTGAGATGCGAGCTAGTCGCTGGCCAGCTTTACTGGTTAATAGCGCGAGAAACCAGTCGTCCTGGGGCGTATGTCATGTAATGTCGTTCCTTAATAAATTTTATGAGAATAAGTATATTCTGACTATTAATGGATTGGCCATAGGATAATACATTTGGCAACGTACATAACATTAACGAATACGTAACTTTTCTCCAGACAACGCTCTCTCCCTGGATTGCCGTTGAGATGCTCTTTCCAACCGTATACGATTTAAGTATTTTGATTTGGCTTTTTGAGAAGTTTAAATAAATCGACATTGTGTTGGAATGTATTCAATTTTCAATATTACTTAAAAAAAATACCAGAACAACTTACAACTAATGCTTGTATACAATAAACATGTTCAATATGATCAGAACTATAAACTGCGACAAAGACGAACGTCGTAGTTTCAATTAATCAACTGAAATATTGCGTGAAAATGTCCACATGCCGTGATAAATTGATCACAAAATAGAGGCTTGCACAAATCCTTACTAGGTTTAACGTATGTTTAATTCTGTAACCATGTGGTTTATTTTAATTTGCGATGTAAAAAATAGATTTTGAGCTGCAACACGAAGTTTATATCGTTATCATAGAATTTTCTAGGTGACATTTATATTTAGCCTGTTGAAATACGATAATATTTCAGTCACGCGAAGTAGCATGCAATGATTGCAGATTAGAAATCGCAGAAATTTACATATTCTATTCTCGTTGCACAATGTGCTCAATAATTTCACTTCAACTTATTACCGGAAGGATTAAGCAACCCTTCAAGAAAGTCATGGTCCCCCCCCAACCCCCCCTCACTGATCAAGTCAGAATACAACATCAGCATCCCAAGTAATAAAACTGTTCAATAATCCCACCCCACCGTTTTATCTGAAGTATAAAGCAACGCTACCAGGAAATCATGGTGCCCTACCCCGATCAAGTCAGAATAACAACATTAGCATCGTAAATCTTAAGTATTAAAACTCTTTATTATTCTTACTTTTTTATGTATATGCAACTCGATTATAGAAGCAGCTCCTCCAAATATCAAAGGCGTGCAATTGCTCTCTATTTTTAAACTTCATATAAAAAAGCATTTCTTCTGTCATTAAACGTAAGACCATTCCTCCTCCTATCCTTTTCCCTTTTGTCTTTGATTTATAATATAGTGTTATGTTGATTCTTTTTGTTTATTATTAATATAGCATCACCGTTATCATCATAGCATCATCATAAGTACTCTATTCACTATTTTTTAATTTATAGTATTTAATTAGTAAATAATTTTCTTTGAATTACAGGTAACTCTCTCAACGACACTATGGTTGACTGTAAAATATTGCCCCAGTGCGATTAGTCCACCATTGTGTTAAACCATAATTGTTGTTATATAAGGTTATTATATTATTATATTATTATAATTTCATTTTATGTTATTATTATAATCTCAGTACATGTTTTTTACATAAGTACGTTCCGAGTACCTACAGCACTGATCACTGATTTTACTTGTTGATTTGCTTTCCGTTTTTACTCGTCGAGTCGTTCGCAGGCCGTCTGATATCTGGCAACCCACTGTTTATGTGTGTTGGTGCATGCGCTTATCTACATTCACGCGTTTTCATTCAAAATTGCTCGCAAACCTAACCAACACTAACAAAGAAGTTCTGTCGGACGGATTCGTTCGGCTGGAGGGGAACGGGCCTCGGACGGGCGCGTGTATGCCTCTGTGTTTTGCCGTGTTTGAAACATTATCGATCTCGATTTTGGCCGAAATTTTAACTGAAAACATTCGAGCCATCCGTCGCAGTGCTCTGAAATGAATCGTGTGTCGTATGAGTAGCTGCTCAGGCCGGCTTTAGCGGAATTATGGGTGTGCTCGCCGTGGATCTGAAAGGTTTGCAATTTTTGTCTCATTTTTGGGTTTTCTGTATGAATAGTGAAGCTAAAACGCTGCGAAATCTTCTGCAATGTAATGAATATAATGTGCGACAAGTGTTTTTTGCATCAGCGTTCGTGTTTACACGATTTTTGGCAATGTCTGCTTCGCGAGGCTTCGCGAAACACACCCTCTCTTGGTCGAAGGGGTGGCGGCATGCGAGCCCAATTTATCATAATCTACCATCTAAGTGGCTACATATCGACACCGAATAAATATTAATACAATAAAAAAATATTTTTTCGAAAATCTGGTCGATACACAAAATCAAATACTTCCCCAAATTTAATTTTGATGAAGCTACAAACAATGCGTCGCTATTCTAGTAAACAATCGGCTTTAATAATCGCGATTTTCTTTTTTTGATTTTCAAAGTTAAATTTTCGACCCATCATTTTAAAATTTTAATCAAATAACTCGTACCTAAACCACTAAAGATAAAAAATGACTTACAACAAAGTTAAAGGCATTTTTGGCAGAGTTCTATGACATTTGTATCCCATTCTAGCAGCAATAATAAAGAAATTCTGAAGCGTTCAATGTTCAGTTTTTTTATTTTTATTCAAAAACACTAAATATGTCGGCAATGTCCTCAGTATTCTAAATCACATTTATTTATTTTGCTAGGACCAGTATTAACGAATTTATAAATCTAAAAAGGCGCCATTTGAAAAATGGCGGTTATATCTCACCAGCTTTTGAAATGTTGAACTATTTTCGTACGCAGTTTGGTCCTAATGGTCGTGTAGTTACTGAGTAACAGTGGTACAGCACACAGTCAGACACACACACACACACACCCTCATACACACACACACACACACACACACACACATAATGACTCTTTTCCCAAGAAGCACTTTTACTTACCTGGCCCACCCACCGACGAGGAGGGAAAGTATTGTGAAAACGCAAAATTATTTTTTCGGGATGAAGACGAAATATCGATTTTAGGCCCCCCTGAGACGATTAAGACCATTTCAAGATTGGGTTGTCTGTGTGTCTGTCTGTTTCTCCACGATAAAGCTTAATCCGATTGAGCTGAAATTTTCCATGAAGGCATTATGTATTTGGTAATGGCAAGAGTTGTATTGTGGTTGAAATAGGTCCGTCATATTTCAATCTTGAAATATTGGACTTAGACACTAAAAATTTGATACACAGAAGCCTCGTTGGTCCAAAATCAAATTGTGAAATTTCGGTTGGAATATCTCATATACAAGCTACACTTAAATTACGCTATACATTTTAATAATACATATATTAACGCCATCTGTTGGCATTTGGTCCAACTCGGCTCTAAGTCGAGAAACGAACTGCGCCGCCCGAGGCGTTTGCAGTGAAACCCAACCGGGTTCGTCTGCCGGCCGAGAGAGGGCGCTCATCGATTTTATTTACGGTGTTAATATTCAGATGAAATCAGTCCTTTGCTACTTGCCGGCAAGTCTTGGAGTGACACAACCGTTTTTTTTAAATCTCATGATCTCAAAACATGGAGATCCGGTGAAAAGTAGAATTGTAAATTTTGCTCGAAAATAAAAAAAAAACCTTCGACCCATAGCAATACGATGTATTTTTTTGGGAAAGAAAAAATAACGTACCTACTTATTTCAAGTTTTTACTACGTATTTGATACCTGCCTAGGTGTTTTAAACCCGATATTAAATATATAACACAGACCATTTTCAGGCCTTTTCGATGTCGTTTTTTCATGATAGGATTAAAGATTTATTTATTTTTTAAAAATAGTTTAAATAGTTAACACCTTTGAATTATTCTTGTCGCTCTTCTGGCTATTTTTGCATATTTTTTCGTAAAATCTAATATCCGTCTGTTTGCCCTTAGTTACAATAAATCCCGTGTTAAACTAACCTATGCGCCAAAAGGAAAATTTCGAGAAAACTCGATTTGTTTGAAATATCTTTCCTAAAGTCGCTATAGAAACAAAACGGAAAGAAATTTGAATAGGACTGAACATTAATTATAAATTCAAACAGAATATTGTACTGTTGTTGTACTTTGAACATGTAGAATAGTATCCTAAATGCTAATTTGGCGTTTAGTACGGTCTCGCACGCGGTTATTTCATGAGATAATGAATAAAGCATTAAAGATACGTGGAGAAAACTATAATAGAAATGATGAGAATTATATACAAAAAATGTAAAGTGTCGATGAAATAATAAATTATCTTTATTTAAATTAGTCTAAATCGAACACATTGTAAGTCAATTTGATGAAGGTACTTTGTTACGAACTTAGATTTAATAAAATCAAATAAATAAATAATAAATAAATAATAAAAAATGCAAAATTACGTGTCATTATCAAATGAAGAGTAAATAAATAGATGGTCCAAGAGCAAAAAAAAAATGTTTTTTTGTGGAAATCTGGCTCAAACAGCTGCTTGAACCAGATTTCCATAATAAAACAAAACTTTTATTTTTTGTCTCTTGGCCCTTCAAATGTGTATCTCCACTCTTCAAATATGAATTTAAACGCGATTTTTGCGCACGTGTAGGATATTTATTACATTAAGGTGTCGAATCGCAATGATATTCGGAAATGTCACCAAAGATCATTTTTCATTAAATTTTTTTCCGTCGTTTATTACGTTCTATTTATTTTTTGCAGCTATTTCTTGAATTATCAAGTATAGCGGCAAAATATAAATACGACGGATAAAAAAAATAATGAAAAATGATCCTTGGTGAAATTTCCAAATATTGGCGAGTGTAAAACTATCATAACCGCTTAGAATGTCTAATAAAAGAGCATGTTAGAAAACTCTATTTTCAATCAAAATTTTCCAACCCCAATTTCGGTTTTTGATTTTTTGGCGTTTAGTACAGTTTTAAACTAGATAGACGAAATGTAACACAAAACCATCTTGGGCGTATTGTACGTAATATCGTCTATACCTTTTGCTTCAGCAGTTATTCTCATTAAGTATTTCTACTTTTCTATTGAATAATGCCATTTTGAATAAATACCTAAACATAAGTATAAAAAAAATAAAATGTTTTTGAAAATTTTATTTAATTACCATTTCATACATTTATATACAGTGCCAGACACACTTAGGAATTTCTTATTATCTACTTTTTGGGATTTTGGTTTTTTATTAGATTTATCAGGCTATTTCTGCCGGTAATAGCTAACATACAAGTATCGTGGCAACAATTGGAAATTCCGATTAATGTAAACACCAATAATCGTATCCTAATCGTAATCGGTTGAATCTCTACTAGTACATAGGTGGTTTCTGGGTGAAACTAATTTTAACAAAGACGGGGATTGTTTTTTTTTAGATAGTCGTTGGTTGGTGTCTTTTTGACATACTAAAAGTCTAGAAAAATCTGTTTGTGGAAAATGCGTATTTTGTCTTAAAATGTTGAGAAAAAAACATAAAAAACCGGGATTGGTGTCAAAATGACGGAGAATTTCATGCTGTAATAATTATTTCGAAAAATAAGAAAAAATAACAAAATAGTGGCCGAAAATATGAAAGAAAGCTGAAAAACCTTTTAACTGAAAATAACAAAATAATCGCCGAAAAACTTACATCTTACGAGAAAAGCTTAATCTAAAAGTCTTCTTCACTTTCTTTCAGTAGGTACAATACTTGTGCAACTCTACCAGAACAGTTACAACATATCTCAGTACATTCCACACCATAGCTTCGACGCGTAAATCTACTGCTATAAAAAAATACCAAACGGCTCATTTGTATCCGTTTTGCAGGTGCAGCGGAGCATGTTTAATAATATCTCAGGTGCAGGTCTCCTTTCACACGTTTTGGACATGTTACTTTTTATGGGCTACATGCTATGGGCTGTAGTTATTCTACTTCGGGATCGGCAATATTGGTATTCATAGTTTTCCAACAAAGACATTGTAAATGTACCGTAGAAAATGATGAACAGTAGCATCTTCTGTATGTGGCAATCTTGGAATAATAAATTCGCTTTTGACAGTTAAGAATGTTTAAAAATAGATATTATATCGTATAGGTTAAGAAGAGTCTCTGTCTTCAGATTTCCACCGCGAAATGATAACAATGCTTTACTGCCAATATCTATAAGTTCCTTTCTGTTTGCATTTTCTGATTCAAACTGAGTAGCGCAAATGCTAAATTCCTCACATATCCAAAAATGTCAATATATTGCCGATTTACTTTTACTAAATAAGGAGCTGGTGGTGTCGCATCCAGTTAAAGCATGTTAAAAGAGAATAATAATTATTATCTTGTCGCCAAGCTTGTGTTGCATCGATTTAATATCACGTTTTTATCACTGCAAACAAATATATCGTGTATTGTGGTAAATCAAAAGTACAAGAATATCGGTGTCATAAGCAACGCTTTTCTTCTGCTAAGGTCTGTGCAGTTTTTAAAATACCTGTATCAGCATTTTCTGTAGCCCCCTAAGGATCTGGAATCCGCAATGTCATGTATGTAAGGAAGAGAATAGAAAGCGTCCAAAAACGATTTATGAGACAACTAAACTACCATCAATGCTTGGCACTGAACACGTACGAGGAGAGGATGAATCACTTCAATATTACATCATTGGAGAACCGCTGTACCACGGCAGACATGGTATTATTACACAAAGTTATCCATAACAACGTGGACAACCCGTATTTCACACATAATCTATCTTTTCACGTACCATCACGCGTGGCTCGTTTTCCCCGTACCTTCGAAGTCCCGCGCGTCCGTACTAGGTATGCCCAGAACTCCATCATGTACCGCTTAATGTCAACTTACGATAATTATTTCCAGAATATCGACCTATTTAACATGAAAGAGAATACATTTAAGCAGAGGATATACTTAAAATTAATCGAAAATGCGACATAGACATTTCTCATGGGATACTTATGTCTTAGGGACTATTTGGTTTTTCATTCTTTGTTCTTTAACTTTATATGATAGGTTTATATGATAGAGTAAATTTTTCTTATTTTTTGTACGGCACAATATTACTTAAAATCTATTGACACCCATTCCTTCCTTTTTCTTTCCTTTTCCTCTCCGAACCCCCAAAGTATGCATGCACTGTGCGTATTGAAGATCTAACTAACTAAAAATATTGTTGATGTTGGCATGTCGGCATGTCATCGGCCAGAAATATTGTATTTAATGTAATTGTACTATTTTGTGTAGCGCTGTATGTTTTTTCTGTTAAATAAATAAATAAGAAATTGAGAGCTTTCAGTAAATTTCCCTGTTACTGATGATTGTTTTGTGCGTATTTGATGCTCTAAATTCTTTGCACTGGAGATTGCATAGCCATCAAATACAATTTAATTTTTAAATAACTGAGTTTCTGGATCAAAGGATAAGAAAGAAGTATAGATAATTCATAATTGTAGTTCTCCTTTAATTTTTGCAGATCAGGATTTACAAATAAATATATCAGCATTATATGGGTGAGGAGTGCTGTATCAATACGTTAAATACCTCCGTCGATGACAGTTAAAATGTATTCCGGCATGGCATGACAATTCCTAATCTCATGTGGCAGCTTGATTCTTTTTAACCATGGCAACAGAGTTAAAAAAAAATCCAGTCAGTATGGATTTGATTCGACTTCCAATTAACTTAGCTTCATCTTTAGTTGCTTTGTGTTGACTGTCTACTAATCCGCTGAAAATATCCTGTATTTTAAGGCTTTGTGAATCAAATGGTGCCTACAAAAAAAATGTTGTTAAAAATCCTTTTTATCTCTAGATTTTCGAGAATTGGATATTTCTAAAAATAACTTCACAGAATGCAGGGTGGCTCAATGTCCATGAAGCTCGTTTGTTAAATCAATGATCGCGTACGATTAATGAAATGCATTTACATTTGTATTATCAAACGCATTTCGATTTTTTAAAATATGATTTTCGGCTCTGCATAAGTTTTCAGTTTTTTTTTTGCCACTATTTCGTTGTTTATCAGCTGTCATAATATTTATCAGCTTGAGTTTTTCCATCATCTGATACACACGTTTTTTTATGATTTTAAATTTTATTTTAATGATAGCGGCCAAAAAACCCTTTTTGCACAGCTAGATGTTTTTAGACTTTTAAACGTCCAAAGATAGCGACAACAAACTAAACAAATCAATCCCCGTCTTTGTGGGAATTAGTTCTACCCTAAAACCTAATCTCTACTATACTTACATACAACATATAACAGAACGTCCCGTTATCGTTAAAAATAGACCATAAATAATAAAATAACCTTAATAAAATAAAAATAGGAATTAAAAACTCAGATGATGACATTTATTTACTGCTATTTAATCCGTCATAATAAACGCGGTTGGTAATAAAGCAGCTATTCATTAATGTGCCCTTTTTGCCTGAATTTTGAAATGCATATTTTGTTTTGTAAACCAAGTTTTTGGTAAAAATGGGGATTTTCCGTATTTTCTATCTGTAGGTTTGAGTAGGTGTGGTAAATTAAGAGTGGCGTTGCCAGCTGTACGGTGTCGGGCAGTCGGTTTTCAGGATGCGCGTCCGGTTTTAAAATTATTTTAAAAAAACGGATACATGCTTGTCCGGTTTTTGGTTTTTTCAAATATATCGCGGTACAAAAATACGGATCCTAGTGCTTTTTTTCTCGTTTCATTCTTCATATATTTTTTGGCATAGCTGTGCGGATAGCTCTAAGAAAGGAGTATTAAGTCATGCATCCAAGGAATTATTCACAACAGATGCTCTGAAATTGGAGACTATTGCGGTTGTTTGACATTATGAATGAGATAAAAAACGAATTTACCGCGTGAAGTTTGTAACACCCGACGTCTCAGCGAGGTTGTAGCAGCCGTTGTGTAGGGTAGATAACGGCGTCTATCCGGAGACAACGGTGGCTGCAACGTCGCCGAAACGTCGGGTGTTACAAACTTCACGCGGTAAATTTATTTTTTATCTTATTTGTAGATGCTACATGAGGGCTGTTACTCTCTTGGAGAAATGGTATTCTTTGGAGAAATGGAAAACTGTACAAAACATTTCCTCGCTTTAATAATAATTTAGACAAACAACTCTACGTCTGGTCGAGATAAGAGAAGTACGGGGCTGTCGTTCATGGAGAAATAATACTTTACCGGATCAACTTTATGGAGAAACAAGCGATCTTGATGCGTCCTTCCCTCTAATGGAAGAAGCCTCTTTAGAGAAGTGGATAACTTTCTTTTAAATGCTGCTAGACGCCACATCTCTCCCTGTAACGCTTCGTTGTCAATCCATGCACTGTCCGTTTTATCTCAGATCCATATGGCAACCCCGGGTGAAGACAGAGTCATGAGAATGAGCAGTTTGTTATTCCATCCAGGCATAAGCGAACGTGATAACGACTATCGCGGCTGAACTGGTAACCGGAAATGACGGTGCGAAAGAATTGCCATCTGTCGATAAATCACGCCTCGCTATAATCCATATCTACTTCTTTTTTATGTACTTATTTGCCACTATCCCTAAAAAAATGTTTTTCCATTATTCCAATTTAGGATGTAGTTTGATGTAATTTGATATAATTTGCATTATTCCAATTGAGGATGAGGCGTACACAATGGGCGGTGTTATTATCATATGACAATCTCTTACAACCAACCCTACTATGAAGAGTTTATATGCATGTGTGCGTGTAACATGTGTGTGTAAGCAGTGTGTAAGTGTGTGTTTGGTTATTGTATTCGATCGACAGAATTAAAATGAAATTCCGTTAATGTTATCCCAATGGAAAATGGTGACCTAGCCGGGAATCCAACCCGGAACCTATCAATGTAAGATCAGACGACCTTTCACTTTGCCACCGAGACGTGAAAAAATACCTATAATCACCGTAGATAGCGTCCTATAATCGGACGTTGGCGTCCAACAATCTACCACTAGTAGAAAGCTTATTACTGCCAATGCACATAAAAAACAATAAAAAACTAACAATACTAATATTGACAGCTTCTGATTGCCTCCTTTTCATACTTTTAGCGCCCGATGGCCGAAGGGGATACAGAATTGAAAAATGGTTTTGTTGACAAATATTTTCTATTGAATTAAAATCCACGGTAGACGTTTTGTCTGTCCATCCGGGCGTATCTGCTTAAATTCAACATAATATATGCGCATGTATCAATACTTTGTAAACAACATCTTACTTACCAATGTATTAAATTACATTACTCATTTTTATTTTCAGTTATTACGTTTTAGTCTTTTTCCTCAATTGGAATAATTTTGGCGTAGTTTAGTGTGTATCATTCTTTGTTAAATTGAGTAACTAATTTAAGATTAAGTTAATTCATTCATAATTTAAGGTCATTCATACACAATTGTTAAGTTGTAATGGAAATAAATACTCTGTATTCTGTATTCATACAAAAATATACAACGGTACTATAGATATTAAAGAGAAGATACTGGATAAATTCGAACGGCTACAAAATATCTGCATACGATATATATTCGACTTGCGTAAATTTGATCACATAAGCGAATATCGCGATGGACTTCACTGGCTTCGAATTCGTGAGCGCAGAAATCTGCATGCCCTCTCACTCCTTTATAAAGTCCTTAATAGTCCCATAGCACCTCCTTACCTTAAAGACCTCTTTTTCCAGTCAGGAAGTCATGGTGTTCCACTCAGGTCAAGTCAGGAAAACACCATAGCAATTCCACTACATCAGTCTTCTTTTTTCACTAACTCATTTAGCGTCCATTCTGCTCGACTTTGGAACCAGCTTCCGCATGCTATTCGTCATGCAACATCGTTGCCCTGTTTCAAGGCGTTACTGAAAAAACATTTTCTCCCTCAAAATATCAACTAAGAACCAACCCTCCCCCTATCCCCTCCCCCCTTCCCCCTTTCGTTGGGTTGTTGACTGGATAGAAGCATAAGAACTTTGTAATATCTATTATTTTATATAAGCAGGTATTTTTATTATTATTTATCTGTAGTTTCTATGTATTTATTATTATAATATACATATATTATATTATAAATTATATATTTTATGTATGTATGTATATGTATGTATGTTTGAATGTATGTACATATATGTATATTTATGTGTATATGTTTATGTATGTGAGCTGTATTGTTACTTTTATTTAATATTACCCGGTTGGCTGTAAGAAATCGCGAAGCGATAAGCCCGCCGTTTGTACTAAGTTAAAATAGAATTTAAGTTTTCTTTACCAATGTAATTATTTTTGTTAGTACAATAAAAGTATTTTTTTCATTTGTTAGTTTATGTTGGAGAGATTAATGGATTTAAAATCGGCTCGACTGGAGGCGTATCACCAGCTCAGAAAGATCGAAAGCACATGTTGTCAAAGATCAACGATCTTTTACTATAAACAATCACCATGACATGCCATCACCCTGACTGAATCGCGTATAAAAACTGACGCATTAAAGTTTAATTGAGACATTGGCATGACAGCTTATAAAGTAAACGCCTGTCGACCAAAATACCACACAGTTTTTTCTGTCTTCGTATGGTGGCTTATCCGTTGTGAATAATGGCTGGCAAATCAACGTACGATGGGTTACCCAAAAATGACTAAAATTGGCCGTATTTATGCGGAAATTGACCAACTGAAAAAATCCGGTTAAGTGCGCCGAGGATAGAAATTAAATTAAATTAAAATTACAAATAGGATAAATAAGAATTTACCGCGTGAAGTATGTAGCAACCGACGTTTCGGCGATTTTGCAACCACCGTTGTCCAGTGTAGACTGTCTATCCTGGAAACATATCCTGGAAACATCGCCGAAACATCGGGTGCTGCAAACTTCACGCGGTAAGTTTGTTTTTAGTCTATTTATAATGTCAAGAAACAGCGATAGACTTCGATTTTTTATTAAAATTGTCATGAAACATTTTCTCACACATTGACTAGAATAGAAGATTGAGCAGTTTTTATTTTCATTTTCATTTTTTTGACTCATTGTATACTAATACTTACATATGTATAATAATATAGCAAATTCAGACAAGTAATTTAACATAAATAAGTACAGATTTTTACTAATACTAAGAAAGGTCCCAAATTAGAGCCCTGAAACTTTGGGTACAATTTTACCATATTGTTTCGCACTTAAGATTCTATTAGTTTTTTTTCCATTGTTTCGAATTCCGTAATGCTTGAGTTTCTTGACGAGGATTTTATGGTTAACGCAGTAAAAAGTTTTGGGCAGGTCGTAAAATAGTCCCGAGACTGTTTAGGTCTCTTAGGATCAAAGCCCTTAAATACTTTATGAAGTATTATTTAATATTTCCCGAATTATTGGATCTTCCATGTTTTATTCTATTATACTTTCCCGGCTTACCAACCAACGACATGGGAAAGAATTGTTAACGCGCGTTTTTTTCTCGAGATTGACAGAAATATCCATATTGAGCCCCCCTGAGACGATTAAGACCATTTCCAGATTGAAGTCTGTCTGTGTGTGTGTGTGTGAATTTCTTCACGATATCGCCCAAACGCTTCATCCGATCGAGCCGACATTTGGCATGCAGGCATCTGGTGACGGTATAAATTGGAAAGATTGTGGTTTAAATCGGTCCACCAGGGGGCGCACTAGTCATATTTTAATCTCGAAATATTGGACTTGAGACTTGTAATTTGGTACACAGATGTGTTGTTCGGCCGAAGTCTCATTGTGAAACGTCTCATATATAAGCTGCACTAAAAATATGTCAATGCATTTTAATCGAATATTAACGCCGAGCCGCCCGAGGTTAGCTGAGAAACGAATCGCGCCGCCAGAGGCGTTGTGCAACGCTTGCCGAGAGAGGGCGTTCATAGATTTTATGTATAAAATTATTATTCAGATGAAATCAGTCCTTAGATCTTGGGAAAGTCTTGGGATGACACAACCGATTTTTTTGAATAGTTTTTAAATAAAGTGAACACGAAGGTGCGTGACGAGTCAAAATGACTCCATCGGGCAGTGTAGTGTGAATACCCTCAAAAGGGCCTTCGCCTTCATAATTATGTTTCCAAATTATTTGGCAATCTCTGCGGCTAAAACCTCGGGGCGAACGTAGCGAAACTCTCAGCACCTGCCGTCCGTGACTCACCTGCAGCTGTCGCTCGACCGCTCGCTGCTGCAAACTCATAAATCCCACCAGATAATAATGCCACTACCACTGTGAGTCGCCGTTTTTACAGTTTTTAGAATCAATCCCATTAATTGACGGCTTACTATTATGGTAATTAAAGAAACCATCTTGAATCTTCTAAGCCTTGCCAGCTGACATGCCAAATCAAATCAAATAATTTATTCAGGGTAAACAAAAAAATACACAATCTTATCGATCCCTAAGATCACTAAACTAGTGAAATGCCCGTACTAATGAACTAAAAAATACTTAACTAAAATATAACCTGTAATACATATTAATAACTAAATAAAAATGTAATAATTGTAGATCAGGCTGTAGGAAATAAAACTATTACAAGCGTCTAATGTTATAATAGATAATATTAACACAATCATAGCGAATAGAAATCACAATAGTCCAATAAGTAAATATATAATAAATAATAATAAATATAATCAAAATAATGAAGTCTAGTATAAGAAATAAAGGCAAGAAAATATAATTATCAAATTACGTAGAAATAAATAAATAATAATTCAATAATTGTAGATAATGATCACTTTATAGGAAATAAAATTATTAGAAGCTTATTTATGAAAGTAATATTTCGTGTTTAGACAAAAGATATTACTTTGATGAATAAGCTTCTTAGTGTTAAAGATGATAATAACACAATCTTATTCAATACAAATCACCAAGTATCAATATATTATCCAATAATAATAAAAGTATAATCAAAATATATCACTGCGATTTTTTATTCAACTGTAATTTGCAATTCCGTGTGTGCAATACTTTAATGTGTACCCTAATTTTAAACACATTACCGAACGCAAAATAAAACTCTCATCACCGAGATTTTGACAGCTTCTATTATTTATTACGGTAAAATGAGGCATTTGTCACGTTTGAATGTTACAAAGTCGTAACTACCGTACTGACACTTTCTCACGCCGAGTTTTTTCTAGATAGGTAGGTACGAGATACGAGTATCTCGCGGCAATCGGTAGCAAAACCAGAATATCTAGTTTTTTGCAATTCAATCATTTACCGGAACGCCGTTATGCCGTATTAAAATGAAATCTACATTAACAGTTAAATATTGGCGGTGATATGTATATAATAAGTTTAATACATTCCGGCTTTTTAAACTTTAACTGACTTTATAACTGTATAACATAGGCTGATTATATAACATAAATAATACGGAGAATGCCATCTATTAGTCTACCTAAATGAAATGTGCTTAATTATTACGTATTGAAACCTGTATACCAAATTAAATATTGACATGTTTATGTAAATAATATTAAAATAATGAGAGCTATGATTTAAAAATTCGTTTGTTATAATATTATTATTTTATACCGTAAAGGCGTATTTAGAGCGCCATCAAAATTGCGCCGTCATACTGCCAAACAACGAACGCCGCCATATAGAACATAAGAGAACATTAATCAATTTTTGGAACAGTATGCCATCTACACGTCGCGTTTTGTGGTAAACTTCTAGATGCCCAATGGTAGTACCGCATCGAGCAATCTAATACGCTATAGGTATGTATAGTCAATGATATTACATACATTGGCCATTTGCGCGGTTTGCGGAGCAAAATAAAGAGTAAAAGACCGGTTATGCAGTAAAAAAAAACGTTTTTCCATCGGGACAATGCCTGTGATTACACATCGGTACATTTAATGGTTAAAATTCTCTAATGTGTAGTTGGCCGCGAATTTTCTAATCCGTCTTCGTGTATTGTTTGTTTATTGTATATTGGAAATATTTAGGATTAATTTACTGCCCTATTGTTTATTGAAAATATTTAGAATTAATTTACTGCCTTTTTGTTTATTGGAAATTTTTAGGTTTAATTTACTGCCTTTTTGTTTATTGGAAATATTAAGGATCAATTTACTGCCTTTTTGTTTATTGGAAATATTTAGGATTAATTTAAGTCATATTATTCTGTATTAAATTGAGTAACTTATTTAATATTAATTTAATCTACTTCCTACACAATTGTAAAGTTTTAATGGAAATTAATATTCTGTATTCTATGAAAATGCGATTTAAATAAATAATATAGAAACACATACATAATCTATGTTTATATATAACGTTTCCGGGTGGAAAGTTTACGCTCTAATACGTGCATAATCAAAATACGAAATAAATATGATAGAATATTTAGGAATTCGTGAGAATTAGTAACTATTAGCTTTGATTAAGAGGGGGTATTAGATTACTTGCCGCACTTCGCTTTGACAGCGATGATTTTACTCCAAAACGCAACGTATAGATGGCAGTCATAGTTCCAAACATTGATTTTGTTCAGAAGCCTCATTGATGGCTTTGTAAATACGCATATATGGTATCCCATCTCGAAATAAAATAATAATATAATAACAAACGAATATTTAAATCATAGCTCTTATTATTTTAATATTATTTACATAAACATGTCAAATTTTAATTTGATAATACGCGCTTTTATATTTAAATATACTAATAGATGGCTCCAATAATGGAATGATATTATTGTTATCATTGGTTAAATTATTTTGTATATAATAATCAATCGGTCATTTATAACAAAAAAAAACATTTATTGTCATGTCACTGTTAATATAGATGGCCAAATAAATCTGGAGGATGTAAAATTATAAAAAACATCAAGGAGAAGACTTTTCAAATATTGTGCCCATTTAAATGACTCAAAAAAGTAGAGCCTTATTGTCTGGTTATTTTATTTGGTCTTATATGTGTACTTTTAGTTTTTAAATGCATGGCGTAGCTTTAATTTGATTATTGAACATTTTACTGACAATTTGAATATTACCATGAATAATTTGACTACGTATATTTTTGAATTATTGACTATTTCAGATATTAGGCTTCTATTTTGATTAATTATATTTACAATATTTATAATTTGACAATATAGTGGTTAAATTCTTGACTACCTATGTATGTTCGGTAAAGAGTAGTAACGAGACTTACTACTATTTTGACACGTCCAACAGCGGTTTTAGCCGTCAATTGGACAGGACGAAAATGTAATGTAATGTAGTTTCACCGAACAATTCTATCAGCGCCAACTGCATTCGCCTGCGAATGATTGAACCCAGAAGGGTTGTTAAAACGTAATATGGACGTAATCAGAGTGATGTTCGACCTTTTCCTGGGTAGTCTATCAGGATTACCCCCTTTCAATCCCAAAACATGTCATCTTGTTGGCTGACAGAATCACATTAGTATTCTTTGAGGCCGGGGAGCCGCGTCGCTTACATTGTTTAGAATATTGTTGGATAGATAGCTTAATAAATTGATATTAGTTTCTCTGGACAATGCTATCAGCGCCACCTGCATGTCGCCGTCGAAGAAGTGTTGCCAAAACGTACTATGGCGTTGGACAATTTAACGCCCTATATAATCAATGCTATTAGTGAAAATAACTTGGAAAGGCCTTCAACGATATACCACAGTTTGACGAAGATGGATGGGTTGTATTTAGTACTTTATGAAATTGCCTTTTGTCGTTTGGATGCCAGTTATCCGCTTTGTTGCAATATCTGTCATCATTTCGATGCCTTGACACCGCTCATCAGTGTTCTTAATTCCTTTAATTATTTCCTTCCGCCTGGATCATTATTTTCGTCATTGCATGTCATGATAATGAATTGGCGATTTGTTTAGCGCGCCATGGAAGAGGTCAGCGTAGAATCGAATAAAGAACAAGAACAATAATTTAAAAATAAATAAAAATTACGACCGCGTTACAAAACGTGGACTTTCGTATTTATAACAGTAAAAACAATTTAATCTCGCTAAAAAGCACGTTTTTTTAAAGAATAATGTTCTCCGTTGAAACAATATTCGTCGAAACAAAATTCAATTTACGAAAGCTTCGTTATGGCCTCGTTGACGCGTTTTATCTCTATACACATCCAGTGCTTAAAGATGACGTCAGTCGATGAGTTAGTCGACGGGCCTTGACCAAGGTCCGTGACGTGGCGATTGCCCTTTAGTGGGACAACTCGTGAGCCGGCTCTATTGACCCGGCTTTCTGAGTATGGCGTCACAGGGTCTCTCCTGCGGCAGGTGTTTCGAGACGATCGCGCGCCATTCGTGATGCTTTATATAGCCTCGCGTCGACCGCCGCCGCCTCGAGCAATATAATGTTTTTTAAATAAATATTTGTGGTTAATGTATTTATTTTTATAGATGTCTGTACATTTTCTGAATCTACTCAATTAATAGACGTTTCGCGTAATACAAAAACCATGTACCTATTTATATAAATTTATTAACTTTTGGGCAATTATTTATTTGACATTTGTACAGTTTATATATGCCACCCGGAATGGCATGACGATTCGTACAATTCCGCACACTTCTAAATAGGTTCAATCATTAAAATTTATCGTGGAATAAAGAAACGGACGACATACATACATTTATTAACCCTGAAAACGTTACAGTCCTATTTTTGGGCAGTCGTTTAAAATCACTCAATAACCGAGTTATACCTACAAGTCCTACGTTTTATCACACTGGTCACTTTGAACAAGGATAACTTCGGTTGTATTGGAATTCGAAATTCAGTTTTCTTCCAATTAATTCCAAGCCATATCATTCCTTTTCCCAAATCATTTATTTTTGAGCCGATTGTTATTGCTTCGCTATTTTCGTGTAAACATGGAAAATTCGCGTAATTTTACTTTCCCGGCCCAAAGGGAAAGTTTCGTGAACGCGCTAAAAAATCGATTTGAAGACGGAAATATCCATTTCGACATCCCCTGAGACGATTAGGACCAGACTGAAGTCTGTCTGTGAGTGTATGTGCTGTGTGTGTGTGTGTCTGTGTGTGTGTGTGTGTGTGTATTCCTCAACGATAGCGCCTAAACTATTGTGGTTGGAATATCTCATATACAAACGACACAATAAAAAACCGCCGTTTTTAAGAAAATACTGCATAATTGTTGGAAAACTACCATTTTAATACCACGGAAATACTAGAAAATACTCAAATTTGTTACTTTTTCTATCATAGTCACTTGATACAATCACTATCGGGGGAGTTGGCGATGTGTGGGGGGGGGGGGGGGTGCGGGGGGGGGATTGTCTGCTTGTCGGGAAAGTTTTGGGATGACACAACCAATATTTTTACTTTCCCCACAGACCGACTAAAAGGGAAAGTATTGTAAACACGCAAAAAAAAATTTCGACATGAAAACGGAAATATCCATTTTGAGCCCCCCCTCTGAAGCTATTAAGACCATTTCCAGATTAATGACTGTCTATGTCTGTCTGTTAGTCTGTCTGTATGTATTCCTCCACGATAGCGGCCAAACGCTTAATCCGATAGAGCTGAAATTTGGTATGCAAGCATAATTTGGTCCTAACCTAACCTAACAGTTGAAAAGATTGTGGTTGAAATCGGTCCACTAAAGGGTACACTGGTCATATTCCAATCTAGATATATCGGACTTAAAGACCTAAAATTTGATACACAGATCCCTCGATGGGTCGAATTCACATTGTGCAATTTTGATTAAACTATGTCATATACAAGTTACACTAATAATATTTAAATTCCGCCATCAAATATTACCACCGAACCGCCCCAGGCTAGCCGAGAAACGAACCGTGCCGCCTGAGGCTGGTGTGCAACGGAACCTGAACGGGTTCTTTGCCGGCCGAGAGAGGGCGCTAATCGTTTTATTTATGAAATTATTATTCAGATGAAATCAGTGCTTGGCTACTTGCCGAGAAAGTCGTGGGGTGACACAACAGATTTTTCTTGTATTATAACTGGCAACCTTGAATTCTGTTCATATTATTACCGGCGTCGACAGGTTTTCGTGGGAAATGAAGGGATTCTCTTCGAATAGAAAGAGGGTAGGTGGAGCAATTTCCGATCGGATATTATGTACATGTTGCATCATATTTCTGATATTTGCCTAACAACCTAACAAGACGGGGACGCACTCAGAAACGGGACGTAATCGATGCGATGATTGATCGATGGATTCGAATGTGTCTTTGCCAAATAGTGTAAATGTCCATGGTCTTGAATATACAGTATCGCTCAAGTATTTGGACATACACTTTTATTGTACTGATTATATAAAAGTGTATTTATAAAATTCTGTTTTAAGCACATTTAGTACTTCCCCGATGTGCATTTATATCGTTCATAAATCAACTTTTTTTACGCGCCTATTACCTAGTAGGCCATAGTCCCTATAATAAAGGTCTCGGGCATTAAGAATGTTCAGGTTAAAAGGTTAAAAAATTCTGCGAAGAATTTATGCATTTTGTTGAAGGTAGCCTTGATTATATTTTCTTTATAGGCGAACAACGCCTGAATAAGCTAATATAATTAGAGCTACCTACAATAAAATGGATAAATTCTTCCCAGATTTGTAATTGACCCTTTTATTCATGAACTTTCATTAATGTAAGATACCTTTATTATAGAGATTATAGCCTACTAGGTAATAGGCGCAACAAATTGATTTATGAGCGATATAAATTCACTTAGGGGATGTACTCAAAAGTGCTTAAAAACAGGATTGTGTACGTATGTACCTACACACCGAAGGGAGACCAAATTACACTGAGTGAACTTCAATAGAGGAACATGTGCAAATATGAAATGGATATTTATTATGGAATATTGTGATTTCTCAGATTGTTTAATGTCTCGTTAATAAATATGAATTCTCGCTTTAGGTAGCTTAAATTATGTAGTTGCAAAAGGGACACGGGACAAAAAGGACACTGTGTGCCCTAAACAGGCAAGCGACAGGAAAACATTTGCTTTATGGCGTTATATAAGTTTGCAAGAATTTGCAAGAAGGTTTATTAAATCATTATCTATTGTTGTTATATTTTAATCCGAACGTGCCGTGATTGGACACGAATAACGTCTATTACGAGACGTTGGGATGCATTGTTTAATCTCCGGTTCAACTCCCTACGGGCAGTCTCCCCGAAGAGGGACTACGCCGGAAGGGCCGTAAATGACGTTGCCAGGATCTGTTGTGGGCCGGGGTGAACAACTCACGCGGCCCTGGGCTGTTGTGCATTAGCCGGTTTGCTAGATACGGTGCTCAACCGGCAACTGCCGGGGTTGTCTGAAAACGTTCATTTTCTTAGAAGCGGGAGTAGATGGTTACCTACTGATACCTATCCTTGAAAATAGCCCGTTGGCCATCTGTTTCCCAGTGATTTTGACATGCAAAGGGCCCGCGACAAATTGGAATACTAATTGCCGCTGCAGCAGGTTGAGGCCGCGCAAGCGACTTTGAATACGTAACCAGACGTAGAAATTTGTCCAAATCTGGTAGTAAGGGCGCGAGGATGCCCAGCTAGTCCCATTGCTTCGCGGTTTGGTGTTGGTCTCTTACGGGCTATTAGAGGAGCTCGACTAGAATGTATTTGTCCACCAAAGCATTAGCGTTCACTCCACGGTAAAAAGAACGTCAGCAGTCGTTATAACGTTTTGAGGTGGCAGGCTTGCTCGCAACTGTCTGTAATTCTTGTTGTTATAGCTCGGACTATTGACTTTTTTTGAAAGCACATACAGCTGCGCTAAAATGTATGTTGTGTACATCCTGATATCACAAGTTATAGCTTCAGAGCGCTAAGCACCTTCAACGGGCCTAAATCTGCCTACAGCGAGCTCTCGGACAATAATCCCGGCCCAAGACTTAGTCTACGTGTGTTTTATCGTTTCCGCTATCGCTTCCGTTTTCGCTCAGCGCTGCGAACGCATCCGATTTAGTATTTCCTGGGTATTACAACGCCGCGTTCGGCTTCAAAGCTTATACCCAGAAATAGCTGTATAAAAACCACGTGCAGCATGATGTGCACGGATTTGTGTTTGTAGGCGTATGGCAGGATATCTACAACAGAAATTCCAATCTTTTGATCAAACCTTACAAGCTTACCTTCTTAACCTTATTCATCACTTAACCCTGAATTCGGCCGCTCGGAAAAATAAATTGCAGCAACTCAACCAGTCGCCCAGATTCTTTAGGTCCAATGACAAACAAAAGACACTTGGAGTCTGTTTTTTTTTCTTTCAATAAGTGGTCCTGTACAGTGTACATCAACTTACACGAGAAAATAAAGACACCTTAGGAGAGTGCTGTTTAGAGGACAATATTCAATTCAAAAAACTGAGTTTAAAACCATTGATACCTTTTTTTGACAAGAGTGAGTCACCGAGAAGAAAGCATTTTGGGCTCGACTATTCATTATTTTTACCCAAATAAAAAAAAGTAATTGATTTTTAACTCAGTTTTTGTTGTAGAATTTGTCATACAAACAAAAGTCTTTTGAATAAAAAAAAAATAAAAAGCAACTGTTTTTAAAGCGATGTTTTTTCGGAAAAAAATCGGAATCTGAAAATCATTTTGGCTCATTTTTACACGACTGCCCAACAAAAAAGAAGTGTAATGTGTCTGAACCCTGAAGTTCATCCATGTATGTTTTCCGTTTCTCTATTCGACCATAACATCTATTCGCTCGAACAATTTAGAAGTATGTAGTATTGTTAGAATCGTTATGTCGTTCCTAGTGTCATGGTAATTGTTTAAATATCGAGTAAATAGTTCTCTAAATATCCAAATCTCCAAATGTCAATAAAATTAACATCAATATATCGTGTTTAGAGTCAATTGAAAGGTCGGATTGAGTACATTTCGAAAATATGTATGTATCTATATGATATCCCGTATAAACCACACATATTTCATAAAAAAACCGTAATATAAATAATTATATATACATTAGTTCACGGTATAACGGCAGTTTTGTTTTTTATTCCTTTTAATATATTTACTTGTTATCGATATTTATCTGCATGTTTCTCGTAAGATCAGGAGGATTATTTATCAAAACTTTAGTAACACGAGATATTACCTAGATCTTGTATCTAATTAATCGTATAACATTCGTAATTATACATTTAGGTACAACGAGACGTTGGAAGTATGTGACGGAAAAAGATCTGGACGTCTGTGTTTAGTTTGGATAAAATAGACGATTGGGGAAAAAATTCGACGAAATATCTTTTGGCTATTGAAAAAAATATCTAAAGGGATGAATATCACACAGAGAAACAATATCGCAAAACATGAGAAACATATTGCAGCTTACACAATGCGCACAGTATCACGAGCCAAATTAATTGCGAGAAGTGGCTTTTCGTGGCTATTAACAACATTGAAATTGTCTTGAAAAATGGACTTTTGATTAAGGACAGACAAGGAAAGTTTAAAATAAAAGTAAAAATAAATCACTGCAATGTAAAAGTTTATATATATTTACTAATTTTACTCTTCATAACGACACCAACAAATTATATTTACTTAATTCAATTTTAACCGCCCTACATATACGAACGTACGTGATACGGCCGCTATATTATCGCCCGAACGCAGCAACCTGTATCACGTACGTTCGAGTACGCTCGAGTACAAAAACAAAAAAATTAAAATAAATACAAAACCCGAAACCCACAAAGCGTAGATACATGATACGTCAAATTGTTCCTACAATTCTAAATACAATAAAATAATAGTAAAAACACATTTGAAAAACAAGCTTTTATTAAAAAATTCTGTCCCGAGCCAACCCTGGGTGCATCAGCCATATCATAGTGGAACTTAGAACGGGCTATCATAATTGAATGCGTATACATAATCTCGTGTCTGTGCTGTTGAGAAGTCCCCTCGTCGACAGCCAACCGTGGCCGCAGCAGCCATGTCATGGTAAAACTTATAACGGGCTATCATGATTGAATGCGTATACAAAATGTCGTGTCTGTGATCTTGACCGTTGAGGAGTACCTTCGTCGGGAGCCAATCCTGGGTACAGAATCAGGTCATTCTTACCATAAAAATGAATTGTCATCGAAACTGTACCAATATGTAAAATGTCAACTTCATAGGATAAGAGGAAGTGGTTCTAATTCTGCTTGCAAGATTTGACCTAAACAAACATACTGACAAGCATTGCAAGGTAAATAAAAGCTTGGAAAAAGGGTAATGAATGGGTCTCTTGGGTTAAAAAATGTCTGGTATATTGTCAACAAGTATTGTTGTTAAGAAATCTAATGAACGAAATCCATGATATGTTTACCTATTTTTAAATAATAACCCTATAGTAGGGCGGTTAAACTGTGGTTATGGTATATTCTTTCGAAATTGCCGTTGTGAAGCCCTGTAAATAGTCAATCGCGTGAGGCTCATTTCAGTTTGTTGAATATGAAATTATTTGCCAACCTGCAATATGCTGGGCAATATTACAATAATACAAATGAAGATCGTATCAATGTGACGCGACCGCCACCAATACGGCAAAATAACTGCTAAAAGATTTAGTTAAAATATATAATATAATTAGTCTTTTTTTCTTTTTTATACAGTGAGCTCGCTTTCTCACAGGCGTGCCTAGCAAGGTGGTCTCGGTTGAACTTTACTTATAAAAATATTCATCGCTATAAAAAAAACTAGTTTTTTTTTCTATTATGTAATGGTAACGGGCAAATTATTGAAATATTTACGACCTACTTGTTTTTAAATGTTTAGGTACGGGGATTCGTTTCGTGTATTTAGTTTGACATGTGCCGTGTGAAATTTGAGTAGATGTGGACTATAGTAGATGTAACAGCTGCTTCTGTATTTTCATATAAATCTCAGATAACTTCCATTTATTAAGACGCCCAACTCTGCAAAAAATGACAGGCAACTACATGTCTCTAATAGATTCAGTATAACTCTCACTGCTCGTTTCTGCAGAATGATATAATCAACAATATAAGACGCTGTTCCCTATGCTACTATGTTCCCTATGCTACTATCTCAGATACGACTCTACCATGGAGCAGGACACGCAATGGCGTGCATTAAAGAGCGCGAAGCCGCGAGCCTCTTAAGGACATAAAAACTACAAAATGAAAAATCTTTCCCCGTTAGTTTTAAATTTAGTTAGTTTCAAACTATGTTGGATATGTGATAGCACGGACGAACAGTGGCTCTGCGAAATATCGCATTCTTAAAAGTAAAATAATTTTAGATGAGTCTCAGGATATCTAGGCGTATCAACACAACGGGCGAACCCGTCACCCCAGAGATCTTTAACGTTATCAGGTCGTTCTATGTCTCACGGAGTGCTAGCAGACCAAGTTAGCAGACCAAATACTGTCCACTGACCCATGTGTTAGGGTTGTCCCAACTCACGGGTCCATCCCTCACGGGTGTCTCCCTCAGGTGTCTCAACTCACGGTAACCTCCCAGTAGAAGTTCCAGCCCGGGTAGGACTCTGTGCTTGCGGGCCAGTTTCCCCTGTAAATCGTTCTTCGGGCGCTCCTGGACGGTTTACGCAAAGTGCGGCCTCAGCCAATCGACTGTGCATTCCGACAGATAACCGGGGGAGTTTGGAAACGAATTCGTTTCCTATAGAGCGAGGATGGCTGTTTACCTGTTACCAGCCGCTCTTGAAACGATCAATTGGCCATCCGATCCTAAGTGATAAGCGACGGGTAAAGGGCGCCATAGTCCGCGATGCTTACATTAGGGAGAGAACTGCGCAAGCGTCCTCGAACCCGTAACTAGTCGGTAGGTCGGAGAAATCCGACCATACTTCTAGCGAGAGAGCGTGGATGCCCGCCGGTTTTTGGAGTTGGATTCTTGCGGGCTAGTTGGCAGAGCTAGATAGTGGTTTGTCATTATCTACACTCTACGCTCATCTCATTAAGTCTTCTACGCTCATCTCACGTCTGATAGAACGTTAAACACGATAAAGGTATTTTCACTAGCCCCACCAACGAGCCCGTGAGAGTCCCAACGCCTTACCGAGAAGCACTGGAAAGTGAACCCAGCGGGTCGACCTGACTACCAGATTTGGTGTGATTTCTCCGTTCTCCAATCTGTTCGCGGATTCGAAGTCGCTAGCGCAGCCTCTACTTGATGTGGCGCCCTTTGCCGCCAATATCACACGGGATCGGGTGGCAAACGAATTGCTTTGAGGTAGTTAACATCTGATCAACAACCACCCCCGCTGCGTAGAAAACGTATCAGAACGCTTCCAGACTCACCCCCTCCCCCCCCCCCCGTTTATTCGTCGGCATGCACAGTCCATTGGTTAATGCCGCACGATGCGCAAGCAGCCCAGCAGCACTCGATGTGCTCTCATCGATTCCACCTGTCCAGCCGTGAGAGGGTTCACAGAGTCCATTTCCAGGTTCGTCCCATTTTAAGGGAGTTGACCGTTGATTGAGGCGACCCAAGGTAAGACACAGGTCACATGGCCCAAGCTGCATGGAGCCGTTAGCTGCCAGGTCCCAGGATATACCAAAATACTCAAAATTTACTATTCTAATTGAATATTTTTGCTTTAATTTAAAGATTGATTTTTCTAAGAAATATTTGATTCCCGAGCTCATAACTTTTTGTTTTGGACTGTCTTTACTTTTGATTTAGCTTAACAAATATGGACATTAATTGACATGTTATAAAATTATTTCTAACTGTTAATTTCTTCTAAATTGCATGTTATCAAAGCATTATCTCTTATCATGAAATGATGAAAAATAAAATACTTAAAAACATAATCTTCGGCTTAGCAAAGAGGTAGGGCCAATGGCTGTTTTAGCAGCCACGCTGTTTCTGAAGCATCCACGTACGTCCTGGCAAATTTTGACCGGACAGTGGGGGCCCCCTAAGCGCCGCAGGCGAAATGTGTTTAGGATGACAGTGGTTAAAAACACTTTTATTTACTTTTATGATGATTTTTTCACTGAATTAGAATTTAGAGAATATACTGTAACAATAATCGACATATCGACATAAATTAATCGTGTAGTCATCATTCGGATCGACTATTGCTATCCGCCCTGATTTACTTACACTGAATTTACCGCCTTTACTTCTCTCAAATTTATGTTTAGATTTAGAATTTAACGGAGAGTACATTTGAGCGAGTTAACTATTTTTGCAACCCTCTATTTCACTTCGACATACGCCTTATTTTACTGAGCCCAGGTGTTTGAATTTACATTATAAAGCGCTTAGGCGCTGACTTCGCATTGCGACACCGCCCATAGACAGCATAACATATGTCCTATCCCGTCAAAGGCGTGGAGCGTGCGGCCATTTCGTGGGTCCGTTGGGGTCGCGCTGTGGAGTACCACTCCGTTATTGTCGACCCGGAAACTACAAGGTTTGCGGATTGTGTACGCGCCCTCCATTCAGAGAGTTTTAGAGTATGGCAGGAGAGGTGGGATACCAGTTCCAAAGGCCGCTTAACTCACTGTTTCTTCCCGGCGGTCGACATCAGGTTGCGCAATGGTAATTTCTTGCGGTTTGACTACCACACTACACAAATGGTCGGGGGCCACGGTGACTTCAGGGCCAAACTTTTTGACTTAGGGCTCGCCGATGATCCTTGGTGTGTGTGTGGTGGCGGTCATCAGACTGCAGAGCATATACTATGGTCGTGCTCGTTACTGTCGTACGCCAGGGAAGAACTGCTGGACGCGATGTGTGACCACATATGTAAGTGGATATCCCATTTGGTATTCTGACCTAGTAGTCAGTAGCAAGGAGTGCTTTGCGGCATTTCGTATCTTCGTGGCGCACTGGGCGTCGCGGCTAGAAGAACTGAGACTCCAGGGCACTCCCCCTCTAGGTGCGAGTGACTTGCCGTCTCCGTGAAACACATGCTGCCCTCCGCGCTGTGCCGGTTTTAAACGCCGGTGCAGCTTTAAATAAACTTTGTTTGTATTGTCTCTCTCCCTAACGGGTGTGCCCGTGCCACCGTACCAAGCTCGTTCTGTCCCCACTCCCTTCTTGCTGCTGTCTGCGAATGCTGCTTAATTTATAACTTATGCACTACCACCTGCCAAAATATAAATGTATTTTTTTTTCTTCTCTTTTTATTATTATATATACATATTTTTTTTGAATTTTATTTTAGAAAATACGTATTGTAACTATGTAATGAAATGTAATGTAAATACATGTATGTGTATGTAAATGTAAAATGTAAAAAGAGAAAAAAATGTATTTATGAAATGAATTAATAAATGACTCCTTGGGGATTGGATGGGGATAGAAGCCTCTGATCATTGGATATACAATTAAGCTCGGGCAGAAAAGACGACTATAGTCGTTATAACTGCTCGGGTGGTGGATGGATTGGCTTCTGTCTCCATCCACCTCGTTGGAGTATGAAAATGAAAATGAAATCCCGTCAAATGCGTTACGTGGTTTATGGAAGTACCCTGTTACATAAATATAGATCTTTGTCGTAAAATTACTGGCCATTGGAGTTTTGTATCCGGCACGCCATTCCTAGAAATAAACCCTGCGCCCGTGAGCAGACGCTCAACAGCAATGCTACACTTTGAATGGTCTCATTTTGTACGTCTCGGTGTGTTGTCTCAAGTCTAAAATTGGCCTTCTGGACGCTTGCATGTACAATTATGTGGCCGTTGCCTTTATTTGACGACAGGCGTAACGACATTCTCGTTTAGATTCCTCCTCTTGCACTAACGCGTATTTATCGCGAGTATAACGGGCTGGGAATTCTTTTTAAAGTGTGAAAAATCGGCGTTCGGGGACAGTTAGCAGGAAAAATTATCTGCGGGTCTAATGGTCTAACTCTGTCCGAGCCTGACGGAACTACCTACCTAAACGGGTAGTTCCGTCAGGCTCGCATCGGTAGCTGTCATCTACAATAAGCGAAACCGACATAAACTAGTCAAGTTTTCTAAAAAACGAACTTTTAGAGGCAAAACGTATTACTTTTTGGCAACATGTCTTTTCTTTCTATTTCGACCCTGCTGAATCTGAAAATCCAGTTGTCAAGCGATTCTTGACCGGAAGTGAGATATCCAAGATGGCGGCCAATATGGCGCCGAAAACTAAAATCGGCATTTTAAAGCGCCCCTTTGACATTGGAACGCGTCCAAATGCCTAGCTGTATGTTTTCGAGCATGACGAATTCAAAATACACTATTAAAAACATTGGTTAGGTTTTTTCCAGATGGCGCCAGCACCCAAATACTCATTTTTTTATCGATAAACGTGACGTGTCTCGATCGTGTTTAGTATCTAATAAAAGGTCTGATTGAGTAGATTCCAAAAATATATAGATATCTCTATAAAGAAATACGAAAACGTTTTATTGCTTGAGCACCGAGGGCAACCGACTGTGTGCGGTGACGGCAGTCGGCGAGGCTATATAAAGCGTCGCGAGTGGCGAGCGATCATGACCAGATACCTGCCACAGGGCGTGCGATGAAAGCCGGGTCAGTGGTCCCGGCACACGTGAAACCCCGCTAGAGGGCAATTGCCCAGCGAAAGACGTCACGTCTTAAAAAAGATCCCTCGACTGAATCACAGCATGCGCAACCGTCTTTAAGTTGTATGTTTATAGAGATAACACGTGTCAACGTGACGGAGCTTACGTAAATTGGTTCAACTAATATTGTTTTAAATAAGAACCTTATTCTCTAAAACACGTGCTTTTCCGGGCAAACCAATTGAGTCTAATAATTATAAATATAACATAATATTTCACTATTTGTAAGTATTTTACTGTTTTTAATTATTGTTCTCGTTTTTAGGACATATTAAACTTGCCATAACAAATTATTAAAAAAAATGAGTACTAATTCGTTATATAAAAGTAGCTTCCCTGTGGAAAACCAATTCTCTTGATATAACTTTTGCCTCGAACCACTTACGGAAGAAAAGAGTTTTTTGGTGTGAAAAACATACTCACTCACTTATATAAAATTAATAGCAGAATCTTTGGTAAGAATGCGACTACCACCCTACAGGGGAGAGCCTGTTGCATGTTACCGAGCCTTAACAGTCCCCCTAATCGCTTACTATTTACTAAAGAAACCGCTTTAGGGAATCTCTACAATAGATCCACCGTCAATTAAATTTTTCATTTTGCTTGGTCATTTCATTCGGGAGATTTTGATACTTGTTTTGTATGTGAAATAAAGCATTGAGGCATTGAGCCATAAGGCATTGAGGCATTGAGCTATAAGGCATTGAGGCAATGAGCTATAAGGCATTGAGGCACTGAACCATAAGGCATTGAGGCATTAAGCTATAAGGCATATAGGCATTGATCCGTTAGGTATTGAGGCATGAGTGTCCACTTATGTGATAAAATGTTTAGATATTATGTAGGAAAAGTAGAAACTCAATTTTCTAGCACCATTTGTTTCACACCCTCGGGAAACGAATTTTGCAAAACTAGACGCGTTTCTCATCATTTCGTCGTACGATTGTATATATAACACTTTCAACTTAATTTTTAATGTAGATTAATCTCCAAAACCGGTTGTTTTCAAGTAAAAATTTGTTTGTTTATTTATATTCTTTATTGTGAAATTTCACAATGGGCGGGTATATTATTACACGACAATCTTTTTCAACCAACCGTAGGTACTATGAAGTGTTTTTATGTATATGTACGTGTAACATGTGTGTAAGTGTATGTCTTGTTATTGCATTCAATCGACAGAATAAAATATGCAATTCCGTTAATTTTATCCCAACGGAAAATGGTGACCCAGCCGGGAATTGAATTCGGAACCTTGCAATGTAAGATCAGGCGACATAACCACTATTCCACCGTGCCGCGTGTTGAAATAATAGAAGAGTAAATATAATAAAATTAAAACGAGTTTAATTTCAGATATAAGAACTCAGGGCGGGGTGGGGGCAGCTAACGTTTAAAACTGATTCGGAATTGATATACACTTGCAACGTTTGCTTTTATTATCCATCCAAGAAAACAAATCAAAAACTTTTACAAAAGAAAATCGACAGGCGGCAGCCTAGTTAGGTTAAGACTTTTGTATATTGAATGTTCTCATAATTTGAACTCAATAAATAATTTGAAAAAATTGAATTGGGTAACCATAAGTTCTTCGGACTTTTCAAACATGTTAACTTACCTTTTAACATAAATGCTACATTTAATGAATAAACATCATTGCTATCAATAAAACGAATTCACCCAGCTCATACAAACCTCGAGTCAGTGTAAACGATTCTTAAAATAAAGTAGGATTTAGTGAGAATTAAAACCGCCAATAATTGTCGAGGAAAATAGCGACGCGACCGCACCTGACAGTGGCCTGCACGGTACTAAAGCAATCTGTATGCGATTCGGGCAATTTTGGCGTACTTGACGGGTGTAAATCCTATTTCCCATTCTGCCCCGTTACCCTGTTTCGCCCTGTGCTACCCTACAGAGGTACCCTTTGAAAGAAATGTCGATAGATTTCAAGATTTCAAAAGTGATAAATCAAAGTTTTTAATTCATAGTTTCTACAAAATAATTCATAGTTGATTTATACATTTTTACACGACTGCCCAACAAAAAAGGAGTGTTTAGGAATAATTCAAACAAATTTAGGAATAATACAGAACTGAAGACCAACGAGACAAGTTTTAGAAAATAGCTTAATAATACCCAGAATGAAAACATCATTTGGACAAAGATATTACTCTTTCATTACGCCTAGATTTTACAATCTGATCAATATGGAAATAAAAATGAATTTGATATTTAGGGAATTCAAAAATAAATTAAAGAAACGGTTATCGAATTATGACAGACTAACCATACATCAAATGTTAGAAATAATAGTTTAATAAAACTTAGGTGCACAAATTAATAACATATTTTTAAACATGAATGTTGAGTATATTTTAACATTGAACTAACTACCAAAAATTATTTGACTTTGTTGTTATATACGTATTATATTGACAATGAATTGTACTTTTTTTGACTAGGTATTTTTTATTAAATTGTATATTACTTAACATATTATATTAAATATTAATGACTGTTTCTTTCTTTTCTTACATATAACTTTATTTGTATTATTAAATCGAATTTTATATTATATTTATTGCCGATTATATAATGGAATTGCGTTTTATTTAGTATATTATCTCTAATTATTTTTTATATTATTTTTTTTAAAAACTTGTACATAATTGATTGTAATATTAGAGTCCTGTCCACCCTAGGCTAGTCCCAATCAAATAAGCAAAAGGTTAAGGTTTTGCCATTCGGTTCCTGTTATTTTTGTTTGCCAATCAATGGTTTATAGTAATTAATTCTTAAATAAATAAATAAATAAATGTTTTCAGGGTTTATCTATGTATGTTTTCCGTTTCTTCATTCCGCCAAAACTTCTAAACGCTCGATTTGATTTAGAAGTATGTGGTATTGTTAGAATCGTTATGTTATTCCTAGTGTCATGTCATAGGGTACATTAACTGTCTAAATATCCAAATCTCAAATGTCAATAAATAAACATAAATATATCGTGTTATATAATATATTAAGTACATTCCGAAAATATATTTGCATCTATATGGATAAATACATCAACAACAAATATTTCATAAAATAACCGCAATAAAAATAAATATAAATAGAGTAGTTCACTTTTTGTAACGACAGTCGTGTTTTTATTCCTTTTATTATATTTGCTTGTTCAACTTGTTTTGTCGGGCAAATTACACAAAATTTCTTAATACATATATTTCTTTATTGTTCACAGGTACGCGTACTATCAATAATACAAAGCGCTTGCGAATGTTGGCATTGCTGATTTTATTACTAAGGATATTGGTGAGTTTTAAAATCTACCTATCATAATGCAATTTGCACCTGGTGAAATTTGATAAAACGCGATTTTCATCAATATTAAATAATGTCTAAATTAAAAGACGTCCGATCCTGTTAATTGGCGCTGCGACGAGAAAGCTGTCATCGCGGCAGTGTTGATATGCTACTTGCATTATCAAAATGACTCCAATCGATCCGAGATCGCTCTCACTTCCATTTGCAGCTCGGTAAATAATCGATTCCCTCGGTAAAGTATGGTTAGTATTATTGTTAGAAAACATTGTAAGCTTTTACGACAATGACTCGCGGTCTACATTATGCAGTACGCAGACGTCGCAATTTGCTCGAGTGGCATTTCGTCGGAAACCATTCAATGCGCTGAAAAGTCGTACCTTTTCAGCGCTTATAATAATGACGATAGTTTTCAGGAAGGCGGCGGTTTTCTCGGGCACCCTGTCTTGTGTTATTGCTATGGTAGCGGTAGAGGGCTTTTTATTGAGAGCAGTGGTTGCCAAACTGTATTTTTGAAAAAGATTTACCTTGAACGGCTAGGCTAACCTGCATGCTAATGAAGTATATAGAGCATAGACGAGGGGTCGGCAAACTTTTATAACAACAGATTCAAATGACAATTACTACAAGGGGTGACAATTACTACGGGTGAACCCGCGTCCTTAGGAAGTTATAACGACATCGTGCCATTCGGTCAGCCATGGAGTGAACGTAAACACTTGATGGATGACAAAATTCTTCACGGGCAGAACTGGGCGGTTTGTGGAGCATTATCCGTGGGGGGGGGGGGGGGAAGACTCGTTTTAAATACCCGGCCTCCCAGAACTCAACCGACAGACTTAAGGTGGTGATAACTTTGGTCAAGACCTACCTTAATAGCATAACTTGTGTTCAGCAAAATCTCATAATTTTCGAGTTATACTCGATTTTCGTATTGTACATTTCTAACTTTGGTATAAAACATGGACGTTTTTGAGCATGTTTGCTAAAAGTGCCAGTTACATTTTTTTTGTCACCACTGTTTTTTTTATTACACAACAGAGCCCTTTGTTACATTTTGTTTTCCAAAGAATTAATGGTAGCCACGGATAGTTTAACTATTAAGGAATATTTTCATAGAAAAAGTTACAAATAAAGGGTTTTTTTTAATCAATGGAGACAAAAGAATGACGCAAGGCGGTGATTTTTTAAATTTTCTCGACAATCGAGTATAACTCGAAAACTATGAGATTTTGCTGAACACAAATTATGCTATTCATGTAGGTCTTGACCAAAGCTATCACCGCCTAAGGTTGTCGGTTGAGTTCTGAGACACCAGGTATAATTACTCTTATAAGTAGTGACAGATACAAAGTCTACATTAAAGTATAAATCGGGTGCCGGTAGCGCCTCACTGGGGCCACACCCGATTTCTTTCATAAATTTAATTTTTCGTGATATATTGGATTGGGACGTATTCACGTCAACCCCTCGACTGTGAAATCCGACATAACCACCCCAGTTTTTGAATCCTTTAATGAAACTTGTTTTTAATCTGGCGCTACATTACTTAATTTCCCTCTGTCGACGGTACTGAAGTATAGTACATAACATAACAAAAGCATAATATAATATGTTGGGAAGAGCTGTAATAGAGACTGAACTCCGACCGCCTCTTCGCTTCAATTTTCCGCCATTTCCGGCCCTGGAATCCGCATTATTCCCCATCGCCGTTATGAGCCACCGTTTTTACGTTTCACACTCAATGCCATTCCACGATGGCTTGATATTCCGTTAATTAAAAATCTGATGTTGAGTTGAGAATCAGTTTTTCGAAATTTTCCTTTCATTATTACTAAAATAAATAAAAACTGAATAGTGCCACGAAAATACGAGTAATTACATTTATTAACTAAAGTATTATTTTTTTCCACCACATCCTTACATATAAGAGAAAGATTTTTCTTTAGGTAATTTAGAACAAGAATATGTTTATACAATTTATTTATATTGACAATTAACAACTAAAATAATGACATAGGAATAAATATAGATAAATGTAACTACATAATAATATACATATAAATATGTCGTGGAAATAAATTAATAAAGATAAATATAAATATAAATGCCTTCTTCTTCTTCATCATCATCAGCGCGCATTCGCCCACCTTTGGGCATACGCCTCTCCAATCACTCTCCATCCGGAAGGTTGTACTGTTCAACATGATTAGAGGTATTTAGCCCGATACCCGCCACTTCGGCCACACGTCTTGGCGAGCTCCACACTTTCAGGAAAATATTTCCATTTCTTAGGCTTGTGGCAACCTGGTTGGGTTACTTAACCGCCGAATGACACTATATTCACTAAATTTATTATTTAATTATTATTTATTGTTGAGAAAATTTCAAAATATATGTTGACGTTTAGAATTTAAATATTATAAATTATAAATGCCTAATAATACATAATTAATTAACACATTGACTGCTATTTACGAGTTAACTCGTAGTTGGCTTTAAGAAGAAGACATATAGACAATTATGAGAAAACTCGGAATTACTTTATTGGTGAAAACAGATTTTTTATGTCTTTTAATGATCAGTATACGGTTTTCTGTGCTTACCGGAAAAGTGTTGGGGGTGTCACAACCGTTTTTTTTGTTATAGCATAGAACCCGGGCGTGAAGTTGCTTTGTACTGTGGAAGTGCGACACAGTTGTTTTGTATTCGCACTCCTCTCTCTTATAGACGTGAGTAATGTATAAAATTGTAGAATTGTATACTCTGTCATGTATTTTGGGGGTAATCTTTGGAATCAGAAATTTGTTAAAGAGGGCGATATTTAACACTTAATACCTAAAATTTAATAATTATTATTATTTAAAATTTATTACTTATTATCTGCTGTTTGCACTTGTAGTTATTCATACCAATGTACCTGTCTCAACTTCAAATATCGTACTGGTAAATTTGTTAAATACGTGGACACCCATCAACATAATGTATTTTTTTTCCTATGTTCCTCCTTCCCTTCGTGGTCCCTCCCTTCCTATCCTCTTTCTTTTCTCGTTTTTTTTTCTGTCTCTTATCATTTAGATAATCTTGATGTTAACATTTAGTGGAAAATTGTCTCTGGTGTAATTTGTATATCTATCTTGTTTGGCTACTTACTTTTATACACTGTTATTTTCCTGAATAAAAGAAAATAAATAAAAAAATAAAAAATGCGTTAATGTACCTAAAAAGCCGCTTATCATAACCCCAATACCTATATTTCTGTTACTTTTTTGAGAAGTGTCCGTTTTATAAGCCTGTTAGAATATTATAGATTTTTTCCTTATATGTGTTAGTGGTTAATCCCCAAATTTGGATACCGTACACAACTACTGGCTCCACCAAAAAAAAAGTAAATCATTTTCCAATTTCCATCTGAGCATGTTCCTAAGATCGAAACACAACTTAAGGAAGTACCTACTCAATATGGTAGAGCCAGCAGAAGTAAACTGGCAATTTTAATATTCCGGTCGCAACTTATAAAACAGAATAAGTTAATAAAGATAGAGATAATAGAGATACAACAATAAAGCGCCCACGCGCGACATTATGTTAATAAAATAATAATTCAAAAACTTAAAAACACACTTATGTAAATAATGCACTAAAAAGCAAAAAATGATAACTGTCATCACTGTTTACCCCGTAAGGGACTTAGTGTAAGCCATGTTTGCAATTAAGTATATTTTTTTAGTCTAAAAGTGTAGGCATTGATTTTACTATAAAATCAATGCCTACACTTTTCGGGCGCTTTTTCTAGCATTCGTTTAGGTACTAATATTTCAAATCAATGCTTTTTTTAACATTTCACTGAGAAGCATTATGATGATTTGATCGAGGAGCGATTAGCCAACACAGAGGAACGATTTGACAGTAGGTTAGGTTTTGACGGTAGGTTTTGTTAGATCCCAGGGAGCGCAGGCCATTTCGTTGCTCGATGGGAGCGAAGCGATAAATGCTCTTTCTCTATCGTGGTCTAGCTACCTTGTTTGATCTTTAGAGTTGTCAACTACTACGGGCGAACCCGCCATCCCAGGAAGTTTTAACGATATTAGATCATTGTTTCTTTCATGGAGTGAACGCAGAGACTTAGGGTCGCCCCATGAGAGTGCAACGCCTTACCGAGAGGCATTGCGAAGTGAAATCCAACAGGCGGACCTTACGCCCTCACTACAGATTTAGACGAATTCCTCCGTTCTACGGCCTTGTAACAGATTCGAGGTCACTTGCGCGGACTCACCTGATGTTAGCAGTAATTCTGTTTGAATTTATTGCGGACCGTGGCAAAGGGCGTCACGGTCGATATCACACGTGATTGGGTGGCCGACGGATCGTTTCAAAGGTAGCTGACAGGTTAACAACCACCATTGCTGCATAGAAAACGTACGTTTCCAGACCTCCCCCTCCCCCCCCCCCCCCCCCAGGAAGGTGCACAATCGATTGTATATTGGATCCGATCCCACGCGTCAAGGACCCAGCCGTGACAGGGCTTAAAGAGTTTATTCCAGGTTAGTCCCTCTTCGAGGAGGCTACTGGATATGAGTTGAACCGTGAGTTGAACCGACTCAAAATAACAAACAGGTCATCAGGTCCAAACAGCACGGAACCGGCTTGGTCGATTTGTAGTATACTGCTATAAAGATGTTTAACGTAAAGAAACGCGTGTGCGGACAGCCTCGATGACGTATGGTAGACTACGGCGAGCGGCCGCACTGTTTAGCAATTCCACTTATACTCCACGTAATAACCACAAACCGTGACAGTGGATGACCTGGGGTCACAACGAACATAAAATTAACGAAAGGGACGCGAATGAGGGGTCCCTTTATGCGCCTTACTTCTCCATCCATGCATTGTTTCATTTATTGCTCCGACGCACCCTTCACAGCTCGGCTTAATCACAAAAAAACGCAATGACACGATTCGGACTCTCGTTTCCCAGAAATATTACCGAATGAAACAACGAAATTACAGTCATTTCGATAGTTTAACGTCAAATTTACTACCGAGCCACTGGATAAACTGGACAACAAAATAACCATTTAAAGCTTGCATTTTTTGTGGAAAAATCATTGCAATTTACACAGTTAACCAACCGTTTTGAGAGTGGATTGCATGGTTATTAATATATTTGATCGCGCTGTTTTATTCTTTACACTTTACATAACCTTCCTGTATCTGTGCATTTTGCACATTAATCCCTTATTTTTTAAAGAATTCCTTGGTTTTTGATAATCATAATTCTCATTCAAAATATTAATATATAAATCCATTGGACAGTTTCACCATTGATTATATAACGTATTAGATTGTTAAATGCCGTACTACGACTTTGCAGCTCAGATTTGACTACGAAACGCAACGTGTAGATGTCATCAATTGGTCTTGGAAAGAGTTGGCATCAATTGGTCTTGGAAAGCATGTGTGGAAAAGACAATTCGGCTTTAACGCTATTAACTCATTTATTAGACTATTAACTAAAGAATGCTTTACTACTGATTCATTAGACCCAAATTCTGACTATGACAATTTTATAAAAGTTTTTAATCGTCATTTTGAAGCTTGCTTTCCCTCGAAATACAGACTAGTGTCAACAAAAGGCGGTACGCCTTCTTGGATTGATAATGAGCTTAGAAACGATCTAGGAAAACTTCAAATTCTGCAGGATAATTTAAATCAGAACACAAATTCATTACTTAAGGACTATTATACGAACTGTAAACAAAAATATGACAAAGCAGTAGTAGCGGCTAAGAAAAATACTATAGAAGAAGAGATTAAGCAGTCGAATAACAAAACCAAAACTATGTGGAGTATCATCAATAGAGAGGGGAGAAATATTTCAAGTAAGGCAAATGAACCTATTCAATTACTTCACAATGGTTCTAAAGTCTCTGATCCTACAAAAACGGCAAATATACTCAATGAATATTTTATAAACGCTGTTAAACGCATGACAAATTCTCCTAGTTTATCCTCTTCAACAATTGTAGGTGAGATACCAGCATCAATACTGTTGCATCCTATAACTTCCATTGAATTTGATAAGGCCTTGAATGGTATCAAAACAAAAACATCAATGGATATCTGGGCACACTCGATTAAATTAATAAAGAATATAGCACCAACGATTTCCAACACCTTGAGGTCTATTTTTAATAATTGTATGAAACAAGGTGTGTTCCCAAATCTAATGAAAATAGCAAAGATAGTACCAGTTTTTAAAAAAGGGAACAAAACTGATCCTGAAAATTACAGGCCAATTTCACTGCTTCCAGCTTTCTCTAAAATTTTCGAAAAAATTTTATATAACAGGCTATATCTATTCGCAAATAAATTCGATATACTAAATAAATATCAATATGGTTTTAGGAAAAATATGTCCACCACCTCGGCGATTTCGGAGATGGTAAATTTCATTATCGACACTTTTGAAAATTCTTCCCAACCCGTGGCAGTTTTTTGTGACCTATCCAAAGCGTTTGATTCGGTTGACCACGAAATACTGCTCAATAAATTAAACAGTTATGGGATCCGGGGCAAAGCCAATAATATGATGAAGTCCTACTTAACAGGCCGGTCACAGGTAGTAGAAATAGATGGATTTAGATCTACACCGCAACCGATATCCTGCGGAGTTCCCCAGGGATCGATTCTTGGTCCATTATTATTTTTATTTTTTATTAATGATATAGGCAATTGCTTGCCAGCCTACACCAAAACGTTACTCTATGCGGATGATACAAGTTTCCTGTTTCACGGTAACAATCCTAACGACCTAATGACCAATGCCAATCATGCGTTAAACCTAGCAAGTTCATGGTTCACAGAGAATAATCTCTTGCTTAATGCAAAAAAAACCGTATCTATGCACTTCTCCTCAAAATATAAATCGTCTGCTATACCATTTAATATAACTCTAGACAACAGTACTCTAGAATTAAGCAAATCGACAAAGTTCCTAGGTATCATGATCGATCATCATCTTAGCTGGAACATCCATATTAATGAACTGTGTAGTGCGCTTTCTTCGGCAATATATGCGATAAAAAAGATTAAATTCTTAGCTGGTGAAAACGCTGCATTAACTGCGTACCATGCCTGTTTCCATTCTAAAATGACTTATGGTATACTGATATGGGGGAATGCCACAGACAGTTCTAGGGTTTTCATTTTACAGAAAAGTGCACTAAGAGCAATTGCAGGAGTATCCCGTGACACGCACTGCGAACCATATTTTCTTAAGTACAAAATACTGACTTTTACGTCTCAATATATTTTACAATGTCTACTCTATGCTAAATCAAATATTAACGAACAAGAGGTAAACGGGAATATGCACTCCCACAATACACGCAGACGTGATGACGTTATCCTGCCTAAAGTACGCCTTACGCAGACACAAAAGTCCTTTGGATATTTGAGCTATAAGCTCTTTAACCAGCTACCACTCTCCACAAGAAAGATGGAAACAAAGGCGTTTAAAAGATTTATTAAACAAAAGCTACAATCCACACATGCTTTCTATAAGCTGGGTGATTTTTTTGAACATGCCAATTCCTTCAAATGGGAATAACATTAATATGTAACTTTCAGGTACCTCATTTTAGTTCTTATTGTTTAATAATAATATTATGAATTTAATATTTAATATGTAGATTACAATGTGTAATGTAACATACCTGATCATATACATACGTTGTTTTTTCCAATTTTGTTTTGATACTTCCTATTGTGTGATTATTTTTTGTATAAAGTGCTTGATGACTATTAATATTCTTATAATAATCTATTTTATATGTATACTCATGTACATGGATTCAGCTCAATTTTTTTTTTATTTTTTTTATTTTATTTGTTTGCCGTGTAAAGCCGACTTTAGTCAACGCTATTGTCGAATTAATATTTATGCTTTAATCGTTTTATATCTACATTTAAACTGACGAATTCTAATATGCGATAATTAGCTTTAATTCATAATTCATGCTTTTATTGTATATTCTGAATAAATAAATTGAATACTGAATACTGAATACTGAATACTGAGTTGAAAAGGTTGTGGTTGAAATCGGTCCACCAGGGCGCATTAGTTATATATCAATCTCGAAATATTAGACTTGGAGACTTGAAATTTGGTACATAGATGCCTTGTTGAGCCCAAATAACAATGTGAAATTTTGGTGGGATTGTCTCAAATACAATGGACACAAATAATATTTAGAGTCCTCCATACTTTAATTTAATAGCAAGGCCTTTAAAAGCGTTGGGCCGAAATCACATTGTGAAATTTTGGTTGAAGCATCTCATATACAAGATGCACTAATAATATTTAATTCCGCAATACATTTTAATCAAATATTAACGCCGAGCCTCCCGAGGCTAACCGTGAAACGAATCGCTCCGCCCGAGGCAATTGCAATGGGACCCAACCGAGTTCGTCCGCCGCCATCGATTTTATGTATTTATAAACTTAATATTTAGATAAATAAGTCCTTGGCTACTTGAGTAACCCGATTTTATTGCATAATTTTAGTCTTCTTCGAAAGGTTTTAAATTAGTATAAAGCGTTCTTTCACTCTTTGTCTCTGAGAGTATTGAAATATTCTTGTTTTATATCTCCGTAGTGATCCGTATCATGATCTGCACAATGAAAGACTTTTCGTGCTTTTTTTTACGAACCTCGGCCATGGATTTTTCGCTAGATAGATATTTTACTATTGTCTGTTTTATAGTCTATACACAGAATGTGAGATATTTAAATTGTTATCCAACGTGTGATTGTGATTCCACCTGATAACTCTTACACAATATGATATTAGTATAACAGCAGTGAACTTTCTGATTATTACATATATTTAGATTATGACTGCGTCGCCAACAAGATGCAGGCAGAATAGTGAAAGTTATGTTTGTTATTTTTGGCTGTCTCGCTGCAGAATTGCTCTTCCGCTCGTTTTCTCGAAAGAGAAAACCGATATAAATAATTTATTTTTAAATCTAATACAGTCGATGATTGAATTGGTTTGTAAAAGAGTGTTTGGCGGCATTAAGCCGACGTTTTTATTTGACATAATGTGCCTTTTCCGATTACAGTTTTAATTTCAGACGTCTATGAGTAATGTCCACTTTTCCATAGACGGCATCTGTTTCTCGATAGTATCGCGTCTAGGCTCGGCAGTAATTTATGTTTCATCTTTGGGCTATTAATATGAACCGCAATGGGCGGAGCGAAGCTCGAAGGGAAGACTTGTGATTCTGTCTGTAACGCGCTCGTCGATCATGACAAAAAACTGATGTCTTTCGATGAAGTACCGTTTCATCGGATTCCGTTATCATCATCATCATCATCATTATTTATTATAATCTGAGATAGCGTCCTATACAATAGGCAGAGTGAGTGTTTTCTTTCGGCACAAGTGTTAATTACGTGGATCTTACATCCTTCCTCGAGTGTTACTTTCATGGATCTTCCTTCTCTGGAGCTTACTTCCTGGATCTTACATCCTTTCTCGAGTGTTACGTACATGGATCTTCATTCCATGGATCTTACTTCCTGGATCTTATATCCCCCTCGAGTGTTAATTACATGGATGTTCCTTCCTTGGATTTTACTTTCTAGATCTTACATCATCCCTCGAGTGTTACTTACATGGGTCTTTCTTCCTTGGCTCTTACTTCCTGGTACTTACTTAATTACGTGGATCTTACATCCTTCCTCGAGTGTTACTTTCATGGATCTTCCTTCTCTGGAGCTTACTTCCTGGATCTTACATCCTTTCTCGAGTGTTACGTACATGGATCTTCATTCCATGGATCTTACTTCCTGGATCTTATATCCCCCCTCGAGTGTTAATTACATGGATGTTCCTTCCTTGGATCTTACTTTCTAGATCTTACATCATCCCTCGAGTGTTACTTACACAGATCTTCCTCCCTTGGATCTTACTTTCTGGATCTTGTATCCTTCCTCGAATGTTTGTTTCATGAAACTTCCTTCCTTGGAGCTCAATAAGAGCTGATGGGGATATGCTTTGTTTAAATTCGGAATAAATCAACGTGTAGAAATAATTTTTTAAAATGTCAATTTTTGGTCATATTTTTGTTCTGCTACACTCGTGTGATAAAAACACTCCTCGCAAATTTCTTAATTTATATAATACAGAATACAAAATAGAATAGAAGAATACAAAAAATCCGATTACGATAGTAAATTTCGGGTATTTTGGTATTTATAGAGACCTTTATGAAATTATTTTAGTGACAAAAATGCAATAATTAGCACTCCATGCGTCGCTTATATATATCCAAAATAGTTTGTAAGTAACATATTTTGAAGGTAGCATTGTTATAAATTAACGTATGTAATTTACAACTACCGAAGATATATTTTTCTATTTTTAATTATTCTCCTCTTTAAGAAGGTGCGGAACCTTCTGCACGGGTATCAAAATCGCACTTGACAATTTTTTTATTTGCGTGAACATTTGAATTTGCGTTCATAATCTCGTAAGCATTATTGCGCGTTTTCCGCATAGCATTGTACTAGTTTGTCATCTAATTACAACTGGTCCAACACGTCATTGCGCACGGAGGTAAAAAATGCGTATATCACTATTTCACCATAAGAATAAGTGTAATACGTAAAAAATCCTAAAAGACTTAGTCACGCTTGCTATAAATTATGGGCATACCTCTGTGAGTACTTATTGTAATAAAAATAAACTGTACGTTCCGCTCTAATGATTATTTGTAAGTAACTTCTAGTGATTCTTCTAAGTAATTAAATAATAATAAATCCCGCAGCTTCGTAAGGAAGAAAGTTCTATCCAGGGTGAGTTTTAATTAACCGGTATTCTTGAAGTGGGTGGAATTAGTACGAGCAAATAAGCAACTTTTGATATAATATACATCTTGTTTAAAAATATTAGTTTTTTTTCATCGTGACAAACAATATTTGCGATGTCTTACCTACCGCTAGAAAACGCTGCGCGCTTAATGCTTTTTATACTGTCTTTCAAAAACACATCCTTTTAAAATAAAAAAAACAATTTATTATTAAAAGATGCTTATTTGCTCGTACTGATTCACCCACTTCATGGACGCCGGTTAATTAAAACTCACCTGTATATAATGTAGAATATATATAGTAATAAAGCTAATGATGCTCGGCTTCATTATGAGGATAAATGGCATTCCATAGACGTCCATAAGACGCTATTTTTAGCATAAGTAAGTTGCCACAGAATTTGCATCTAGTGTACGGCTCCCACTTTTTATTTTACATAGTGACCGGGTAAAATGACTACAGAAGTTGTAGTAAGGCGAATATTACCTAGAACAGGCGGCCCGACTCTGGAATTCCGTGCATTTGCCCATTAGACAACTTTAAAACCTGAGCGGGTTAAAACATATTTAAAGAGGCATTTACTCAACTCATGGTAGAGACTTGCATAGACAGCAATGATAATAAGAATGACTAGACTAATAAGTCCGTAAAAAACGTACCGCAACGCACCGCACCCCTGTGCGCGCCTGGCCTTACAGCTGCACTCGTATGACATTTCTTTCTTAACGTAAAGTAGCTAACCATTGGGAACCATTCGGTACGCGCAGCTTCTCTATTATCCCCCTATTCAAACACATTAATAAATGGCCTGTAGGTACTCTGTGTTGGGAGCATCTTCTGCGAGTACCTACTCACTCTTTATCTGGGACCTATAGCAATGTTACGTGAATTACCGAAAAGAGGTTGTATTCAAAACGACCTACATTATACGGACAAAGCTCGCGATGACGTCATTAGGGAGTTTTTTCCACTTTCACAGTAAATGCGGCTCGCTCGAATTCGGGGCATCCGCGTGACTCAGAAAACATTCCTTACTAACTTGATGCTCAACTCAGCTGGTGACCTATGGGTATGGACACGTACAAAGCTGACAATCGTTACGCTTTTCGCTTGCGTTTGCCAGCGTTCGCGTGGTGTTTCTAATTGTAACTATTTAAAAATATATATTGTTCATAGATAAAATCTTGCTCAATTTAATTAATTTTCTTGTGTGTTCGACGCGTATACACGTCAATCCAAATCTTTATTTTGGTGCGGTTGACATGTCACATCAACTAGAGTTGTCAACTAGAACGGGCGAACCCGTCACCTCAGGAAGTTTTAACGAAATGTAACGTGCTGTCTCCCGTGAGGCGAGCGCAGAAGACTTAGGACAAAACACCACCGTCAGGCTCCGCAACCTGCCCGTCAGAGGCCAACGCCTTACGGCGAGGCACCGGGAAAGGTACCAGCGCGCAGCCTCGCTCCCTGACTACCAGTTTTGGCAGGATCTCTCCGTCTGGAATTAACCTTTAGGATACCTCCGTCCTCCCGACTGGTTACGGGTCCGAAGTCGCTTACACGACCTCTACCTGTTGTATTACAGCGGTAATTCAGTTTGAAAGTATCGCGGACCTGGGCGTTCTTTGACCGTAGTGCCACACGGGATCGAGTGGCCCAAGGTAATTTCAAGAGTGGCATGACAACAGGTCAAAATCCACCCCCGCTGCTTAGGAAACAGTATTTTACCATAGACTCCAGACCACTTCAGAAATTAGTCAGAATGCACAGCCGATTGGCTTCGCCGACCGGTGCGCAAACTGTCCAGTGGCGCCGGGATGCAATCCCGCCGGAAGTAACCGGTCCACCAGCTCTGAGGCCTGAGACACCGGAGTCTTACCCGGCGTAGCCTTCCACTCGAGGAGGCTTCTGAATAGGAGCTGAATCGTGAGTTGAGCCGATCCGAGAACAAAATGGATCTTGTAGCCCAAGCTGCACGAAACCGTTCACCACCAAACTGTATACACGTCAATATAAAATTACATTTGATATAAAATTTCAATATTTAAGAAAGATACTACTACGACTGCTGCTGCTGCTACTATAACGGCAGCGGCGGCGGCAGCAACGGCGCCAAACGGCGGCAGCAGCAGCAGTAGTAGTGGCTCACGCAAATATTTAGTTCTTATTACGAATGGTAATTTTTACACGACTGCCCAACAAAAAAGGAGTGTAATGTGTTTAGGTTTCATCTATGTATGTTTTCAGTTTCTTTATTCTACCATAACTTCTAAACGCATGAACCGATTTAGAAGTGTATGGTAATAATAATTAACGTGTATCTATATGAATAAATACATAAACCACAAATATTTCTTTAAAAATCCGTAATAAAAATAATTATAAATACAATAGTTCAGTTTCTGTGACGGCAGTCGTTTTTAAATTTTTTCAAATATATTTACTTGTTTAGTAATAATAATAATAATAATAATAAAATTCTTTATTCTTAAGAAAAGGCGAGCTTATTGCCTGCAAACCTTGCTTTAAAAAATACCTCAATGGAGGCAACTAAATTACCAAACTTTTTTGATTTACTTTTTTCTGAATATGAATTTCTTCATTTTTGGCAGTTTTTAACTTTTTAATAATGTATTGTTAGTTTTTTATTCAATAGAAAATTATAATTCCTTAACGTTTTGCGTTGATTTTTTTGTAAAATTTGTTATGTCCCATTTGTATTATGTTCGACCTGTTTGTTTGTTTGTTTATACTCTTTATTGTGAAATGTCACAATGGGCGGGTTTATTGTCATATGACAATCTCTTACAACCAACCCTACTATGACGTGTTATATGTATGTGTGTGTGTAACATGTGTGTAAGTGTGTGTCTTGTTATTGAAATGCAATTCCGTTAATTTGATTCCAACGGAAAATGGTGACCCAGCCGGGAATCAAACCCGGGACCTTACAATGTAAGACCTAACCACTATGCCACCGGGCCGTGTATACTCGTCGTCGCTTTATTTTAATTACGCGCTCCGAAAGGACTTTTAAAAATAAATTCCGTAGTTAATTGGTTAATGTCAAAAATTCTCTTTGACATTTTGACAAGAACAATTAAATGAGGGTAGATGGACTAAAATGTTTTGAATGAACGACTCTGTTGAAGTTTTATAATTATTTTTTAAGGGTTGCGATGTAATTATTCCAGTAGTATACATTTTTAAATATATTTTGTAAACTGGTTTCCTGCTGTAAAATCCAAGTTTTCGACCTTGGCGCATTTAGCCATCTTTAAAAAAACAGCCGAAATTACTGCAAAATCTAGTTTTTACACGACTGCCTAACCAAAAGGAGTGTAATGTGTTCAGGATTCATCTATGCTTGTTCTTCGAATCTTTATTCCACCATAACTACTAAACCCTTAAGCCGATTTCGAGGTGTGTGGTATTGTTAGAATCGTTATGTCATTCCGGGTATCATAGGGTACCTTAACTGTCCAAATATCAAGTAAGTAGATGTTTAAATGTCCAAATATCCAAATATCAATAAATTAACTTAAATATATCGTGTTTAGTGTCAAATGAAAGGTCTGATTGAATACATTCAAAAAATTAACATGTATCTATATGGATAAATTCATAAACCACAAATATTTCATTAAAAACCGTAACAAAAATAATTATAAGTACAATAGATCACTTCCTGTAACGGAAGTCGTGATTTTTGTCCAAGGTGCTAAAATCACTTCTTCGCTCTAATTATTCGATTCTTTGTGAAAATTTGCGAGAAAGATGTCAGCGCCCAAAACTACGAGGATATGCCTGAGGACAAATTCCATTTTATACGATCGTCACCTGAACTACTGTCGTCAGAAGAATGAATGAATCCCAAATCCATTTCCAAATATCTATTTACAATAATTATTATCAAAACGAGAGCGCTTTGCCGCCGATGACACTTGACTGACAGCAACCTAAAATGTAAATATAAAAAATAAAAGCAAATGTAAAAGCTAATGGAAAGAATGTGGGTCCATCATACGTGTGCCTATATGCTGCGTCGATTGAGTCAGGAATGAAGATGTATTAAATCTTTGAGCAAGAACATTGAAATATCTAGGACAATACGAATCCTGTAGGACTATCTAGGACAGGAATATCTAGGACAATACGAACTCAATTCCCAAAAGATACTATGCATCTAATAATTCCATTACAACTGATGTAAGGTTTGATTTATTATCCCTAAAGATCAACATATAAATATTATCTAAAAATACGTGTGGCACTCGGGGACTGCCGCGGTAAAGCTATTGCATAGCATTTTTAACAACTTGCTATGCGAAAATGCTATGCGTTGAAATTATTCCGAATCATTTGCGGCTGCGGTAGCAAATGATTCGGAATAATTTAAACGAATTTTTTATTCGATAAAGCAAAAAAAATGGATTATTCGAAAAAAGAAAAAGATAGATAATTAAATTATCTTTAAAATGGTGCAGGTTTCATAATAATACGCCAGATAGTATTTGCGTAATTGTCGTTTTTATGTTCGGTTAGACCTAATTTCACAAATTAATTACACTATGTAATATAAACAAAGTCTAAAATATTCGAAGCTAAGAATATTAGGAAAATGTTCTTGTTTGACATATATTTTTTTCGAATCGTAAGCAGTACTCGTTTAGACGTAATTATCAGTTTAAAATCATTAATTTTCGTTAAGGAATTTCTTCATTCAGTCGCCGCGCTGGCAGGCCCGCGATAAAAGCTATGCAATAGCTTAATAATGAATAGTAAAATAAAAAATACGTGTGGCACTCGGAGACTGCCGCGGTAAAGCTATTGCATAGCATTTTTAACAACTTATGCAATTATAATTATTATTTTTTTTTTCTGATATCAGATAACTGCGCTCTATCGGAAAACGTTGAAATTATTCCGAATCATTTGCGACTGCGGAAGCAAATGATTCGGAATAATTTAAACGTCTCCCGATAGATCGCGGCGCACGAATTTTATTCGATAAAGCAAAAAAACGGATATTATTCTTTTCTGACTATTCGAAAAAAGTCGTAGATAAAAAGATAGATAATTAAATTATCTTTAAAATGGTGCAGTTTTCATAATAATACGCCAAATAGTATTTGCGTAGTAGTCGTTTTTGTGTTCGGTTAGACCTAATTTCACAAATTAATTACACTATGTAATATAAACAAAATCTAAAATATTCAAAGCTAAGAATATTAGGAAAATGTTCTTGTTTAACATATATTTTTTTCAAATCGTAAGCAGTACTCGTTTAGACGTAATTATCAGTTTAAAATTATTAATTTTCGTTTAGAAATTTCTTCATTCGGTCGCCGCGCTGGCCTAGGCCCGCGATAAAAGCTATGCAATAGCTTAAAAATTTAATATTGAAATACCCTAATGTTAAACTGACACATGTTAAGTTAAAACTGACACCTGTTAACCCTACCTATTATTTCATCAGCTGCTACAGGCGGTAAAAATGCCCCGCCCACACAGTGGTAAGTATGTAGTTATCTTGGCTAAATATTAAAATTAAATGGTAATACTCGGCAATGGATTGGACTGGTATTGAACCGTTTGATAATGTATAGGTAATTTACACCATGCTCTCTAATATAATAGCATATTTCGCCTAAGGCAGTTTTAACAAATGTTTTAGAACATGGAATTTCCTACAGCTTTAATATTTCAAATTTTATTCGTTAGTTAACCTTGCTTATCTTAAACTGTGCCTCTCAGATACGGGCTAGATAATAAATATCGATCAACACATCCTTCGTCCTCATATTCGCAGGTATTCTTTTACTGTCCATGCAGCCCCTTTACGGAACCAGTGGTTCTTCACATGACAGAAGCGCACCGTCGCTAGTCACCTTCAAGGAGTCAAGCCCTATTTATAACCTATCTCTAGATATGTTATATCCTGTTTTGCTTTTCTTTCTTAAGAGGCCGTAACGGCCATGGTAGTGAGAACACGAAAAAGAATTTTAATACAATTATGCCGAATTTTAAAAACCCGGTCCTTAAGCTATCATTCCGCCAAAACGAAATTGGTAAATTATTTCCATATTAATTGTAAATTATCTTTATTCTGTTAGTTTTCCAAAAAAATAAAAACGAGCGAGAATTGTCAGTTTATAAAAACCTAAAGATGATTCTCAATAATAAAAAATACTGTTTACACCAGCGTATGGTCTATTTGCATAGTTAAAAGACAGTTTTCGGAACTACCATACTAAAAATATTTAAAAAATATCTATTTATTAAAGATAGTTTTGAGTGATATAAAAAATAACACAGTGATCTTAAGTTATTTTATTATTGTAATCAAATTTTTGCTTTATAAAAAACTATGCATTTGATAATTTATTACATTATAAATGAAAATCCAAATCGACTATATTAGACGACGCGCGAAGCCGAAATCGTCATTCGTAATTGGCCACTGCCAACGGTGGGACGTATTCCCTTGTCGCCGCGGTATACCTATACATCTTTATATATATATCGAAACCGCGCGCGCGCGTGGCATTGCAAAAATGCCAAAAATTTTGGTCGCGTCAACTCGGAAGGGAGCCTTAATATTGCTTTTGTTTTTCTTGCACGTGTATCTCAAAAATATTTGCGATAGTTGGCTGGAAAATATACACTAAAAAAATGCGTTCCTAAAAAATATAAAAATTTGGCGAATTCATCGAACGGAAAGAGATTCACGTAAAATAGAGACTAGTAGAATATTACGACAATCAAATGAAAAAATAACATTATTTTTAGAAGATCGCCGACCATAAAAATCGAATTATAATACGATTTCACAATGATATCATCATGTCAAAAGAAAAATGTTATAAGAGGAATAATCTAGAAATTTGGTGTAATCATCTTATTTTCGGGGAATTCCATCTGCTCCATATTTTAGATAAATTCTATTTACTTCAATCAACGTCCTATATATCTATGCCAAATCTAAAAAAATCCATTTTTTGAAGATTCTAGATTTTTTCCGAGATAATCACTAAAAGGATTTCAGGACTATCTTTGTAGCAAAGCCTGAACATTAGGTCCTATTTAATGTGGTCTCCGATCACAGCTTTAACCTTATAAATCTATTTCAGTTTTGATTAAAGTATGGTGTCATTGGCCGGAAAGGATCCGCGTCGTTCGCAAACGCCATATTATCAGGGGATATTAATACTCTGGGAAGTAGACATCAAAGGCTGGCCATAGTCACAGATTAGGAATGAGCTGATACATATATAGTAGATGCGTCACGCCCTAATTTAAAATTTTAAAGGAGGATGGCCATTTTGTGAAGGAGTAGCTATTTCTAAAATACATATATCACATTTGTTGGATTAAGTATTGTATGTTAAATGTTTGTATGGAATAAAATCACAAAAGTGCACCAGGAAAAGATATCGGAATAATAAATGTCACAATCAAAAATTACTTTAAAACTTATTTCAATCGTGCACAATTTGACTAATGGTGCGCTGCATTCATTTAATAGTTGTAAGTAAAAGAAACATCGCTTTTGGCGTGCATTATCATCCTAGACTAAGAGCGGAAATGCATCGAGTATATGCCATTTAGATGTTTTTCTCGAAAATAGTAAATATTTTTGTGACTTTAAAATATGAATTAGATTAGACATTGAACTTTTGTGGTGTTCTTACCTGGTTTTTTTACCATTATTCGGTTTGTTGACAAAGAAAAAATTAAGAAAAATCTTTTAATAATTATATTATAACGATTTATTTAATTATATTATAACTGAAACTTTTATGACGTCTGACTTTTATCATATTTATTATTTTATTTAAAAACTATATAATAACGTCTGACTTTTACCATATTTATTATTTTATTTAAAAACTATATAATGGTAGTGGTTTTTTAAAGTGGCCTCATTAAATTCGAGATATATATAAATTTGTCGATTCTCCATTACTTCTCGCCAAACACTACATTTTCTGAACAGATAATGTATTATATTATTGTTCCTGTATTTTATTTATAGATATTTGGCTCGTTATTACAATGCGGTAAGGCGTTGGCTTCTTACAGGCGAGTGGCGTAACTAGACAGTGGTCTGTTTCGTCCCATGTCTTCTACGCTCACCTCACGGGAGATAACGATCAATATCGTTAAAACTTCCTGAGGTAACGAGTTCTCCCGTTGAAGTTGACACCTCCAAGTGTACTCCTCAAATTGATTATCCATGGCCACAGTCGTTAATAGAGACAATGATCACTGAGAAATACCTACGTTTTTTTTCTAAATTTTACTTTGTTTACATATTCTTTTTCAGTATAGCTTTTCTCAAATTGACAAAACAATCTCCAAGAATTTTATTGAAATATGGACAGGGCAACGTCTGACGGGTCAGCTAGTCTTAAATAAATCTTTTTCTATTTTCATGATTAATTGAGACGAATACTTTTAACATATATTTTCCCATGCAAACGTCACTTGTGCAATAGTACGTAGTAGCAAGTTATTTTTTTCTCTTCTTCTGGGGCCATGTCCGTTACCGAACGTATCCTATTGTCTATTACAACTATATTGGCCTCCGATCTAAACAAGGATGAGGTAGATTTCTGAAACCAGAACCGTAAACTACGAAGCCAAGTTGTTTTTCTTTGTCGCGAACCTTTTCTTCCGGCTATTTTGCTTTTATTTATTAGATTAAAATGTTACATCTTTCGGAGAGATGCATGATTTTAGTTTGCGGGTTTTTTTGTCCTCGATATTTCTATGTTATTTCTAAAACGCTTTAAGACGTCTTTATTCCTCACTCTGTCAACCCAACTTATACGTATCCTCCAATAGGCGCACCTATAAGGATTCAAACTTTCTTAACAGCGTGTCTGTATATGTCTAGCTTTCCATCTCTCTTTATTAAGAATCTCTTTAAACTCATCTGTATTATTAAGAATATGTAGCAGCTTAGAAGTCTGATTTACGGGTGTAGGCTGACGTTTCTTCACCAAAATACGTTTTTCATCCTAAAGAATGCGCTTCTGGATTTTTCAATGCGGGTTTATCTCCTTGCTCTTATCACAGTTGTCGTTCAAATTGCACCACAGGCCACATACAAGCAACTAACGCAATAGCGTAAACGACTATTATTTGTCATCGCTTAACTCTAGACGTCGCTCCTATCGGCGCTAGCCTAACTACTAGCATTGATTATATACGGAATTAGATTGCTCAACTCCGTAGTACGATTTGGCAACCATTCTGCGCCAGCGGAATGCAGAATGTATGCAATCTTATAGCAATTTATTTGGCCATCTACTATAACATGGATAATGTTTTTTTTTTATAAAGAACTGATCGTTTATAAAAACCTAATTATTTAATCAATCTCTAATAATATAACTAATCTAATCATCTATCGCATTGTTTATATCGGGTAATTAAATCACAGAAATAATACGGAGAGATAGAATGCCATCTATTAGTCTATCTGAATATTAAACTCCGTAATTATTACGTATTGAAACCTGACACCAAATTAAAAAGTGACATATTTATGTAAATAGTATCAAAATAATATTTGTTGAAATGAATAATGAAATCATTAACTAATATTTAAAATAATGATTTAATTATTCTGTTGTTATTATTATTATTTTATACCGTATATGCGCTATAAAATAATAATAATATTTATTAATTATTTTATTCCGTATAGAGCGCTATCTACAGTGCGCCGCCATACTGTTATACCACCAACATCGCCGTATCGAACATAATAAGAGAAGATTAATCAATTTTTGGAACTTATGAGTGTCATCTACACGTTGTTTCGTATTAAAATACTATTTGCCAAATCCTAGTACGACGTTGAGCAATCTACTAATCTTTTAGATGCTACTAGGTTGTCAATTTTATCTGTCAAATTGAAATCACTGAAGATTCACTGTCGAATTGAATATTCGACTTTTCGATTACTCCTCGAAACTTGAGGATCCGCGGATTCGAGTTTGTGTCATATCCGTCCGATTAATCTGTGCCAGAGTAACAGCGTGTAAGGGGCAGACCGTGGATGGCAATAATTAGCGACGCTTGCCTTTGAGACTGTTTGCCACCGCGTACCGCCCTACGCCCAATCCATCTACATACATAGACCAGGAGCCGACCATACTATATGATAATAATAATAATTATTATATTGAGCGGGACAAATAAAATGAGAGTGGTGGGATACATTTTCGGTGTGTTTAAATGGCCTCCGACCTTGTTAGCAGCCAGCCATATCTTTTATGAAACTTTTCGTTGTATGGACGCTATTTGAATCTCACCTGTGCTATGGTATTCTTTTCTTTGGTACTGCAGCGCACATCAACAGTTCATTCACTCTCCAGAAAGAGACATACGTGTCATGTGGTGAACACTCCCCAAAACTAGGGATATTGACCGTATATACGATTTTTGCTCAAGAAGCTCATTGCGAATTATATTGCAATAAGAGCTCGGCAATATCCCATTAGGAAGTACATCGGCATGACACCAGAAATAAAACCCATTACCTTCAACTGATCGTAGCACGTACTGTCAAGTTCCAGGCGACTAGTTGATACATAGGCCTCAAACTTATTAATAAATTGCCTTATAGACTAAAGGCGATTTAAAACATCGATATTTTCAAGAGATCTATCCGGGTGTATCTGCTAAAAATCAATATGCCCATAACAACATCCGTATGCCCTTAACGACATTTTCAAATATTGCGAAAACAGCATCGTACCTAACAATTTAATTTAATGTATTATCATTTATTGTCAATTGTTTTATTGTAAATTGTTACTTAATAGTCTTTGTTTTTGTTAATTAGAATGTTTGGAGTAATGTTAAATAATCTTTGTTAAATTGAGTTTACTTTATATGCCTTTGTTAAATTGAATAACTAGTTTAAGACTATTTTAATGGCATTCTTACAAATCAGGTCAATAACTCCGCTGTTGCTTAGGAAAACGAGTACGTTTCCAAACTGCCCCGATTTTTTGCCAGAGTGCACAATTGATTAACCGACACTGTACGGTGTGCAAACTGACCAGTTCCGCCCGAGGTGTTCCCGTAGACCGAACTTGAGTTCCCAACTGCTCACGACCGTAGTTAAAGCCGCAAGCAGGGGTCACAGAGGCCTTTCCAGGTTAGTCCCTCTTCGAGGAGGCTACCAAATGGGAGCTGAACCGTGAGTTATGTTGACATTAAAAACATAAGCAGACCATCGAGCCAAAGCTGCAATGTCCCTTAAGTCCCGATATAATGTAATATTTTATATATGTATATTGTATATGTAATATGCAATATAACATGAAAATAACGTGACCTAATATGGCATGACCTAAAGTGACCCAAATAGCGAGTGTATGTGCAAATCCCTGCAAATAGGCCATCCTCGTTTGCAGGGCGCAAAATCCAATTTTAGTTGAACTTTGAAAGTTATTAAAAGAACGGTTTTGCTCCTTGTGCCCGCGGAGTCGCTCGTTTTTAAACAGATATCAATAAAGATATCGTTTTTAAACATATATCATTGATTTTATAGTGTAATTAAAATCAATGCATATATCAATCAGATAGGCAATAAAAGCAGCTAAGAGAAACGACAGCCACAGCAAAGAAATAAATGCATTTATTTATAGTTGAGAAGTAACGGCTGTGTGAAAGTCTTTTTCTCCTAATACTTCAGTACATAATTGCATTGGCAATGCTAATTCTTTGCTAAGTCATTCATGAAAATAATCAAAAAATATTTTTTAATATGTTTTGATAGAAATATTAGTGGTACTTCTTTTATAAATGACGAATTCAATTCGACGCTTCTTTTTTAAAAAAATACGTGTGGCACTCGGGGACTGCCGCGGTAAAGCCATTGCATAGCATTTTTAACAACTTATGCAATTATAATTATTTATTTATTTTATTTTTTCTGATATCAGATAACTGCGCTCTATCGGAAAACGTTGACATTATTCCGAATCATTCGCGGCTGGGGTAGCAAATGATTCAGATTAATGTTTCTAAATGCATAGACCGTATTAAAATGAATAGACGTTGCTGCTCGAGACGCTAAATAATTCTGTGATAGCAAGGATAAAGGAGTGGAAAAGTCGACGATAAGACACTTGACAAAAAGACGATTGCAAACCGATCCGCTGCGTATAAGGTGGCTTATCACGTTTTTTTTATTTTTCCATACGTTTCTCATATATTGAAGATATTTGTTTATTAAAAAAAACTATTTGTTTACTTAAAAAAGGACGAAAAATTAGCTTTTCGCGAAGTAACTTCCATGAACTTGCCTTGTTTAGATTTATTTTCATTTTATCATTTTTCATTTTATCGTTTCATTTTATCGACAAAAATATTATTTTAAAAATAATCCACAAAAAAAATATATTATATCCCATTCCATCTGTCATTTCTTTTCTTTATTGTACATTATTATGTACATTGATACTGTATGTATTATTTATTATGTATTACCTATTATGTACAGTATGTATAGTATTATTATGCTATAACCCTAATTTGATGTCAATTTTACCCTAAATTTTACTTATGCCGGTATTTGGGCATCCTATTTGGCAGCAGAATGAACGCGAGACTTAACCGGAAGCTAAATGCTTAGTGTGTACTCCGCAGATTTATCCCTACATAGATACGGGTAATCCTATAGGTTTTAATTGTATCCTGTATCCTGCTGAAAATTACGTAGTGTACGGCGAACTTTAGGTGCGCTTAGGTCAGTGGTATAGTTATAATGTTATTACAGCATCCACCTGGCGCTATCGGTATCCTAGGCAACGGCGGAATTATGTCACTGGGTGAGGACCCGACCTCGGACACCAACAGCGGAAGCCAGATACGCACCTTTTCGCCCGCAATTTGGTCCGCCTGCACCGAGTGCACCGATCACTTCCTGTTGCCACGGCCGTGCCCTGTTGCTAGGCGTTGCCTCCTGCGCGCGAGACGAGGACAGCCTATGGCCTCCCTCTTTCATCCCGCTCGCACGGAGGGCGGTGTGAGAGGGAGTTCGTCATCCCTGCGCGTCACTAGGGAGAGGCCTACTTTTATCTGTGTCAAGACTCGAAGTTTAGACGCAATCGACTGGACCAGGAATATATCTAGTCTAGGAGGTTTTTAAGAGCCCGCTAAAGCCCAGTATACCGAGTTAGAAGCAGTAAAAGCACACTCGAGCGTAATGTCGATGCGGGGTTAGGGTGCGAGGGAAGACAGCAGAGGGATGCGTCTCGCCGAAAGCTTTGCTCGGGCGTTACGCGCGGTCGGCGGTTGTTAAAATTCTCGGACCTTTGAACATCTGCGTCAGAGGAGTATCGCCCCTATGGCGGCCATATGCCAGCCCCTAGGACTCGGGTCGTTGCTCGCATCGATTTCAATTTTGTTCTAAGAGAAGCTACTGTCTGTTATACTATGCTAAATCGCAGTATACTTTAACTAAAGGCAGCTTGCCATACGCTTGTCTAGACGTCATTTCCTCCAAAGAAATGTATACACAGATGAAGCGGTGTTTAAAAGAGATATATTTCGTTTTTAATATTTATTTAGCCACATGGCAAACTAATTTCAACGTGTCTCAATTTCGATGGATAACAATTAAGAATTAAATGAAATGGAAAATACCATCCATAATGGGAAATACGCATACACGCCTAAAACCAATTACATATTGGCCGAAACTGATCTAATCGATGAAATAGTCTGAAATAAATGTTTAACAATCGAAGGAAAATGAAAGCCTGACAGCTGCGGAAGTATCTAGATCAACTAACATTGGAAAAAAAATCAAGAAAATACTCGAATTTATTTTTGCATCCCGGGCATTCAGAGACGGTTAAAAGAACCTTTTCAATGATCCACAGAGAGCGATTGATTGGGGGTTTCGGTAGTAAGGGAATTGTTTAACATACTTTCCTTCTTCGTCGGTTGGTGGGCCGGGAAAGTAATAAATGAGAAGGACCCCGGAATTATAATGTAAAACACGTACAGTTAAAGGATTTGTGAACTGTCGTCTTTTGAAATAGTCTCGACCCTCATTAGTGGCAGTCGATAATGACGTTTTCGCACCCTGTCGCCTACGCAGCTGGGTATGGTTTGTATATTCCATAAAATTGGACCGTATAATCTTGAACTATTAGAATTGACACATACAACCAAACAGCGCATATGGATATTATGAGGCTTTCGGTTTGAGAAGGCTAATAATATTTTTCTGCAACCTAATCTTTTTGCAAATAATAAAATCCTAAGCCATCCATCTTGACTATTTTAATTTCCCCGTGTATAATTGATGAATCCATCGGACGACAAAATTCCGATCCGAGATAATTGTAATCCAAAGTTAAGAGAAAGCTCAACTCCTTAATCAAGGAATCAGCTGGTTTGGCGAATCACAGTTGGACAAATTGTTGCGACCTTGTTATTGAATGGAAAAAATATGTCTGCATTTCCCACTCCTCCACCTGCGATTATACAACTTAGCGATGAAGATGAGTCAGATACAGAATAATTGTGTCACATTTTGATTTTGTCTTAATCCTTTTCTGTTTTTGAGAGCTTTTTTACTTTTATTTCCTATTTTGAATACGTATCATCAAATTTAATGGATAAATCACCCTCTCTATTATAACTTCTTTGGCACCTTTTATATTTTTTGTTAGTAGGTATGTACATAATATTCATTGTTATTGTTTTCATTTTGTTTAATATTTTACTTTGCTTACTAAACTTTTTGACTTTTATTTCATTACGTTGATTATAATTATTTTTACTTAATTTGATTATTTAAGTTTGAATATTTTTAGATATTTTTTTTATTATTAATATTTTTTAATTGATTTTATATTTGTAATTTAAATTTCTAATTTTTATATTTTGATAATTTTATTCGTATTTTTTTAATGTTAGTTTGATCCTTATTAAATGTAGTTTATGTAGAACTCTTTGGATGCTTTCTATTTTTCTAGTTTTTATATATTTTTGTTATTGAATTGCTGAATCTCTATGTTTTCTCATTATTTCTGTTGTTTTTTATTTTTCTAGTTTTTATGTCTTTGTTATTGATTTTTTGAATTTCTATTTTTTTTTTCAATTATTAGTTTTTTTATACACTATTTTATAATTTTATGAGTAATTTGAAATGTAATTTTATTTCTAGAAATACTATTAGATATGTAATTTCTATACCTAGATCGGGTTTGTGAAAATAAATTATTCTTATTCTTATTCTTATTCTTTCAGTTTAAGTAGGTTAAGAATATTTTCTGCAACTTAATCTTTTTGCAAATAAAAGAAATCCTGGGCTATCCATTTTGACTATTTCAATTACGCCGGGCTATTATTAAATATCGTTAATGAATGAATCCGTCGGTCGACATACTACACACGCTAAGTTAAGTATGTAGAATCCAGTTGCCTTTTTTTCATACTATATAATCGCCTGTTTCAAGCCTTGTGAGTTTAATTTTTATCATTTAAAAAAAGTCGTCATGTTTTCTGGTATTTTAATTCAGCTATTATTAGCAGATGCAGAACAAGATTTTATTATTAATGATTTTGTTAAAAATTTCATTAAACATATAAATATTTCATATTATTAATAATCAAGACGAATTAGTCCAACCATATCAACCTATTAGATTAGACCTTTACCGGTAGGTGTGAAAAAGTTTTCAATGTGCTATCGACACTTAATATTTCGTCGACTGTAATTATGTTTTAAACTGTAGCTGCTTTCCGAAAAATATAATATAAGTGGTTCAGAAAAGTGCAAGGTTTGCATTGTTACACCAATTACATTTTGGCCTAAACAAATTATGCATGTCATCGAGATCAGTTAACAGCTTTTCAGTAAGGATTTCGAGAAATTATTCATTGTTATATTTTGAAGAGTACCTACTTAAATTAAATTATCTGTGCTTCATTTTTTTATTATAAGGCTAGTATTTCCTGAGTTACAACGTTTCAAAGATCACTCGCAAAGCGTGTGCACCATCAGTTGTGACGTTACTATGCATGTATTTTGTTCTATTTATGATATAAATTGCTTTAGTGCATATAGCGCTAAAAATATGCCTACTTCCGGTTACCAAGATCCTGAAATGCCTACTTCGGGTATCTCGATATCTCTGCGGACCTCCGCACTGTAGTCATGAACTTTAAAAACCGATCCAATAGGTTCATAAGTTCGTTTTACGGCACAGACAGTGGAAATACAGCAATATTTCGGTCCTAAATGCCGCTGATGTCTTGAAAATAACACTTTTGATTATCTATTGGTCCTAAGACCAGTTTTATTGCATTCGGGGAACCAAAAAAACTTGAGTTCGACACCTGGAACAGCATTTCGAAGTGAAAGGAAAAGAAACCAACCTTACATCCGAGGTCAGACGATATCTTGGACGCTATCTTGAATTCTGAGCATAGGAGGCAAAATCTGACTTGGCGCTGGGCAGATTCGGATTCAGAGGGGTCAAATTAGTCTAAAGGTCCCCGGAAACCAAATATGTCCCGATTTGCCGTTAGAATTCATAATGTAGGGATTCTCGTCCCCTCTAAAAGCTCCCTCGATACTCGACACTATTTCCTCTTTTTGCCTAGCAGTAAAAGAATAATAAATTTAGATATCGTTGGCCTATGCGAAAGGCAAAGACTTCATTACTTGTGTTTTTGTTTCACATTTATTTGATAAAACGAATAAATTTAATGTTATTTGATTGGGTTCAAAATAATGTATAGTCAAACCACATCAGCCCCTTGGATTTGATGACGTGGCGATACGATACCACAACGCGACACGACATTGAATTCGATATCATCCTCGATCCGACGCGCTTGATTCTGTTTCAGAATCGTCAGCTAATCTCGGAACTAGATACTTCCCACCTGATTGCCTTCCCGATATCGTGTTCTGATTGGCCGGGGTTGGCCGTTTAGCTGTGAGCGGCGACCGGCGACCGGCGTATGCATAATTCGGACCGGGCTCTATAGCGTGCTTAGTGCTTTGAGCTAAGGGCAATTCTTGGCGCTATATTAAAATTTCAATCGTCTTCGCTGGAAATACTCGATAATTATTGCTGATTGGCAATTTTTACTGCCATTTCCCAGCTATCTCCTAGATCATCGACATGCAGACGACACCTCATGTGCTGTCGTCTACCTAACCTTACTTCTGACGATTGAAGAACTTTCAAATCGCTACCAGAATCGTAAATATCGTCGAGTGACGACAATCGTGTATCAAATCGTCGCTTCAGAATCCGGGGGCAGGTGTTTACGTTTGGTAAAAAGGTTCCGAAGTCCTAACGACAAACACGCCAGCTTAAATTTCGTCTACTATACACATTTATGAAGATATTTTGCTTTATAATTGCTTATTTTATTTACGGGTAAACGATGGCCTTTCAAAGCATACTAATTATTTATCATGTCAACGTTACCGCGATAAACCGCCAAAGAAAGTAGCTCCGAATGGCTATTCCATACATTTGTCTATCTAAATATCCCATTATTACTATAATTTCGTAATTCGCGCGATTAAATATAGATTTATCGATTTATTAAAAAAAACGTTCATCGATGATGACTCAGCTGATGACCCCGCGTTATGCAAATTCCAGATAGAGACAGGTCGCTAATTAATTTTTTTATTGCCCGGAAGAATTTCAGAACCAAACAATTTAAATATTCGACCTTTCGAAAGAGATTGCATAATAGAACTGTTAATATGATAAATAGGATAGAAACGAATTTACCGCGTGAAGTTTGTAGCAACCGACGTTTCGGTGACGTTGCAGCCGCCGTTGTCTAGGGTAGACTAAAAGAGCTGTCGATCCGTTGTTCCGCGGGTAGGCCGCATACCGCTGCCACCACTGCGTAGGTTATAATGTGGTGGGGGGAGGGGGGGGGGGGGCTCGGAGCGCACGAATTTCGAAAATCCGTCTTGAACACAACACTCACTGTATCCTGTCTAACGTCCTTGCGTTCGGCGTTCGGCGGTGGGAACATTTTAAGAAGAGGGTTCCACGTAGAAGAGAGTTTGTAACCGTCGTCTCTATTGAAGTTCGGGTTTTTTCTTATTTTAATGGCTTCCCGGATCATGTGAGGAAAGTAGAATTGTTCCTTGAATGTATGGGATTATGAAACTGCACCCAGTGGTTACTTCCGCTATCCAATATATGTTCGCAGATCGCCTCGCCTCAATATATGTTTCTCGCTGAACGTTTTTAACAGCTTTGACGTGCTCTGTCAGTCGCGTAGCTATGGAGCGTTTCGTTTCTCCAACATAGGCTAAACCGCAGCTGCATTCGACTTTATACAAACCCGAGGTTTGCAGTGGTATTACATCCTTTACAGGCCAAAAAAATCGAGCTATATTTTGAAGATCGTTTGTATATCGATTTTTTTTAGCATCTTACTTATTCGATCTGTCACGCCCTTGACGTATGGTAAGAATGCTCTTGATTTGCTCGGTTTCTGAGTTTCGTCCGTGTTAGATCGTTTGCGTATCTCGTGATATTTTCCGTATCCGTATCCTTCTTAAAATGTTCTCACCGCCGAACGCAAGGACGTAAGACAGGATACAGTGAGTGTTGTGTGTAAGACGGATTTTCGAAATTTGCGCGCTCCGAGCCCGGCCCCCGCCACCGTTATAACCTACGCAGTAGCGGCTGCGGTATGCGGCCTACCCGCTGAACAACGGATTAACAGCTTTTTCAGTCTATCCTAGACAACGGCGGCTGCAAAGTCACCGAAACGTCGGGTTCTACAAACTTCACGCGGTAAATTCGTTTCTATTCTATTTATAATGTCAAACAACCGCGATAGTCTTTGATTTTTTTTTAATTTTAATGTGAGTTTACACATTTGTCTTCAAATTTGAGAAGAAATTTAATTTGAAAGATTATTCGAAATGTTACAAATGTTTTAACCTTCGCAGTTTATATTTTTAAAGATTGACTATAAGTCTCTACGTTTAGCTCAGGTTGGAAAAATTATCAATATCATTATACATTCCTGGAGTGACGGCAGTGCCGGATTTGGACTTGATAAGGCCCTAAGATATTTGAGCTATTGCTGTAATATATATGACTCGGACAATTTTTTTGGGGGCTCTAAGAAAGAGGGGGCCCTAAGCTATAGCTTATAAGTAAATCCTGCACTGGGTGACGGGTTCGCCCTCTGTGGTTGACAACTCTCTCATGTTGTCAGTATCCTTCTTTTGTCAGTTTGTAAGCTAATTGGCCATGTTGCAGTTTGGCCCAGAAGACCCATGTGTTTAAGGTCGGTCATACTTACGGGTCAACACCCATCCGGCGGCCTTTACGCAGAAGGGAGAGACGTAGAACGCTGGCCTGCGGACCAGTCTCCCCTACGATTTGCGCACCGTGCGGCGTCAGCCAATCGATTATGCATTCCGTCCGACTAACAGCTGGGAAGTCTAGGAACAGTAATGTTTCCTATAGAGCGGGGGTTGTTAACCTTATGGCGACTGCTCTTGAGATTACCATTCGGCCACCCAATCTCGGGTGAATAAGCCGGGCAAAGGATGCCGTGGTCCGCGATAGATGCAGTGTACACCGTAGAAAAAGATGTAATTATGAAACGAATAAATAAATGACTCCTTGGGGGATTGGATGGGGATAGAAGCCTTTGATCTTTGGATATATTATTAAGCTCGGGCAGAAAAGACGACTATAGTCATTATAACTGCTCGGGTGGTGGATGGATTGGCTTCTGTCTCCATCCACCTCGTTGGAGTAAGAAAATGAAATGTACACCGTATCACCGTTTTATAAGGAAGAGGACCGAGCAAGCGACCTCGATCCTGTAACCAGTCGAGAGGCAGGAGGTATCCTGAAGGTTAATTCTAGACGTAGATATCCTTCCAACCTGGTAGTCAGGGGGCGAGGCTGCCACTGGAACCTTTCCCGGTGCCTAGCCGTAAGGCGTTGGCCTCTGACTGACAGGTGACGTAACTAGAACACATTATAACAACACTGTGACTAGACTGTGGATTGTTTTTCGATTCGAGTCTTCTGCGCTCACCTCACGGGAGGCAGAACGATCTAATATCGTTAAAACTTCCTGAGGTGACGGGTTCGCCCGTTATAGTTGACAGCTCTAGTTGTTGTCAGTATCCAATATAGTGAAACAAGCTGAATCGACTGGCATCAAAATAAAAAATATATTTTTTTATTTATATATTGTTTTATTTTATTCAAAATTCAGGAACTGTTCCGTGAATCTGATCCGTTTTTACCTTGACATTATAATATTCGTTTTCTGATGCGATGCGGTCGGTCTCTAGTTAGCGAATTAATAATTAGCGGCTCGATTGTCGGGTTTCGCTGTCACTAGTGACGTTTCGCGTCGGCATCTGTCATCTCGGCTAGTTTGATTTGGCGGTAGGGACGTCCGGACGTCCGCTCCGCGAGTGTGTGGCTACTAACAAAAGTGATTTAATAATCGACAAAGCTGGCTTGGTGCTTGTCCGCAAGTGAGTGATTAATTATTTTTAATGCACATTATTGCGTGATTTTAATATTTATAATTATTTTATTCTGGCCCGCGAATGACTTTCTTTGTGGCTTATATGCGCATCTGTTTATACTGCGCGAATTATTATTATTATTTTAATGTTAACATTATTATAGTTCATTATTATAGTTCACCTTTTATCCAATTAGATATAACCGAGTTGTTCTTTTTCTTGAAGTTCCGTGTCCTTTGGCGGGTGCTGGTGACCATTACCACGATTTTCTCCTTATTGGCCTAGAAGGCTGTATCTGGGTTCTTCGAATTCGCAGCCACGGTGTAACTCAGAAAAATAGTGTAGTGGTTTTCCTTTGCGCTCCACACCTTTGTTGACACTTTAGTTTGCTGGTTAGTCCCTCCTCGAGGAGGCTACCGGATGGGGGAGCTGATCCGTGAGTTGAGCCAACCTAGGAAAACGCAGGCAGGTCATTAGGCCCAAGCTGCACGGAGCCATTAGGAACCTAACCGCTACTCAGTCAGTAATAGGTACTTCTAACTGCAACTAAATAAAAGCCTTGAGTTGTCTTGCTAGAATGTAGCTGTCCTTATCGATTTTATGAGATGTCATTATCGATTATTATCTAAATTTGGGCCGTCTGGACTATCCGTTGCATTTCGAGGTATAAAAATCATGTGCGATATAGCATTATCTTGTGGACTACTGGTGACAAGTCAGACGTTTCGCCATGTAGTGGCATACACTTCAACGCTTTGGGGTCCATTGAAGTGCACTACGTCGAATCAAAAAATTGACGATACGAGGCTTTCTTACGTAAACGTGGCGTATTATACAGATTTTAGAGTGCAGCACTATTAGTCTGCCAATTTCCTGTTCACAATTATCGCTGGTAAAATTATTTTTTGCTTATCCTCCCTAAGCTGTTGGCTCTCCGAGAAGTGCCAGGTTTCTAGCCGCCTGGCGTTCAGGGTTCGAGTACTGTTTACTGTATCACAATTCTGACAATCGGATTATTACATGAAATTGTTTTTATGTAAATTTATTGCCAGCGAGTATCCTAATATAATATAAGTTATTATTTAAAACGGTCATGCTATTATTTAAGCCAAGCTATTATTTAAAAGAGAATATATTCATTTTAGCAGGAATGCGATGTAAACTTTTTTGCGAGCTGCGCTTATATGCTCCGGGGTGCATACCTTCCATTATATGTATATAGTTATATGTTACTCTGGAATCTGCGCTTGCAAGTATTGGTTTCTCAATCTTTCGTGAGCCTAATACTACCAAATTCCTCCAAGTAGGACTATTGTTTTAATTCAGAATACTGTCTTCAAGCATAAGAAGTGGCGAAGTTGCAATTATTATTGTTTGCAATTCTTAATACTGAAACTGAAAATTTCAGGAACTGGCCACTTACAAAAACTATTTTTAAAAAAACTACAAATTCAAAGTTTTTAATTTGAAAATGGTACTTATTGACTGAATAATAAAGGTTGTTTTATCTAACTGACATTTGTTTTTTCATTGTAGCCTCATTAAAAAAAAAGCGCGTCCACATTGCGGTGGATTTAATTAAATTTTTGCAGTATGATTTTCTACAATTTAAGTGTAATTTGACAGCGGCTTAAAACTGGCTTCAAGCTTCAGACATTGCTCGGTTTTAAACTGCTTTTGGCGATAAAACACCAAGCAAGACGACAACTTTAGATGGGCTACAGAATTCAATCGCGGTCGAGTCAATCCCAGTGACAAATTTCATGACGGTCGCCCGTCAACTGCTGTCAATGACAAAAACATAGATACCCGGCTCCGTATGTTCAAAACGGACAGGCATGTGACGCACCATGGCATCCTTAGGCATAAGCATGAGTCAGGTATATACAATTAATCCTACACAAAAATTTGGCTGTGAGAAAGCTGTGTTCTAGATGAATCCCACACAATTTGACTGAGGCTCATAAGACGGGACGCGTCTTTTATTGCAATGCTATGTTTACCAGGTTCAACGAAGGGGCGTCAAATTTAGTGTGGAGCATAGTAATCAGGTGACAAAATATGGATTTACAGCTACGGCCCTGAAACAAAGGAGCAGTCGACCATTTCGGTCTTTCGAGATGACAATCGAAGTGGCGCGAAGCGGATGATCGCTTCTTTATTTGAGGAAAACTGGATACGTACTTTTCTTGCTTTGGAGAATCGTCGTGCCTTGAATGCTCATTAGTACACGACGGAAATATTGATGCTTTAGAAAACGTCCTTGGATACCTTCTACCCTGGTTTTAAAAACTGAATATTGCGGATTCAAATTGTGGATGCACATTTCGCAGTAGAGCTTAGGTCTCAGTAAAGTAGAGCAAACTAACAAAAGTAGAGCAACAATGATTTTTATAAATTATTTACTGTCTCTAGCAAAAAAAACAAAGGCTGTGAGAAACGGCAAATGCTGCAATAATGGCAACGCCTTCATTAAAAATATATACTTGACAGCAGTAAATTGGCAATGTAGACGTGGCATGGTATGACAGTTTTCATTTTATACTGTTGCTTAATTTCGAAGTGGAGCGTAAGTTGACTAAACTGCTTTTATCTTGGTCACTGTTCATAAGAAGACAGTTTATTGTACGGTAAGGTTTTAAATATGAAATATCGTAATAATACTTAGACACTGTATTTCTGTATCGATTTAATTATATCTTCAGGAGGTATAATAACTCAAAGGTCAGATTTGTGTATTTTAATGAGATTTTCAACCAAACATTGTGAATAAGGATAAAATGAAAATGTCAGTATTACGGCTATTAAATAATTATGTATGCACGAAACCTTTAAGGCCCAGTGGCAGGCAAAAACAATTCTCGTGTAGGTAAAATGTTTTTTTAAGCTATTGCATAGCTTTTATCGCGGGCCTAGTAGGCCAGCGCGGCGACCGAATGAAGAAATTTCTTAACGAAAATTAATGATTTTAAACTGATAATTACGTCTAAACGAGTACTGCTTACGATTCGAAAAAAATATATGTTAAACACGAACATTTTCCTAATATTCTTAGCTTTGAATATTTTAGATTTTGTTTATATTACATAGTGTAATTAATTTGTGAAATTAGGTCTAACCGAACACAAAAACGACTACTACGCAAATACTATCTGGCGTATTATTATGAAACCTGCACCATTTTAAAGATAATTTAATTATCTATCTTTTTATCTACGAATTTTTTCGAATAATTCGGTTTTTTTGCTTTATTGAATAAAAAATTCGTGCGCGGCGCTCTATCGAAAGACGTTTAAATTATTCCGAATCATTTGCTTCCGCAGCCGTAAATGATTCGGAATAATTTCAACGTTTTCCGATAGAGCGCAGTTATCTGATATCAGAAAAAATAAAATAAATAAATAATTATAATTGCATAAGTTGTTAAAAATGCTATGCAATAGCTTTACCGTGGCAGTCCCCGAGTGCCACAATAATTTTTTTTTTTTATTTTTAAAATACTTTCGCTATATAATATTATGTAAGGATAGGTAGAGACCCAATGAATATATAATACATAAAAAAATATATAATGCAAAGTTCTATGTAGCGACAAAACCTTCAACGAAATTCGGTAAAAATGCTCAAAAAGGCCTTTCATGAGAGAATCATAGTAATCGCTATAAAGCTATAAAACGACAAATATTTCACGAGTCAAAAACACTCTAAGCAAATTGGAAACCTTTCTAAGTCTAGTTTTAAAATTTGTATCTTACTGAAATTCGTCAAAACTTTTTGAGATGTTCTTATTTTTTTCTCAAAAACGTTGCGGAATTTTAGTGAAAAATTATTTAGGTTCGACAGATTTCCAACTCGTCTAGAGGAATCATTAACTTATTGATTTATAAATTGGAACTGAACCGCTGTTATTTAACGATACGGTGTTTTAAAAACCGAAATCGGAAAGTCGTTAGTCATTTTAGCTCGTTTTTATCAATATTTCTCAGAAACTTTAGACATGAAACTTTAGATGAAAAGAACGGTCACGTGAAACTTTAGATCGTTATCTAAGTATTTATATAATATTTGTAGTAAAAACGTTAGAGTAACGTGACGTATAGAGTGGTACTCCTGAAGAGTACTTTACTTCTCAGTTGCTCTAAAATCATACATAAAGAGCAGGTCCGGACTGGCTTCTTTGGGGGTCCCGCGGCTAGAGACTGAAGAGGGGCCCTTTTATGAAAAAGGTGATCCGGGGGACCTCCCACATTACTTGCCTGAAAACCACATTTTCCATTATTTTTGCGCTTAAAAAATATTTGAGTATATCTTTATCAAAAATTAAGCATTTCTTTTTTAGTTATACGCTTACAATACTTTTTTTGAATATGAGCGTGAGAAATATTGTTAGATTTAGGCCACAAAGCCATTATCTAAATACTACTGCAGTAACTCAAAAAAAACAAAGTATGTGTAAATAAAAAGTTGTATTTAACTACAATTACGTTTTTATAATCAAAAGACAAAATCGTCGGAATTATTTACAATTTAAATCAAGAAGTCGGTATCCTAACCTAACAGCTTTTTGGTCAGTTCTTCGCGAGTCCTGGCTACTTCATTTATAATTACATTTCCCTATTGAGGACCCTTTGGGCCCCCTTAAACCGGGGGCCCTCGGCGATCGCCGACTAGCCGACCTGGCCAGTCCGTTCCTGATAAACAGAGATATTTTAGTCGCCACTTTTCTAAGATTTTTGAGCCAGCGGAAGTAAGGAAAGGGTGAAAACCAGTATTCAGTATTTAGAATCTCAAATTTTAAAAAGTTTTTAAGTTGAAAACTTATTTTAATTTAAAAAACCGCAAAGGGAAACGTACAATGAATACATATTTTTTAAAGCATACATTATGTAGTAATAAAAAAGTAAAAATCAGCAATCTGATATTATTTGTATTATAGCATTGTTAGAAAAATATACATAATGTAGAGAAAAAATAAATTGGATGCGCACAAGTTTCATGTATAAGAAATTAGAATGAAATCGGAAAAAAATAAACTACATTAAAATCAAATGTTAGGAAACTGGAAAACTAACCATTACAATGTGTAAAATTAGAAATCAGGCACTAGGGAGAAACTACTTAAAATGAGAAATAGAAAATATCCAAAATAGAACTGCCAAATCCGCAACGAAAAAAAATAATACATTTAAAATCGGAATGTCAATAAACTGAAAAAACAACGATTACATTGTCTGAATATTAATAATTGAATTAAAATGAAAATTAAATATTATATCCAAAATAGAAATAACAAATTCACGAAAAACCCTGCTACCCTAAAAATAGGTACCCTGCAAAAAATCTATAACCCTGCTTTAAATCATATCTTCACGACCTTATGCATAGCGAACATCTTTTTTCGTTTATTGGACTAAGGAAGGATGTTTCCATTGGTTTGCCGATTTTCTCTTTGATCATTTACTGTCTGCTTCGCCGCATAGATCGACAGTTTTTCAATAAAATTGTCTCCAGTTCTTTCTATTACTAAATTCAAAATTCTAGCAACGCCCATATGCGTTGCTTTCATACAAAAGTAATTTTCTATAATCCTTAAATATAAATATCATATATCTAATTCATTTGTTTGTTTGTTTCTACTCTTTATTATGAAATTTCACTATGAGCAGGCTTATTATCATACGAAAATCTCTTACAACAAACCCCACTATGAAGTGTTTATATGTATGTGTGCTTGTAACATGTGTGTAAATGTGTGTCTAGTTGTTGCATTAGATCGACAGAATAAAAAATGCAATTCCGTTAATTTTATCCCAACGGAAAATGGTGACCCATCCGGAAATCGAACCCTACAATGTAAGATCAGGCGACCTAGCCACTGTGTCACCACTGGCCATGTGATGCTAATCAGTCACCAAAATAAAAAAAAACTGAAAAAACCTACTATTTTAATATTATAAGATTTTGCACAGTTTTGGAGAAAAGTATCTTCAGAAATAGACAAATTATACCTACACGAAATGGTGGCCTTTTTTTGAGAAAATTGTCCTGGTGACAACAACACATTAGTATATTCAGCAAATTTAGTAATGCTACGATTAACGTAGAACGGCAAAATGTGCAATTCCTGGATTTGCAGCTATTGCAACAATTTGAGTGTAGGTATATTATTTATGCTGGCAACCTATCACTCGTACTCTATGTGTGGGTCGTAGAGTATCAGAGTATCGTACTCTTATAGTATCAGAGTGTTTAGAGAGTATCCCAGATTATTAGGACCGCTATCTCTTTGGACTGCTAAAAGTTTTCCAATACTTGGATGTATTTAATGAGCCCTAAGGGGATGTTGACCGCTTGAGATCGTTTCCCGTCTTGACCTAGATTGGTCCCGTACAACGGCGCGAAAAACATTCTACTCCATTGGTCCAGCTCTAGATTGGGAGCCATCAGTAGTTTACGCTATGACATTGGGCATATGAATCAAGCCAGATTTAGACGACGAAACGTCTCATTTACCATATAAAAAGCAGACAACTCAAGACGTACTTTTATTTTATAAAAAATACGAGTTTTACTGATAATACATACATTTGCATACTTTACATTGTAAAATATCTTGATACTAATAAATTATATCAGTGTACAATTGTGTAGCTGCATATTTAGGTAGGTATGTAACTGTTTGATATTGGGGTGCGATGGAGGGATAGAGGTCTACCTTCCCGTGAGCATGGTCGCATCCACTGGCCCAGACTAGTGTCCCAAACTAGGATGGCCCAGACTGGATACTGGATAGCTATATCAGGGAAAAAATCTAACGGTCAACCCTATTAGCTGCAACCAACACGCCTACCGCAGAGGCAAATCCACAGAAACTTCTCTGCTCCACCTAGTAGACAGAGTGGAAAAGGCGTTTGAAGACAAACAAATCGCATTATGCGCATTTCTAGACATTCAGGGCGCCTTCAACAAAACCCCAATTGAATCACTGGTGAAGGGCGCTGGACTCAAAACAAGTTGACTCCACCACAACCAGATGGGTGAAAGCGATGCTCTCAAACCGTACGGCTAAGGTCACCACCACAAGAGGCTGTCCGCAGGGAAGCTACTCTCGCCCCTACTATGGACTCTCGCAGTAGATCAACTCCTGCATAGGATGGCAGATGCCAGGAAGACACACAGGGCTATGCAGATGACCTAGTAGTCATTGTCTGGGGCTTCTGCCAAAACGCGATCTTACACGTGATGCAAAGAGTGTTAACAATGGTTGGCAATTGGTGCAAAGAGAACGAATTATCGGTCATCTCCGATAAGACCGTCCTAGTGCCATTTACCAACAAACGTCAACTAGGTGGACTGAAAATGCCAATTCTAAACCACAGGCAGATCCCTTTCTCCGAAGAAGTAAAGTATCTGGGAGTCACGCTCGACCAGAGACTCACCTGGAACAGCCACCTAGGCAAAACAATTCAAAAAGCTAAAAGTGTTTTGGGTATAAGCAGAAGACTGGTAGGGAAAAACTGGGGCCTTATCCCCAAGATCTCCCACTGGCTATACACTGCCATTGTGAGGCCGATAATCACGTACGCCTCGGTGGTATGGTGCAACAAAGCCAACCAGAAAACTGTGATTATCAAACTAAGCAATGTCCAAATGATGGCGTGCCTCATGACAAGTGGCTCAATATCCTCCACTCCTCGAGCAGCTCTAGATGCACTGCTGAACTTACCGCCCCTACACATTCATTTAAACCAGGTGGCGAAAGCCAGCATGTACAGGTTGTCTGCCCGGGAGAAGATCTCACAAGCACTTAGATCAGTTCTTGACTCAGTCAGTGAAACTCTAACCCTCAACATAGTATCAGACACCATGTTTCGACTCCAAAACTTTGAAAATCTTTTTACAGTGGAACTGCCGCCCAGAGACGACTGGCTAAAAGCCAAATCCACTGGGAGGTCGCTAGTCTTAAATGGTTTACTGATGCGTCCAAATCGGGACTTAAGGTAGACTGCGGTATGGAGAGGGACCAAACTTCGAAAGAAGTGTAAACTTGGGGAAATACGTCTCCATATTCCAAGCAAAGGTATACGCCATTATTGAATGTGCGGATATCAACCTCCATAAGAACTACGCCAACCACCGTATCTATATCCACTCGGATAGCAGGGCAGCTCTAATGGCACTATCCTCGAATACCATTAATTCAAAGCTGGTGCAAACCTGCGTATCACTACTGACTTCCCTGGGCAAAAAGAACAGGGTAATTCTAAGATTGGTTTCCGGCCATGCAGGAATCGAGGGAAATGAAAAAGCCGACGAACTTAGCGCTCACGGGGCATTGTGGCCTGAACAAACACATGTACAACCTCAAGCTCCGGGGCACGAAAATGTGCAGGTTCTGCCAAGGAGCAGAGGAAACTCCCCTGTACCTCATGTGCGAGTGTGCCCGCTGGGTGGGCATTACCTCCAACCTGAGGAGGTAAAACAATCTGGCACCAAAAGCCTGTTAAGGTTCTTAAATTACACGAGGCTTAGCGCAGAACTATAGTAGGTGGCGAACACAATAGATCAGCAATGAAGCAGTGTTACAGGGCTTATAAAGACCTTAGAAATACCCCACACAACAAATAATAAAAAAATAAAAATAATCACGATTTATCTAAACGATCACCAGAACTATGAATTCGAAAGTGATATTGGTCGTTTTAGTTTATTTTACATCTTAGCCCCTTAACAACACCACCTCTAGGGGTGCTAAGGGTTAGTTCCGCAGGCCATTTAGTTGATAGATGATCGCAACGCTCTTGTGTAGCTGCACACGTGCCGGCTGAATTCACCCGGAATTGAGCCGGCGCCGGTCACGTGGCTTACACACGTATCCGATTCCGGACCGATTTTCTCTGACCCTTCTAGAGTCTGACGTTTCAAGAGTCTTGTCCTATAAGACGGAGCGAGATTCTACGAGGGTAATCAAAATTTTCATGTCAATTCGTTCCGTCATTGCCGAAATAAATGACACAAGCTCTTATGATCGCAGTCACCGGCTGACTGTCGGCCCGGCACGTGTGTACACGCCAATACTATTCCATACCCCACCGAGGCATAGTAAAATAACATCAGTAGGACATCTTGAGCCCGTTTTCGAAATAAGTACCTTCGCTTCGCCGAACCACCAGGGTTGCCACAACAAATACACAATTGACAAGTTGTGATCCCATTAAAGCAGAAATGCAATTCTTTATAATTATTATGTACTTTCCTGTATTTTTGGTTTATAGATCAAGAGTCGGTTCCCAAAATTGTAATGTGACTGAGAATAATAAGTATACAGAATAAATGAGTTAGTGCTGACTTTGAGTGACAGCATTCATCACTTGTTGCATGTGTTCAATACACCTACATTTTAGTAAGTTAAAGTAGGTACCTAACAAAAACGCATCTACCTACCTACCTACCTACGCACTTACTTACCTAGACACATACTTACCTACGCAAATGAAGAATAAACGTTACCTCGTAAATGTAATTTCGTAACGTAAATGTAGATACTTGTAAAGGTAATTTCTGATAGGTTGCATTACAGCCTGTACAGAAAACATTCCACTTTTGTATAGGTAGAGGCGCCCGAGAATCTAAGTAGTGGTAGCGTACGGACAACGAGCGCTTGCGAGTGCGAAATCGGTGCGTACTATGGAGATGTTATACTGTTCTTATTTTACTATGACCTCGGTGTGTCTGCTCGATGACCAGTATACTGTTTTCGGCTTCCGGCCTAGTCGAACAGACGCCCGCCGCCCTACTGAAAAGAGGCGCCCTGGTACCTCGGCCGACGACCCCCCCCCCCCCACTTTCCATTGCCTTTCGTAAAGAAAGAGATGACCTATCTTCATCTTGAAACATCTTGAAACGATATATATCTAATAAGGCGGTCTTGCTTGCTTTGATGGCCGCTATCGGAGACTATTATAGATATCTTAAGTGGAAAAGAAACCACAGTCAAGCTAAAGAGCTTGACTGTGGTTTCTATATAGGTATTTTATATATTTATATATATATATTTATATATATATATATATATATATATATATATATATATATATATATATATATATATATATATATATATATATATATATATATATATATATATATATATATATATATATATATATATATATATATATATATATATATATATATATATATATATATATATATATATATATATATATATATATATATATATATATATATATATATATATATATATATATATATATATATATATATATATATATATATATATATATATATATATATATATATATATATATATATATATATATATATATATATATATATAATTTTTTTATTGAAAACTTTTAAAATTATTTTTATTTAATTGTAAGGTTAGTAAAGGTTGTACCTTCTTGCCGCTGAAGAAGGAGCCGGGCTCCGAAACGTCCGGCAAAGGTACAACCTTTACTAACCTTACAATTAAATATATATATATATATATATATATATATATATATATATATATATATATATATATATATATATATATATATATATATATATATATATATATATATATATATATATATATATATATATATATATATATATATATATATATATATATATATATATATATATATATATATATATATATATATATATATATATATATATATATATATATATATATATATATATATATATATATATATATATATATATATATATATATATATATATATACTTTTTAGAATTGATCAATAAGATGATTATAAAGTAAATAATTATAAAAGCCACTTACATCGTGACGAAGGATTCCCTTGATCGGATTCGGGAATGCTTTAGGTGTTAACGAGAATGATGAATGCCTCTCACTTGCGGAAAGAGGAGTAGGTTTAAGTTGGGCCCATTTTTCAACTAGTAAACGCTCACCCTTCATCCAATTATCTCAAAAATTAAGCTACAATCCTTCTTTATACGTAAACTCACTCAATTTCCTATTATTTCAGGGGAAATAACAAGACAAGACGAGCTACTTGACAGATGGAAGAATTTAAAATTTCGAATTTCGTTTTTTTATTTTCTAAAGGTGCGATATAAAGAAGCTGCGATCAATATTCAGCTGAAAACTTAAAACTAAAAGCGTGACATGCCCTCATATCAATGAAAGGAAGCAGTCAGCTCTTTCCTATTAGTTGGAAAGATTACCTTTAACCTAAATGGATTATTTACAATGAACGAAACATAAAATATGTAAAAATTCAATATTTTGAAATATTTGATAGTTTTGTGTATATATTCTTTTTAGAATTGATCAATAAGATGATTATAAAGTAAATAATTATAAAAGCCACTTACATCGTGACGAAGGATTCCCTTGATCGGATTCGGGAATGCTTTAGGTGTTAACGAGAATGATGAATGCCTCTCACTTGCGGAAAGAGGAGTAGGTTTAAGTTGGGCCCATTTTTCAACTAGTAAACGCTCACCCTTCATCCAATTATCTCAAAAATTAAGCTACAATCCTTCTTTATACGTAAACTCACTCAATTTCCTATTATTTCAGGGGAAATAACAAGACAAGACGAGCTACTTGACAGATGGAAGAATTTAAAATTTCGAATTTCGTTTTTTTATTTTCTAAAGGTGCGATATAAAGAAGCTGCGATCAATATTCAGCTGAAAACTTAAAACTAAAAGCGTGACATGCCCTCATATCAATGAAAGGAAGCAGTCAGCTCTTTCCTATTAGTTGGAAAGATTACCTTTAACCTAAATGGATTATTTACAATGAACGAAACATAAAATATGTAAAAATTCAATATTTTGAAATATTTGATAGTTTTGTGTATATATTCTTTTTAGAATTGATCAATAAGATGATTATAAAGTAAATAATTATAAAAGCCACTTACATCGTGACGAAGGATTCCCTTGATCGGATTCGGGAATGCTTTAGGTGTTAACGAGAATGATGAATGCCTCTCACTTGCGGAAAGAGGAGTAGGTTTAAGTTGGGCCCATTTTTCAACTAGTAAACGCTCACCCTTCATCCAATTATCTCAAAAATTAAGCTACAATCCTTCTTTATACGTAAACTCACTCAATTTCCTATTATTTCAGGGGAAATAACAAGACAAGACGAGCTACTTGACAGATGGAAGAATTTAAAATTTCGAATTTCGTTTTTTTATTTTCTAAAGGTGCGATATAAAGAAGCTGCGATCAATATTCAGCTGAAAACTTAAAACTAAAAGCGTGACATGCCCTCATATCAATGAAAGGAAGCAGTCAGCTCTTTCCTATTAGTTGGAAAGATTACCTTTAACCTAAATGGATTATTTACAATGAACGAAACATAAAATATGTAAAAATTCAATATTTTGAAATATTTGATAGTTTTGTGTATATATTCTTTTTAGAATTGATCAATAAGATGATTATAAAGTAAATAATTATAAAAGCCACTTACATCGTGACGAAGGATTCCCTTGATCGGATTCGGGAATGCTTTAGGTGTTAACGAGAATGATGAATGCCTCTCACTTGCGGAAAGAGGAGTAGGTTTAAGTTGGGCCCATTTTTCAACTAGTAAACGCTCACCCTTCATCCAATTATCTCAAAAATTAAGCTACAATCCTTCTTTATACGTAAACTCACTCAATTTCCTATTATTTCAGGGGAAATAACAAGACAAGACGAGCTACTTGACAGATGGAAGAATTTAAAATTTCGAATTTCGTTTTTTTATTTTCTAAAGGTGCGATATAAAGAAGCTGCGATCAATATTCAGCTGAAAACTTAAAAAACGCTTTTAGTTTTAAGTTTTCAGCTGAATATTGATCGCAGCTTCTTTATATCGCACCTTTAGAAAATAAAAAAACGAAATTCGAAATTTTAAATTCTTCCATCTGTCAAGTAGCTCGTCTTGTCTTGTTATTTCCCCTGAAATAATAGGAAATTGAGTGAGTTTACGTATAAAGAAGGATTGTAGCTTAATTTTTGAGATAATTGGATGAAGGGTGAGCGTTTACTAGTTGAAAAATGGGCCCAACTTAAACCTACTCCTCTTTCCGCAAGTGAGAGGCATTCATCATTCTCGTTAACACCTAAAGCATTCCCGAATCCGATCAAGGGAATCCTTCGTCACGATGTAAGTGGCTTTTATAATTATTTACTTTATAATCATCTTATTGATCAATTCTAAAAAGAATATATACACAAAACTATCAAATATTTCAAAATATTGAATTTTTACATATTTTATGTTTCGTTCATTGTAAATAATCCATTTAGGTTAAAGGTAATCTTTCCAACTAATAGGAAAGAGCTGACTGCTTCCTTTCATTGATATGAGGGCATGTCACGCTTTTAGTTTTAAGTTTTCAGCTGAATATTGATCGCAGCTTCTTTATATCGCACCTTTAGAAAATAAAAAAACGAAATTCGAAATTTTAAATTCTTCCATCTGTCAAGTAGCTCGTCTTGTCTTGTTATTTCCCCTGAAATAATAGGAAATTGAGTGAGTTTACGTATAATGAAGGATTGTAGCTTAATTTTTGAGATAATTGGATGAAGGGTGAGCGTTTACTAGTTGAAAAATGTGCCCAACTTAAACCTACTCCTCTTTCCGCAAGTGAGAGGCATTCATCATTCTCGTTAACACCTAAAGCATTCCCGAATCCGATCAAGGGAATCCTTCGTCACGATGTAATTGGCTTTTATAATTATTTACTTTATAATCATCTTATTGATCAATTCTAAAAAGAATATATACACAAAACTATCAAATATTTCAAAATATTGAATTTTTACATATTTTATGTTTCGTTCATTGTAAATAATCCATTTAGGTTAAAGGTAATCTTTCCAACTAATAGGAAAGAGCTGACTGCTTCCTTTCATTGATATGAGGGCATGTCACGCTTTTAGTTTTAAGTTTTCAGCTGAATATTGATCGCAGCTTCTTTATATCGCACCTTTAGAAAATAAAAAAACGAAATTCGAAATTTTAAATTCTTCCATCTGTCAAGTAGCTCGTCTTGTCTTGTTATTTCCCCTGAAATAATAGGAAATTGAGTGAGTTTACGTATAAAGAAGGATTGTAGCTTAATTTTTGAGATAATTGGATGAAGGGTGAGCGTTTACTAGTTGAAAAATGGGCCCAACTTAAACCTACTCCTCTTTCCGCAAGTGAGAGGCATTCATCATTCTCGTTAACACCTAAAGCATTCCCGAATCCGATCAAGGGAATCCTTCGTCACGATGTAAGTGGCTTTTATAATTATTTACTTTATAATCATCTTATTGATCAATTCTAAAAAGAATATATACACAAAACTATCAAATATTTCAAAATATTGAATTTTTACATATTTTATGTTTCGTTCATTGTAAATAATCCATTTAGGTTAAAGGTAATCTTTCCAACTAATAGGAAAGAGCTGACTGCTTCCTTTCATTGATATGAGGGCATGTCACGCTTTTAGTTTTAAGTTTTCAGCTGAATATTGATCGCAGCTTCTTTATATCGCACCTTTAGAAAATAAAAAAACGAAATTCGAAATTTTAAATTCTTCCATCTGTCAAGTAGCTCGTCTTGTCTTGTTATTTCCCCTGAAATAATAGGAAATTGAGTGAGTTTACGTATAAAGAAGGATTGTAGCTTAATTTTTGAGATAATTGGATGAAGGGTGAGCGTTTACTAGTTGAAAAATGGGCCCAACTTAAACCTACTCCTCTTTCCGCAAGTGAGAGGCATTCATCATTCTCGTTAACACCTAAAGCATTCCCGAATCCGATCAAGGGAATCCTTCGTCACGATGTAAGTGGCTTTTATAATTATTTACTTTATAATCATCTTATTGATCAATTCTAAAAAGAATATATACACAAAACTATCAAATATTTCAATATATATATATATATATATATATATATATATATATATATATATATATATATATATATATATATATATATATATATATATATATATATATATATATATATATATATATATATATATATATATATATATATATATATATATATATATATATATATATATATATAGTTAATATTTGATTGGTTTTTTGTAAAATCTTTTTTTAAAGAATTCGTTTAAAGGATGACACTTTGATGAAAAAATTAAAATAATAAAAGCCACTTACATAGCTGGAAGGTTTTCCCGGACTGGACTGGGAAATGCTTATTGTTTAAACGAGATGTATTCTTGGATGAGTACCACTTTCGACGGTACACTGTAGGTTTAATGGGATCCCTTTATCGCTATATATATATATATATATATATATATATATATATATATATATATATATATATATATATATATATATATATATATTTATATATATATATATATATATATATATATATATATATATATATATATATATATATATATATATATATATATATATATATGATAAGGTTTTGTAAATAATCCGTTAATAGGATGATGATTCGCAGTAAAATAAAATTAGTAAAAGCTACTTGAACAGCAGCGAAGGAAATCCCAGCTTGGATTGGGAAACGCTTATGTTTGAATGAGATATACTTAAACTAAAATGCACAAATATATAGATATATAGATATACTTAAACTAAAATATATAGATATACTTAAACTAAAATAAACTAACATGCACAATCGAAAGTCGTGCACATCCGTAAGTATATCTCATTCAAACATAAGCGTTTCCCAATCCAAGCTGGGATTTCCTTCGCTGCTGTTCAAGTAGCTTTTACTAAATATATATATATATATATATATATATATATATATATATATATATATATATATATATATATATATATATATATATATATATATATATATATATATATATATATATATATATATATATATATATATATATATATATATATATATATATATATATATATATATATATATATATATATATATATATATATATATATATATATATATATATATATATATATATATATATATATATATATATATATATATATATATATATATATATATATATATATATATATATATATATATATATATATATATATATATATATATATATATATATATATTTAAAGTTTCTATATATAAAGATATTGAAATAAATACGTTTGTTATACAAGACTTATAAGAGACTTTATTTAGGGAATCGTGTATATTTGAATTTTACAGTCGGTACTGATTTTACGAATAAACAAATATTGAATTAAATTAAATTGACCACTGATCGGTCAAAAGGATTCCGGAGTAGCATCCGAGAAGCGGCAGCTTTCTAGAAGACGTCCATGCTGGAAATGCCTCTCCGTCCACCGCTCGTCAATTAATTAATGTCTCTCTTTATTTAGACGCGAGATGCAGACTTCGGCCCGTCTTTAATCTTGCTAGCTCCATTTATGATTTTAGGACTACGAAGCGACCGAATGCGCTACTCATAAATCAAACTTTCGGACGTAATTGAACCAGCTGACGGAATTGCCATTACATGTTGCTTCATGACAGTGGTTAACGGATCAATTCTTCGAAAATAACTATATTATAGCTGAATGGCAGGCAATTTTTATCCACCCGATTACACAGACGGAGATAGTTACAAAGCGGATGAGGCCGTTTTGTAATTTCCCTCGTATATTTATGTGCATTTAAACCCGAATTAGTTTTTTTTTCTCCATAATATTCAATGTGGCGTAATTTTTAAAATAATGTAATTAATAGTAGATTGTATCACAAGGGATCAAAATAATATTTTTACGGCGAGGGCGCTTTTTTGAATCCAGAGCGAAGTGAGGGATTCTAGAGTAGAATCCCGAGCGTAGCGAGGGATTCTTTAGTAGAATCCTGAACGTAGCGAGGGATTCAAAAAAGCGCCCGAGCCAAAAATATTTTGCGCCCGTGTGATACACTCTACTTTTCATCACCCTCTATGAGAAAATAAAAGGCGCCTCATATTTTATCATAATATCATATGTAATTGTAATAATATTTTATAATCAATCACATTTCTTGCCTCAGTTCCTACTTTCACTGTCACTTGAAGACCTCATTTTTCAAAACAAAACGATGAATGTCTTACAATCCGTGAAAATTGTCGAAAACGCGGGCGACAAAAACAATTGACTTTCGCGCGTTTTTAATTTCATTTGTTTTTTTTTATTCAGCCGGCGGCGCGACTAGGGGCCGTCGTACCAGCCAGTCATTATTCAAACAATATTTGCATTCGACTTCTTCGGCGCTGAAGACTAAGATGTTCCAAATTCAAAAAGTGCGCCGCAAAGATAAATTGCGACGCACTTATTCAAAAAGTGAGCCGCAAAGATAATTGCGGCGCACTTAAAAAGTTTCTTATAGAAAACACCACTTTTAGGCGTACTTAAAGGCGAACCAAGTCGTCCTTTTCGAATAGATGGGATGAAAAGTTCTTTTGACATATGTTTATACAAGATAACATTTATAGATTTTCTAGATATATGCATCAAGCATCTATAAATGTACGTAATGAATCTATAAACTTCTTTGCTTATGAGTCACTTTCTCCGAATTTAATCTTTTATTTTTGAAAATAAATAGACCCAAACCGCATTGTCCAAGGGCGGGAATGTCTGATAGATGACTAATTCATTCTGCATTTGAGGGGCCGTCAAATACTCTATCTGGTGTTTGTCTGTCGGAGTGCACCACTGCCACGTAAATCAACAAAGAAACATAATCCATGGGCTGCTTACTGAAAAGAGACATCAATTGTCACAGAGTGCATGATCAAATACATTTTGTCTAAAACTAAATGTCATTTTCCGTATCAGCATGTGTCCCTCCTCTACTGAATATAGGCCTCTCTCAAGGCTGAAGTCATCAGACCACCGGGCTGGAGGGTGGCCTACACTGCGTTTTCCGGTGCGGGTCTACATTCGAGGACATTTCGTCCCCAGTGCAGTGGTTGTCCCTTCTTTGGCATATGTGACCGGCCCACTGTCATTTCAGTTTGCTTATCTTCTGAGGTGGTGAACGGGTTCTTGCAGCTTGGGCCACAAGATCCATTTTGTTCTCGGATCGGCTCAACTCACGATTCAGCTCCTATTCAGAAGCCTCCTCGAGTGGTAAGCTACCCCGGGTAAGACTCCCGTGTCTCAGGCCTCAGAGCTGGTGGACCTGTTTTTCCCGGCGGGATTGCATCCCGGCGTCACTGGACGGTTTTCGCACCGGTCGGCGAAGCCAATCGGTTGTGCAGTCTGACTAATTGCTGAAGGGGTCTGGAGACTATGGAAATACACTGTTTCCTAAGCAGCGGGGGTGGATGTTTCACCTGATATTAAGCCACTCATGAAATGACCTTGGGCCACTCGATCCTGTGTGGCACTACGGGCAAAGAACGCCCAGGTCCGCGATAAATTCAAACTGAATTACCGCTGTAATACAACAGGTAGAGGTTGCGTAAGCAAATTCGGACCCGTAACCAGTGGGAAGGTCGGAGGTATCCTGAAGGTTAATTCCAGATGGATATATCCTGCCAAAACTGGTAGTTAGGGGGTGAGGCTGCCCGCTGCATACCTTTTCCGGTGCCTCGCCGTAAGGCGTTGGCCTCTGACGGGCAGGTGGCGGAGCTTGACGGTGGGTTGTTTTGTCCTAAGTCTTCTGCGCTCACCTCACGGGAGACAGAACGATACATTTCGTTAAAACTTCCTGAGGTAACGGGCTCGCCCGTTGTAGTTGACAACTGTAGTTGGCCATTAGCTACGACCTACATCTAAATATTAGGAACCACTTATTACAACATCTAAGGGTGTCGAAACAACAGGCGAATCCGTCAAACCAGGGTGTTTTAACGACCTCAGGTCGTTCTATCTCCTATGGAGTGAACGTGAAAACTGGTAGTTAGGGGGTGAGGCTGCCCGCTGGGTACCTTTCCCGGTGCCTCGCCGTAAGGCGTTGGTCTCTAACGGGTTGCTGGTGAACTAGACAGTAGATTGTCTTGTCCCCAAGTCTTCTACGCTTATCCCACGGCTGAAAGAACGATCTATATCGTTATACCAGCCTAGGGTGACGCTTAGTCGCCCGTTGTAGTCGACAACGCCATCCTGCTTATCTTCTGAGTTATGTCCACAGCCGGATCATATTCCATTAAGGGATTCCAGACATAGCTCTTTCTATAGATAGCTGAGCGACTTTATATTTGTGAACGATCCCCACAGTCAAAGTCCAAGTTTTCTTAATGAACGTCATCACACTAAATCAGATCGCGCGAAACTGTGTAAAAACAGACCAACTTTAAAACACAGTAAATCCGTTTTTTAAATATTTTAAAACTACTTAGTAAGTACCTATATGGCGGTTACTAGGATTTAAAATTGTAAGTGCTTCATAGGTTGGTACTGAATTTAACATAGTTCTTGTTCATATATTTTATATATAATCTAGAGAGTCTAGACTGTGTTTAAATATAGACTCTAGTCTGTTTAAACATGTCGTCGCCTTTGCGGTGGAATAACCTAACCCTCACTTTTAGTCAAATTTACTTAAATATATCATTCTGACTAGAATAAAACGGAGATGCAGGTGAAGAAAAGATCTAAGTGATCAGATTACGGGATATTTGATTTTCGGTCAAGTTTGAAAGGTTATATAGCGATATAGACGAATTAGTGCTTTTCTTTCTAGCGACTCTACGCGTCCATCCAAGAGTATTACTATATTGGCGCCAAAACGACTTCGTGCATATCTGAAGTATAGCTAAAAATGGTAGTAAACGCTTGAGCATGTCCCATACAACTTTGTGCAGTGGATTTACCCTGTCAACTACATATAAGTCGTATTTTGCTGCTCCCCAGTAATTTAACTTTATATCAGTAATAAAACTACAGAAAAATCCAAATATTTTATAAAATTCTATGCTCAAGAAATTGGTGCTAGTATTTTTTCTCTAAATTGCAAAAAAATCGATATACTCACGAAAAACTAAACCTAGTAGGGCATTTTCCTGGTTTTTGCAGACTTTATTAGACATTAAAATAGGTAATATTAAAGATTTAGAAATTTGTTCGATTACTTTTGCCGAAATTCGCATTGGAAAGGAGATATACAGGAAAAACTATATTTTTAGACATTATTGGGACGGTTTTTTTCAATTGCGCGACATGCTCGAATATTTGGTTATTTCAAAAGGGAAACAGTTTAAAAATCATATTTTTTTAAATAAACTACAGTATAAAAAAAATTAACTACCCTTATTACACTTTTTTGCACTGGACTAATAGCCGTTATACACTATCTAAAAATGCAATAACATCAAGAAATACAATAAAGCCATTAAAAAAAAAACGCTTACTGTGTTTTGAATCAGAGCTGCCGGCAAATTCGATATAGCTGGTCAAACGCTGCACATTACAATTGTAAGCATCTAGTGGTTTGACCGATATTATTTGGTTAGACCAAGTACTTAGCTATATCTATTAAGGGCTCTATAGACGATCAAGCATGCTTGTCAAGCATCGCGTCGAAGGCTGGGAAAGAATCGTAAACCGCAGGAAATATGCAAATATTTTTTTTAAATATTTACCAAAAATGCCTTATTTTGTAGTTTATACCAGGGAGTTACGTTAATTAGACGTAATTGATTAATGAATGTCGTGACTCCCTAATATAAAACTACAAAATTAGGCATTTTAGGTAAATATTTTTAAAAATATTTGCATATTTCCTGCGGTTTACGATCCCTTCCCAGCCCGCGACGCGATTCTTGTCAAGCATGCTTGATCGTCTAGAGAGCCCCTTAGAGTAAATTTTATTTTAATAATTTATTTATTTGTTCTTCGAGAAACCTACAGCGCTTCGTAGATTATTATTACAAGTAATCTTCATTGGCCAATTAATTGTTTCCTATTTTACAATAATTACTTATGCGATAAGTTATCAAAATTTAATTGAATTAAATTAACCACTCTTGATTTTACTTTATTTTTTAACTGCAAATTCAATCATTGCCACCAAGAATAATAGGGGATAGGATACTGAATAGTTAAGGAGAGGCATGGTATATAGGTATGTATATTATATATTATTGTGTTTTTAAATTTTCCCTCTGTTATTTTCAAAGTCTACATATATGTATACCTATTTCCTAGTCGCTAAGTGAGCTATGAACAGCATCGCTGAATTTAGGTTGGCTCATATAAAATATATCGATATCCTGAAATCGATCGTTGTATGGCATCGTCGGCCCTCATGTGGTACATGATAAGTTTTGGAGCGTAGCTAGTGCTGACACGAGGGACTTCAAACGTACGAGCAGAACGAACCATTCTCGGCGTCACGGAGAATGACAATTTCTCTACCAAATGAGAGCTGTGAATGTTATAAAGTAATGTTAAAATCCATAGCGTAATGCGTGTGTCTAACTTCTTGTGTTGGTCACATTGGGGTCACGCGCCACTGCCCACTTAAATCGGTGCATTCAGTGGGCGGCGGCAGCTTACTATTAACCCATTAATACCCGGTAGCCAGGCCACTCGTTGTCACTTGGATGCTGTCATTAGGACTCTGTCGTTTACCCATCTAATTAGATGATGCTATGTCACTGTACAGGTAATCTCAACCGAAGGGCCGCGAATTACGCAGACAGAAAAAACCGCCAGGGGGAAAGATCAGAAATATACTGGCTTTTAAAGTTGCTGTCTGGGCAGATCATCCTGCTTTGGGAGCTAATGGGCCCTTGCTGAGTTGGCCACTAAGACCCATTCTGTTCAGAGTTGGTCACACTCACGGGTGCGAGCCCGGGCAGGACTCTGGCCTTAGGGCTAGTTTCCCCCAGGAATCAGCCTTCTGGCGCTCCTGGACGGTCTGCGCACCGTGCGGCGTAAACCATTCGACTGTGCAGTCTGACTAACAGTCGGGGGAGTCTGGAAGCAGTACTGTTTCCTATAGAGCGGGGGTGGTTGCGGACCTTACGGCGATCGCTCTTCAAACGACCATCGGCTACCCGATCCTGGGTGAACAGCCGGGCAAAGGATGCCGTGGTCCGCGATAGATTCGGTATGTAAGCCCGCTAGGTAACACTCCTGGCTATTTCGCGGTTAAGGCGTTGGTCTCATACGGGCATGTGACGGAGCTTGACGGTGGACTGTCTTGTCCAAGTCTTCTGCGCTCACTTCAGGGAGACAGAACGACTAATGGTTAAAACTTTCTGATGTGACGGGTTCGCCCGTTGTAGTTGACAACTCTATTTGCTATGGTAATAGAAAAGATTCCAGGTGACACTCTTTTTACACGACTTTTCAACAAAAAAAGGAGTGTTATATATTCAGGGTTCATCTATGTAAGTTTTAACCGATTTAGAAGTTTGTGGTATTGTTAGAATCGTTTTGTCATCCCGTGTGTCATAGGGTACCTTGACTGTCCAAATATTAAGTAAGTAGTTGTCTAAGTGTCCAAATGTCCAAATGTCAATAAATTAACATAAATATATCGTGTTTGGTGTAAAAAAAAAGGTCTGCTTGAGTACATTCCGGAATTATAAATGTATCTATATGGATAAATACATAAACTACAAGTATTTCATAACATAACCGTAATAAAAATAATTATAAATACAATAGTTCACTTTCTGTAACGGCAGTCGTGTTTTTTATTCTTTTGAATATATTTGCTTGTTCATTTTTATTACAAATGTCGACATGTTAAGGATAAAAATTATTTTACCATTCGTAATGTTGAAACGGAAATTGCTAGATTAATTGTTTTGGTAAGCCCGGTATCATCCTATTTTATTAGATGTAACACGTAATGTTATAGCAGTAATGATATTATTATGTAATGTTATTTGGACAGTTTTTAATGCTTGGTTGATTCCAGAAATTTATGACCACTTTTTATTTCCTATATATAGGTATATATATTGTAATTACATCCGCATATTCTCCACAATTATATTTTATTATAGTTTAATTTAATTTGAATAAGTTTTCATTAGACTATCTACTCTTACATGTGGTAGTAATAATATTATGTCTTTCAAATAGTTATGAAGTTTTTTTTTATTTTAATGGAAAAGTAATTTTATTTAAAATTCACAAAACTGCGAATAAGCAAAATTAAAAACAATCATTCAAATAAGTGTAAGCTAAGCTAAGCTAGCTTAGCTAAGTGTAAGCTAAACAAGCCTAAGCTAACTTACTTACGCTAGCCCAGTCAAATTAAACTTTTGGTTGGAATTAATTCCGACAAAGCTGAAAATTATTTTATTTCACTTAGGGCATCCCAAATAATAGTAATGTAAGTTTGCAGCGGTTTCTTGAGTGGGGCGTTACAAGCTATGGCCAAAAAACAAAAAAGGGCACTTTTTTTGTTTTTTTTGCTTATAAATTCTGAGCGGTGCTTCCTATCTAAACATTTACGAAATAAGAATTGTGGAGCATAAACTTGCGCGTTAAATGACATACCTAAAAATTAAATTCGTTTCATAAGTATGGCCAAAATCGGCAGTCAAAAATAGGCATATTTTACCATTAGAGCTGAATACTGTGTTATTGTCATTTGCAAACGCCTGTGACTCACAAACGGCCATTCCAAATGAAAAATGTCGAATATGGAAGTTGTAGAGGATCAAATTCTCAGATATACTATGTCAATTAGCTGTCTGTCATTTAATTACAGTGGTCAACACATTTTTTGTCCCTTTAACAAAAGTAATTAAATCTTATAGGAAAGTTCACGCTGATTTCAGATATGTAATTAGTTTTTTTCTATTTCGTCAGGTTTTTATGGAATTGATGGAGTTTTACTAAAATATGTATAAATTCATATTTTTCCGTGTTTTATCATTGATACTGAAAAGTCGGATTCTGAGTTCTCTGTGGAGGTGTCTACTTCTGCGAAGCCTCACTTGTTGAACCAAAATGACCTAAATGATCTGGTACGTGACCTGAATTTATCAAAACTGCAATCAGAAATGTTGGGTTTGCGCTTGCAGCAGTGGAATCTTCTCGAAAAAGGTACAAAAATCACGCACTTTAGAAACCGGCATCGTCTCTTGGTTCCATATTATGTCATGGAAGACACTTTATGTTACTGTCAAGACATTGAAGGTCTGTTCGCAACTCTTGGCTTGCAACATAACTCAGCAGATTGGCGACTTTTCATAGACTCATCAAAAGTAAGTTTGAAAGCTGTTTTAATTCACAACGGAAATACTCAACCGGCCCTTGGTCATGCTGCAAACATGAAAGAAAACTATGACAACATGAAGCTGCTGTTAACAAAAATAAAATACGTAAAATACGAATGGAAAATATGTAATGATCTAATAAAAGTAATAGGGCTCCTACTAGGAATGCAAACGGGATACACAAAGTATTGTTGTTTTCTGTGCGAGTGGGACAGCAGAGACAGGAAAAACCATTATACCAAGAAGGGCTGGTCTAATAGAGAGCACCTTATACCTGGCACGAAGAATGTTCACCATGTTCCCTTAGTAAAATCTGAAGATATCTTACTTCCACCCTTACACATTAAATTGGGTTTGATGAAATTTTTTGTAAAAGGCTTGTCTAAGGATGGAAACGGCATGACTTACTTAAAGCAAAAGTTTCCTAAGATCAGCGACGCAAAAATTAAAGAAGGAATATTCGTGGGACCACAAATAAGGAAGATCTTGACTGATCTGAATTTTAAAACAGTGTTGAGACCAGATGAGCTAGCCGCTTGGTCGGCCTTCAAGAATGTTGTCGAGAAATTTCTTGGAAATCATAAAAGTGAAGACTATATCAGCATTGTATCTGAAATGCTCATGGCCTATAAAAATATGGGATGTAACATGTCACTAAAAATACACTTTCTTCACTCTCACTTAATTTTTTTCCCCGAAAATATGGGAGATGTCAGTGACGAGCACGGCGAACGACTTTACCAGGACATTGCGGCTATGGAGAAGCGATACCAAGGAAAGTGGAGCCCATCTATGCTGGCTGACTATTGTTAAACCCTACAGAGAGACTCTCAAGATACTCACAAGCGCAAATCAGGAGCAAAACAAATCAAATTGAATTAAATTTGAAATTTTGTTAAGTAAGTACCCGTCATATTATGACAGAATTATGTAAACACACTTTGTTAAATAATAAAAAAACCTGACCTGTAATTTTTTTTTTGTTTCATTTTGTGTTTAAGGATAGTAAATACATATAAAAAAAATAGCTATGCTTTAGGGACTGCACTTAAAAAAAAAATGTCGACCAGTGTTATCAGACAGTTCTCAATAATTTAATCACCTGGCCCACCTGTCGGTGTGCGAGCGAGCCATCCGGTCCGCTCCAATACCTTACTCCCTCTCTCTCTCTCTCTCCCTCTCTTCGCCCTCGGAATGTCTTCAACCGATCAGTCAACCAACCGACTTACTTGAGTGCGGGTGAAAATTTGGTTTCATATTAGAGGTTTAACTGTAGTTTCATATAAAACTGGGTGTTTTGTAGACAGTGTTTTCTTGTTATGGCTGGCATTACTTGTTTCATATGTAGTAAAAGTGTAAAGGAAGATGACAATAGAGGGACATTTGAGGAACTGGCTCTGAAATATTTTGCTGAAGCCATTATGAGAAGACAGGATGGCCATCAAAGGTGGTTTGGTTTGGACAGGGCCAGAAATCGGTTATTGTACTCGAGAAGCGCCGAAAAGGTGTATACACGAAGTAGTCAAACATTTTACTCGCTGAAAGACTACCAACAACCCTCCACCCCGTGTTACAAGGGCTGCTGTGGATACAAGTACTTTATAGAAAATTTGCCTTCCACTAGATTATCACTATTGGGCGGAGACTATCACAAAACACGCAAGTTTATGCTCTACAATATATTTAGAGTGTTCTTTAACTTAAAGACTGCTATTAACAAGAGATTTTTGACGTTATATCTCTTTAGGGATTATTATGCTTCTTCAAGGAAAAACCTTTTTGAGCATTTTTACCGAATGTCATCCATGGATTTCTCGCTACAGATTGCGGTATAATGTTTGTTTATGTCGCATCTTTGTTCTTTCGCTACCTATCCATTTTTAATTTATAACAGAATCATTTCAAAGAATGCTCGCGGGAAGTGCCTTTTGCCTGTCGCTGGGCCTTAAGTTGAAAGTTCCTGGAAAAACGCAGTATATTTCGTTGAAAGTCGGCGCACGCTTCGCGCGGTTTCCGGCTACCACGCGCTCGAAAAATAAATAAAAAGCCGACCCGCGCCCGTTTCGGGATTAATTTAAACCAGGAGTCGAAATATATCTATCATACGTCATCGGGCATACACATTAGTAAATAGAGGTAAAAGTAAAACACATAAAGATAGAAGAGCGATCTTGAGAAATTCAAAACTAAAAAAAAAGGCAGAATCATTTCGGTTTGTTTCAAATTAGGTTATACTCGTATGTCACTAATAGCGAGTTGTATTTTGATATTTTGTAAAATAGTCCGTAAGATAACTTGTTTAACGCAATTCGTAATGTTGCCAAAGTAAATAAATAAAATAAAACACGTTAAATAAAATAAAATAAAATTTAGGCAACGTGGTAAATAGATATGGGCCATAGCTTGTTCAGGCTTTGAAAATGAGGTGAGCCCCTTCGCATATCACGACATTTCTGAGATATAGCTCTCCAAAAATTGTAATTTTTACAACAAATTAAATTTTTCGTTTTGGTAATGTAGATTTCCGAATATCGGTAAAAGAACTTGTCTCACTAGGTTAGTTATCGATAATGAATGAATGAATATCTTTATTGTACATAATATATAAGTTCAATGGGCGGACTTATTGACTACTTGTTGAATTTTGATTACAGTGCCAACGCTTATTGATAGCTACGAATATTTGATAGTGGAAATAAAAACGAAAGAAAAAATGCAATAATAAAAGCCAAACAAAATTAATCCAACATGTCTGGAAGGTCGAAGTGGGAGCGGAAAGAAAGGGAATGGAAGTAGATGATTGATTAAGTTTTTGGGAGTTAAAAATTATTTCTTTAATGATGCTTTGAATAAGGAGATAGAAGTTGCATTTCTAATATAGGATGGAAGCTGGTTCCATAATCGGGATGCAATCATACATTGCGGAACTGAAACCACCCGTACATCCGAGGTAGACCGCAATCTTGAACGCCGTCTTAAATTCCGAGCATACGGGGACAATTTGACTTGGAACTGGGCAGATTCCGATTCAGGGTGGTCAAATTTGCCGTCAGAATTTAAAATATAGGGATTCTCGCCCCGTCTAAATCTGTATGTGACTGAAACAGTCTGTGGTTCATCGTGCGTTCGCCGGTTGGTTTTTCAGTCTTTCGACCGATCGAAACGAATTTATTCAAACCATGGAGCGACCGACACCTATGCGTTGTTCGAATGATTCAGTCATTCAAGTTACCGATTAGGAAACGAATACAGCTTCCATTCCGGTAAGTTCGACTGTCATTCAATCACTTTTTAAGCTTCTGGAGCGATTGAATGCATTCTAAAAATAAACCCAGAAAATAAACCCGAAAGCGACACATTAGTAATGATAACTTAATATTACTTGAAGTACCGATTGATTTAGTTTCTTTATTGCGAGCAATAAAAACCAATGTAGGAAAAATGGGTAAAAGAAGTTGATCCGCTTTCATCCAATGGCCTCCTTAGCAGAAACTTTATCTAGCTTGGACTGTAGATAATAATGTTTATTGTGAAAACCATTCTTTGAAAAGAAAAATATGGAATCTGAAAAAAAAGTATGGCTACAAGGAGTAACTTCCTATTAGAGTAATTAATAACACAAATTTAATTTCGTTTTCCGAAGGTAATGGTGTAGTTTTCCGCGACTTACATATGCAAGAAAACTTCTATTGAACGTTTTAATAGATAAATAACAGAATCCTAACAATATCACGTTTATTTAATATGTATTTTGATAGCCTGAATAAAGTCTTTTTTTTACGTAGATGTTGCCAAGGCGACAGATCCACCGAGTGCCCTCCACGACGATTTAGAAACCTGAATATTGTTTGAAGGTAAATTCTTGGAAATCAGTATCGAATAGGAAAATTTGCGAAAGACACGAGAGGTCGTATGGTCAAGTAGTATCATATTCATTTGATATGTGATCTTTATATACCTATGTCCTTTGTTTACAATACACACAATACAGGAAAACGCTAAAGGTTACCTAATAAATGAGCTTGAAATCAGTCGGGCTTCATTGGGCTAGTTGGAGCCTAATCCATCAAAAAAGAGCAGATCCGGAGAAGCGGGTTCTACTCCGAATTTGAACCCGGCAAATATCGCACTGACTAGCCATTCCATTCCGATGAGCTCTATTACGTACTCCATCGACGAATCTACCCATCCTTCTTATTATATAGGATTAATGTTGTGTTGCGTTCTTGTTGCAGTGATGCGGGCGAACTCGCCGGAGTGCGAGGGCGCGACCGGCGGCGCGGATCTACCATCGTCTCCGCCGCGCGGGCCGCGCGATGCGCCTGCGCAGCGCGACGAAGGAGCCTCCGACATGACGCTCATGCCCAAGATCACCGAGGAGGCCATCGACGACAACCTTCGCACCAGATACGCCCTCGATCTCATCTATGTATCCTTTTTTCTTCTTGACCTTGCGTTAAATATTTAAACTTCAAAATATGACATTTAAAATATTTTAAACTTTATAAAAACCGTAAGAGTTTCATGAGCGTTCTTCTCTTGCGTGTCAATCGAATGTCTAGACCCGAAATTATACAAAAATAAATGATAATCCGAGCAAGATAATAGAATTTAACAAGGTGGTGTGAGAGAGACGTTTGGAGCTGGCGTTGGAAGAGTATGACATCTGGAGCAGCTGTAGCTGAGAGAGACCGCGGTAGACGTTTGTAGCATGCATCTATTGAGCAAAAACAGGGGCGCCGTAGCGGCGCGCGGGGTTGCGACCCCGCAATCTGTTCGACTTCAACGTACGAAGCGGCCGGGTTCTGATCTCTTCTCGCTCGAAATTTGTTCGCGAATCGTTTGTTTCATCTCTTAGAATTTACATTAAAAGTGGCTTAAGTAATCTATCGTCGAGCTGCTAATCACGTCACATGCCAACACCTTTGGTTTTGCGAAAAAGATGGACGCACACAGGTGTTGGACAGCATTACGCCAAGTAATGGACGAGTGTCACTGCGGCAGTGAAATATATAGTTATTGACTTGTAACGTTTAATATATTAGACTGTGCAGCGGCAGGCGCAGGAGATGACTGGTGCCGGCGCGCAGTCGTTACGAAGTGTATGAGCCTAGGCGGGGAGCAGAGGCGAGAAGGCAGCCGAAGTCGTGTCATCACGCAGACAGTATTGATGTGCAATGGCTATTTGCTCTATGGTCGGCCCGGTACACATTTTAATCCCTGAAAATATAATTTGGGAATGTTAATAATCCGGCAGCAGCATAGTATGCAAAATATATTTATACCTTTCTTGGGCTCACCTTCGTCATTAGGCTAGAAGAGAGGGACTCGAAATAAGTTTGCTAATAATAACTAAGTACATAATTATGGAATATAAAGTAGGAACATGAGAAATACTTTTTACAGGAATTATTTTCTTATACATGAAAAGAATGGTATAGGAATGTCTATAACGACTGATTTTCTAGAATGACTGAATTCCTATAATGACTTTAGCTAAAGCAAAGTGAAAGAAATATTCACATCAATAAATAATTTCAACTGGCCATTAACATAATTATTTAAATTAACATTACTAAGTATACCTATATATATTATATATCCTTGACTTTCTTTAAAACCAGACGTATTCTGGAACCATCCTAATAGCCGTAAATCCATATAAAGAACTAGGGTGTTATACCAAAGTAAGTATTCATTTATTACTTGTCTATTTTATACAGCTTATTTGAAAGCATGGGAGGTAAACACTTAAAAAAAATACGTGTGGCACTCGGGGACTGCCGCGGTAAAGCTATTGCATAGCATTTTTAACAACTTATGCCATTTTAATTATTTATTTATTTTATTTTTTCTGATATCAGATAACTGCGCTCTATCGGAAAACGTTGAAATTATTCCGAATCATTTGCGGCTGCGGTAGCAAATGATTCGGAATAATTTAAACGTCTTCCGATAGAGCGCCGAGCACGAATTTTTTATTCGATAAAGCAAAAAAAACGTATTATTCGAAAAAAATCGTAGATAAAGAGATAGGTAATTAAATTATCTTTAAAATGGTGCAGGTTTCATAATAATACGCCAGATAGTATTTGCGTAGTAGTCGTTTTTGTGTTCGGTTAGACCTAATTTTACAAATTAATTACACTATGTAATATAAACAAAATCTAAAATTTTCAAAGCTAAGAATATTAGGAAAATGTTCTTGTTTAACATATATTTTTTTCGAATCGTAAGCAGTACTCGTTTAGACGTAATTATCAGTTTAAAATCATTAATTTTCGTTAAGAAATTTCTTCATTCGGTCGCCGCGCTGGCCTAGGCCCGCGACAAAAGCTATGCAATAGCTTAAAATCGAAATCAATTTGGTCAGAACAGAACAATTTGGACAAAAATATGCTGAAAAGGGAGGAAGAAAATAAAGAACCTATCTATTTATTATACATATTTATTGTTTGTAATATAAACCTTTGCCGACGTCCATACCACGTTCAATACACCGGTTCTCGTCCGAATATAAACCTTTAATGTTTGGTAGAATTACCTAGCTTATTTTTATTTTTCTCGATATTTTAGAATCTTATGTCTACTAAAATTACAATTCTTTTATCAAGGAACATATCCAATTATACAGAGGACAAACAATCGGAAATCTACCTCCACACGTCTTCGCCCTCGCAGAGGCGGCATACAGCTCATTGCAGGTAATTCCTCATTTAGTCAATACTCATACTATAATATAAAGGCATGCGCCAAAGGAGCAGGCGACAGCGGTATAGCCCAGTGAATTTATACATCAAACCCTGCAAAAGGTGATGTAGTTTTAATTTTTGTATACGTTGTTGCGACCAGTGCCAATAGCAAGAGACCAAGTTTGCGCATTGAAAGACCTAAGCAAGCTAAGAAATGTTTGCATTGACCTAAGAAATGACCTAAGAAATGTTTGCATTTTTCGGTTTTTGTTCTATATCTACAAAAATGTGCGTCCTGCAGAAAAAGTTATTAATTTATTTTTCTTCTACTTCTTACAGTGCCTCTCCCACAGGAGGTTGGCTGTCAGTCTTCTCCCAGCCCGTCGTTTTCCGCAAACTTTCCTTATAATAATGATCTGAAGCAGTTGGTATCGCTCATGTCTTAGCACGTGGCCCAGGCACACCATATTCCTTTGCCTCATTATGGGTAAAAGTTCGCGATCTTTACCGACAAGTTAAAGTACTCTAACATTGGGAACTCTCTGAATCCAGATAACGCAGAGCATTCTACGGTAGAACCACATCTCAAATGTTTCGAGACGCTCCTGGGTGTCAGCTTTCAGGGTCCAAGCTTCGCTATCATAAAACACCACAGGCCACACGTAGCGCATTATTTATCTAAATAGATTAAATTTCCTGCAATTTAAGACTAAACTGAGCACCGTATGTCTAGAAGTTTTTGAGATAAAGCTCTTCGAAAATTGGCAATGTTTTCAAGAAAGTGAAAAAAATCACAATAAAAATAATTATTTGGAGATTGGAGGGACCCACTTGGTGTTTCAAGAGATGGCGGTAATAAGAGTGACAATCAATGTCATTTTTCAAAGAGCTATATACCGGGAAATTCTGGACATACTGTGCTCGGTTTAGGCCCACATTGTAACAACTTTAATCTACTTTTAAAAAGAAATTAATAACTTTTTCTGCAGGTCGCCTCGCTTACCTTAGGAAATATTGAGTAAAATGCGAATAAATTTCCAAAATCTCGCTGTTTTTTAAGAATTTCGTAGCTTGCAAAGATCCTGTGAAGCTAAAATATTGGTCTCACTATTGGCAAACGTCATAATAACGTATAAAAACTACATGATTTTGTATAGTCGATGTTTTTTGTGTACAAATTGACTGGTCTAGTATTTGAGGATGCAAATTACTGAAAAGTTTTGATTCTTTTCAATTTCGATTTTTTCAAAACCGAGCTGGCCATAGATGGTCAGTTCGAGGAATTTCGTAATGGGTCAATTGTGGTATCATCCTACATACTATAAAACGCAACGTCTGTCTGACTATGTGTTAACTACTCGATAACGACTGGACTGACTTAGATAAGGTGTATTCCCTATAATTTATGTTGCCTATTCCCATCGGTTATAGGCTATACGAGTTTAAAATTAGTCGAATAGTTTTCGAGATATATGTACAAAATGTCAAACAAGTCAGAGAAAAGTGGCAATTTCAAAGTTGAATAGTGAGCTAAGTTATTTATGTTCATTGGTTCTCGGGTTATAATTTAAAGAAGGTAGTTACATAAGCACACATATAAAGCCACTGTAATAAACTGCTGTTGCTAATTTTTATATAAAAAAATTAATTTTGAAAATTGATATTATGTAATATTATTAAATAAATAAAATTATAAAATAAATAAAAGGAGACTTACTTGGTCGTGGTAGACAAGGAGCATTTCCTCGTCCTGTTGCCTAAGCTCTACAAACCTTTGATGTTTACCCAATCCAGCTGCGCTTCTTTTTTACTGTTTCTGGGAAAGGCGAGGATCTATAGATATAGATGGATGTAGCTCCACGGCGTCAGCGTTCCAGAATTCGATAATGAGTTATTATCGTCTAGCTTGTATGAAATGAAACACTGTGCTCCGGGTTAAAACTGGCAGACAGACCAAAGAATCCTCACCAAGAAGGTTCCGTTCGAACTCTAAAATCATCTTGAAGACGGGTAAAATGCAAACACTCATTAGTTAAAGACGCTATTAGTTTCCAAAAAAACTATTTTACTTTTGGTTATTTTATTTTTACAAAACGACTTACAGATTAATCCAATGCATTATTCGGTTTACATTTACTATATTCTATAAAAATATATACTAATATCCCAGGAGGTAGGTATTTTACTTCTAAATACAACAACCCATACAACATCTACCCATACAACACTTTATTAGTCAAAAAATAGACTCAAGGAATATATATCTCTGTCTAGCAAAATTTAGAAACGGAATTTGCGTCAGACCTCTACGTTTTGAGATCCTGGGAATCAAAAAAAGTGGTTTGATATCTCCGTCTGTAAACCGGCTGTATCTCAGAAACTACATAACTATCTAGGACCAACCTACGTACAAAAATAGTTCATCTTAATCCCGAGATCTGAATAGATGATTAGAGATATCTACTGTTTTGTTTCAAAATGGCGTCTTTTCAAAATTTAATAAATCATAGATTCCTCAAAACTGGTCATAGAAATTAAATAAATGTGAATTAGAATTCTGAGGAAATTACCTACAACTCGTCCTTGCTTCAATTTTCAACATCTTCCCCGGGTTTTGAATTAAAAAATATATAATCGTAAATGTAAATACTTCGTAACTCCGTTATTATTAATGCTAGAGAGGTTAGAATCACGTGTCTTAGAATCATTAACCCATATATGCCTAGTGATTCGAAAACGAAACAGGGAGTAATACTTTTGTAAAAGCATCAGAAATCCTTTGTAAGTTCAGTAAAATCCAAAAAACTCATCTATTGCAAGAGTGCGGAACTATCCCCTATTAGCAACGCAGTTTTAGCAGCATTGACAGTTTTGACTGAAATAGTAAGCGGTGCAAGTAGTGTTCGCGTCGTGCAAAAATCATGTCGTCTCCCTTAAAAAAGTAAATAATTATAGTTGAGTAAAGCTTTGTACAAGTATCATAGTATTTTATTAAATTTTGGTAAATTATGGACTTATTCGTGTTTTTAGAATTAGTTAATAATAATTTATAAATACCTATAATGTCCTTATAACTTCCGTGTTTCGAAAACGATACGTCAGACAAATATACAGCGAAGACTTGTACTAAATCTCTTTTTTGTGTTTTAGGCGGATCAGGCACTTAACTAAAATACCTAGATAGCAAAAAATATATATACTAAAAGTACTCAATACTGTTATAGCAACATAAACATATATGAAAATAACCAAAATCGAAATCCCAAAACAGTTCTGGGCATATATGGGTTAAAATAATGCTACTTACTATGTTTTAAGTCATTTCTTAATATGTTTAATGGTTTACAAGTTTACAATTATGAATAAATGAGTGAATAATTGAGAAAATAGTGGTTTGAGAGTTTGAAAGCAAATCCAAATGTATTATCGCAATAGACTTATTATATATAGCCCATATCTAAAACAGCAACTGTATGCATGTCGCTTTATCAAGACGAAATTTAGGAAAGTATTTGATACCGTGTATCAACCAGATTTTATTAAAATTTTCAGTACGAGTCAAAGAATCAATCTATTGTGATATCTGGAGAGAGCGGAGCCGGAAAAACCGAAACCACCAAACTTATTCTTCAATATCTTTGTGCCGCCGGGTCGCAGGCTACTTGGGCAGAACAGCAAATACTTGAGGCGAATACAGTCCTCGAAGCTTTCGGTATGTATTGTCCATTTATTCTATATGTAATGCAAAAAAATTGGGACAAAAATACACCTTCAAATCAGTTGTTTATTGATTAAAGTTAAAAATAAATATACATTCAATTAATATTAGTTCCTAATATGTCCACCATTTTTTTTAATTATAGATTCAGTTCTTATTCGCACGGATAAAACTAATCTTTTTCAAAATAAAAACAGTTTTTATAATGGAACCACAACGCAGTTATTGATAACATCAGTAGGGCGGTGTCGACTACAGCGAGCGAACCCGTCACCCCAGGCTGGTATTACGATATGTGATCGTTCTTTCAGCTGTGGGATGAACGTAAAAGACTTAGAAACAAGACAACCTACTGTCTATCTCCTCCAACAAGCCCATCAGGAAAGGGAAAGGTGAACAGCGGGCAACCTCGCCCTCTGACTACCAGTTTGGAAGGATATCTCCGTCTGGAATTAACCTTTAGGATACCTCCTACCTCCTGACTGGTTACAGGATCCAGGTCGCTTGCGCGGTCCACTCCTTTATGAAGCGGTGATTCTGTGTCAACCGAATCTATCGCAGACCACGGCATCCTTTGCCTGGCTTATTCACCCGGGATCGTGTGGCCGAATGGTCGTTTCAAGCAGGGTTGTTGCGAATATCAGCATCAGCATCAGCATCAGCGGATTATTCGCATTATTTTCAATATCAGCATCCGCATCAGCATCCGCAATAATCGATGCTGATTTTTATTGCTGATATTCAAGGTCGTATCATCTCGTGTCACTCGTACGACTTGTAAATCCCGGGGGATTCTTGATTCGGGGGATCCCGGGGGACTCTAGCCGCGCAGGTGTTACATGCACCTGCGCGGCTAGCCGCGACAATAAACGAATGCAAGATTGACTGACTCATTACCGCAGCAGACATTGTCGGTGTAAGTAAACCACAAGTTTTATAATGCCTCCGCCATTGAAAAGTGAAGTATGGAAGTATTTTACATTAGTAAATAAAGATACCGCAAAGTGTAATATCTGTAAAATGGATTATTCTCGCAAAGGACGTACTAATACCTCGTTAAAAAATCACTTGAAGTTTAAACATCCAGAAGAGCATACCCGTTTTTTAAGCTGTGAGATCGAAAACCTGGAAGCCGCCGGAACTGCTGAAGAAGGTAGGGTAATTTTCTTATTTAGTTAAACATACGGGTGAGTTTTTAGTTAGTGATATCATTGAAGTGGGTGATTCAGTACATCGTCGAACTAACCAGGAAAATCGTTATTTTATTATTTTTGACTTTTTTCTAAAAAAAAACATGTATACGCTGTATTCTTTGCGGGGTTGTGACTACTTGTGACTTGTGTGACCTTGTGGGGGAGGCAAAGAAGCGCGTTGCGATTTTGTACACCTCTTTATTTAGTAGGTAATATAACTGTCTAATAAATGTTATGTATCTTACTTCCTTCCTACTATTATTATAAATGCGATAATTTAATACCTAACATACAACCTAACCTAGAACCCAACCTCCATGTCTAAATTTTAGAGAGTAAAATTAGTTTATTTGTTTTAGGTAAAATACTAACACCAATTCAGCGAGCAAAAAAGCAACAATCACTAGAGGAAGCATTTCGAAAGGATAAACAGTATGACAAAGATAACCCAAAGAGTTTAATTATTGACAAATTAATCGGCGAGATGATTGCTGTTCAGGACTTGCCATTTCATTTTGTGGAAGGTATTGGTTTCCGAAGACTCATGCTAGCGGTTATGCCAAAATATAATTTAAAAGGCCGCAATTTTTTCACTAACTATGTCTGTAAAGATTTATACGAAAAAGTTGCTGCAGAGGTGAAAAAAGTTATAAAGGAATTTAAATACATGACATTTACATCAGACATTTGGACGGATCCAAGTGCCAATGTTTCTTTGTTAAGTTTAACTTGTCATGGAATTACCGAAAATTTTGATCGCAAATCGGTAATACTAAAATGCGAAACTTTCGATAATCGCCATACAGGAGATATTATTGCCGAAAAATATGAATCTATGTTAACTGAATGGGGTATATCCAAAAATCAAGTACACTGCATTATTAGAGACGAAGGGTCAAATATGAAAAGGGCCATGGCAATATCAGAGTTCAGCGATATAGATTGCACAGCGCATAAACTTCAATTATGTGTGAAAAATGGGTTAAAGTCCCATCAAAGCATAATAGACATCTTACAAAAAATTAAAAAAATTGCGAACCATTTCAATCACTCGACAATAGCACAGAAAGAATTGAATGCTATTCAAGAACGCCTCAATCAACCAAAATTAACAGTTTTTCAAGACTGCGTCACGAGATGGAACAGTTCCTTTTATATGATGGAAAGATACTTGAAAATCAAAGATTCATTGAGCATTTACCGTAATAATAACCACAACATACAAGCTATTTTACCCGAAGAGTGGAAACTTATGGAAGACTGTGTGGAGTTGTTGCGACCTTTTGAAGAAAGTACACGGGAACTAAGCAATTCAAATGCTTTGATTTCATCCGTTATTCCGCTTATTCATGTACTTACGAAGAAACTTGACGACCAATTAGCTAAAACAGATAACTCAGACGCGATAAAACATCTTATTACTACCTTAAAAACAAATATTTCCGATAAATTTGATGATATAAAAAATAATTTCTTATTCGCAATATCCACCCTTTTGGATCCGCGATATAAAACCAAATTCTTCAGTGAAATTTCAATGGAAAGAGTTGAGACTGAAATTCTAAAACTAGCCAATATAAATAGAGACGAAATTGGTCCATCATCACCTAAGAGGTCAAGAAGAACTGCTCCTTTGATGAAAGCAGGAGACATAGAACAGCCCTCAACTAGCAGAGCTAGTAGACTAACCCTGCAAAGTGAACTTGCAGTTTTGCTAGATTCAAGTGACGAAGAAAGTAGTGAGAGTGACATCAATAACTCAATTGCGGATGCGAATTTGAAACTTAAAAATCTGCTAAGACAATATTACAAAGAAAAAAAGATTATTGTGTCACAAAACCCACTTGACTGGTGGAGAACGCATGGAACAAATACATATAAAGAATTTTCTGCACTGGCTCGGAGATTTCTGTCATCTCCGCCGGCAAGTGTTCCTAGCGAACAATTGTTCAGCAGTGCCGGAGTTATTTATAAACCTTCCCGTAATCGACTGCAAGCTGAAAAGGCAGCTCAGCTATTGTTTTTGAAATATAATTTACCGTTAATACAATTTCAGTATTAATTAATTAAAAACAGATGTAAGTTGAGTGGTGTACAGGCAATTATATTTTATTTATATAGGTATGTCAGGTAATATCACTTTACGTATTCAAGATGTTTTCGATAATTAAAAGTCACATAATTATTATAATTTGCCTTTTATTTCAAATATCTAATAAAATGATCACTTTTACTTACAATTTGATATTTGGATATATTTTATTTACCTAATTAATTAAAATCAGCATCAGCATCAGCATCAGCTGATATTGATCTCAAATAATCAGCATCAGCATCAGCATCCGCTGATATTTAAAAAACCTGCATCAGCAACAACACTGGTTTCAAGGGCAGTTGCCATAAGGTTAACAACCACCCCCGCTCTATAGGAAACATTGCTGTTTCCAGAATCCCAGACAGGATTTTGGATTTATCGCATCGCGTAAGTTAATGGATTTTATCACGACAAGTTAGGGGTGGGAGTTGAAGTTGCTCTTACATAAGGCATATTAGACATGCACACAAACGGACAGATATATGTTTCCAGACTCTCCCGGCTGTTAGTCGGAATGCATAAACGATTGGCTGACGCCGCACAGTGCGCAAACCTTCCAGGAGCGCCGGAAGGTTGACTCCTAGGGGAGACCGGCCCGCAGGCCAATGTCCTACCCTGGCTCTCCCTTCTGCGTGGAGGCCGCCGGATGGGTGTTGATCAGTGGGTATGACCGACTCTAAACGAATGGGTCTACGTGGCCAACTCCGACAGGGTTAACATCATGATTGATAACATCAGTCAGCTCCCCATTACTGATAACATTGGTTTTTTTTTAAATAATTCTATTTTGGGATCCTTTATTAGAGCACTCGGATTTTCAATTTTGTTGAGGTCAGGTGAGTTGCTCGACTCTCTTAGTAGAGTAATATCACGATATTTGAAAAAATGCTTTGTTGAAGAATGCCATATCTTGTCATTTGTCTAGTATAATATTCGATAGGGGCAACAAAAAACGAAAGCTTCCTAATATTTCCATATAAAAGCTTCCATTGATTATATAATGTACTAGTGTAAGTTACTTGGCGATGCTCGGGTATCTATCTCCTTCCTTTTCTTACTCCTCCCCCCCCCCCCCCCCACCCCAAGTACCTATGTTAATCGCCGTTTCGTCCACTTTCGAATTTATAAAATTTTCGCGCTATTAACTGCATTGTAACTCGCCACCAGATGGCACTGTAGCCAACTTCTTTACTGTTCAACCAATCGCCGAGAAAATCAGTAGACATAGGTATTCGAGAACGGATAATATTTTCACTCCATCCGCGTTGTTGTAACTTGCCACTAGATGGTGCTGCAGCAGGTCAACTCCTATACTGTTTAACCATACATATTAATTTTCCTAGCGATCGGTTGAGCGGTATAAAAGTTGATGTGCTGCAGCGCTATCTAGTGGTAAGTTAAAACAAAGAAGATATTATAAAAACCTTCTCCATGATAAAATACATATGTGCTTTCATGGTGATCGGTCAATGTTATTATAGATGGTCAAATCAATTGCTATAAGTTTCGTCGGACAATGCTATCAGCGTCACTTGCATGTCGCTGGTGTGAAAGTTGCCAAAACTTGCTATGGCATCGAGCAATTTAATACTCGATATAATCAATGCTAATACCGAATTAAGCGATTGTGAGAGCGATTGGATCACGAGAGTGTTTGTAATAGGGCTGCTAGTCTCATGATTTTGCATACTATGTGATGATAAAATCGCAGTCAATAATAATTAATTTGTTTAATTTATGTTTTAGGTAATGCGAAGACTGTCCGAAACGATAACTCATCGCGGTTTGGCAAGTTTGTGCAAGTCTGTATCGATAAGAAAGGTTGCATCAAAGGTTCTATTTTACGCGATTTCCTTTTGGAGAGGGCACGCATCACTGGACCCTCTCCGCGAGAAACAAACTACCATGTCTTCTACCAGCTGGTCGAGGGTGCAATGGTATGAATCTTGTCATTAACACATTCTTTGCCCGCAATTCCCCCCCGCCGACTTCGTGTGACCCAGCTGGTTATTCGTTGCGGCCCTCGATCGATGATGCATTTAAAAAACATCCTCGGTATTTCTTTTCTTAATCGATTAGGTACATTATTGTGAATATACTCTCAAGCTTTCTAATCTTATATTTATGGTTAATTCATTTTTTTTCTCGATAGATCAGGCATTAAAAATCCTCTCTTTTCTGTAGAAATACTTACAAAGATTCTCAGGTGGCATTTTTCTTTTCTATTCGATTAAGGACGCTATCATGAATATACTATCAAGCTTTTTAATCATATAAGTAGTCTCTTCTGACTGATTTGAGTTTTTATAACTTCACTACCACAGAGACTGCATTGCCTCACTTAGCTGTACGTCCACTTTACTTGTTTGACTACTCATATACCAGGCTAGTGCGTAATATTTCTACTCAGTGGTAAAATATAAGAGCTCATAAAATGCACCATAGGGTACATATACGATTCATACGATACATATACTATTTGCACATACAGAAATGATGTGATAAAAATGCAACATACGCATAAATGGCACAAAATGCGCTAATTTTACATATTTTTAGATAGTCATTCGAACCTCAAGCGTTTTGTATCAGAGGCTCATATTCGAGTAGCGAATTCTATGGCAAAGAATTTTAAGACCAGAAGTATTTAAATATCGCCTCAAAAATATATTTTTTTTTTCAAAAAAGTTTTGACATAACGCTCCTCCACTCTAGTTTTTTTAGTTGTTTTACTGATCGTAATTATATTGTCATGCAGTGCAACATCGAGCTATGTGAGATACTCCACTTGAAGCCGGATGTGCGATTCAAGTACCTTCATCCAGACGGCGACATCTTCAGGCCTCCTTCTGCTGCTACCTTGGCCGAGCAGCAACGCAAATTGGATGCCTTACAACTGGCTCTGACGGTACTCCAGGTCCCGCCACACATGATCGAGGGACTATTCAAAACGCTGGTCGCCATTCTGTGGCTTGGCAATCTAGAATTCCAGGTTTGTGAACTGACTGCACTTTATGCAGTAGATATTCAATATAGTGTGATATTCGATATTGTGAACTGAAAGCCCCAGATACATATACCAAGGGTGAACAAAGGTACATCCTTGATAATATTGTTCCTGGGGCTGGTTACAAGTCAGCCTAGATAAAGGTCGGTACACTTACCGCCTCGACAAAGTCATTGCCGTTATTCTTGAGGTAATTAGTCAGTGGCTCGTGCCAACAAGAGTTAGACAGCACTCTCCATATTCCCCAACACAGTTTTTGCGGTACGGCTTAAAATGACAAAAACGTTCTACACCGGCTTCGGCGTCTGAAGAGAAGCATTGTGCCATCCTAGATGACCGGGCTGTAGGACGCTCACGGTGGTATTGAGGGTCCTCGATCTGCATCCGGTAGTCCAGTCTCCTCATAAATACGGAGAAGTAACCTGAAATTACAGCTTAGTGCCGTAAGCAGTTTGTTAGGATTCGGATCAGGGAATCCTAATAGTAATCCCTACTTTTGCTAGAGTGTGACAGTCGCACAAGATATGTAGTAGAGCAGTTCTTCCTACCTCTCCACATTTCCTGCATAGAGAATCGGTTCTTTTCCGATGGTTTTGATACGTTAATTGAGGGCAATAAGTCCTGTCATTAGTCCTGACTTTGTGTTTATTTTGGGTTTGCTCAGTTTGACAGGAGTTTTAAATATATATACATATGAGGGCTTTAGATTGTCTCATTTCGGATGCGCCCCTCAAGTAGATTTATTGTCCTCTATCTAGCCACTTTTTGGTGGCTAGGAATGTGCTTCCTCATTTCGTTATATGTTGCTGTGAACCAATACTGAAGTGAAAGTAATATTTATTTGGTACCCTACTAATAAAGAAATGCATAATGATTTAATTAAAAACCATAATAAAAACTAATATATATATATATATATATATATATATATATATATATATATATATATATATATATATATATATATATATATATATATATATATATATATATATATATATATATATATATATATATATATATATATTTTATATTTAGGATGTAGATGGCGAGCACAGTTCTTTGACGGTAGAGGACGGTGAGATTGTGACTGCGGTCACTAAGTTGCTGGGGCTGCGATCCGACTCAGCAAAACGTATTTTTCTTGAAAGGCAGATCAATGTCAGGGGAAATGTCACCGATATACCTTTGCGTTTGAATGAGGTGAGTAAAAACATAAATATTATGCATTTTTCCTTGACACAGACATTGGACCTTATCTCAGAGGCAGTTTGATATATGCAAAAACACTAGTGTCATACCTGCCTAGTTTGTCAAAATTTGCAAGGCGACATCAATGAAATACAATGCATTGAGCCGCGGGATCCATATCATTTTCGCTAATATGAAATGGTTAAATGCAGTAAACGAATACAGTAAATCTAAAAGAGGTGGAGGTTTGACATATTCTAATTAGATGTAGAAAAATTATCATACAAAGTAATGATGTATTTTAAAATATACCTAGTATACTTTACTTTAAAAGGTGATGAATCTTAAATGAAAGATGATCGGCTTGCAGGTAATAGATTTTTTGTCGATATATTTTTATATAGTTTATGCTGATAGAGTTTGAACATGTTGGTAAATAACAGACTGGACAATGAGTTTCCCACCTGAGAGCACTGTACACCATAAAGCCTAACAACTTGATTGACTAATTACGGCCGACATTTAACCCCTAATCATATTTTATCTTTCCGGATTTAAAGTTTAATTAGCAGTTTTTTTCCTAAGGCCCGCGAGTATAGACATGCAATGTCGCGCGCTCTCTACGCACGTACATTCACCTGGCTCGTTCGTCACGTCAACAGCTGCTCTATCCCCGAAATGGACACCGGGCGGACCCTCGGCGTTCTCGACATTTTTGGCTTTGAAAACTTTAACACCAACTCACTCGAGCAACTCTGCATAAACTATGCAAATGAAAAGCTGCACATGTTCTTCAACCACTATGTCTTTCAGCTGGAGCAGGAATTGGTAAGTTAGTGTTTAGTCATTAAAATAAAAACTGAAAATTACATTTTTGCTGGGATTGTGCTTTTGTTACACAAAATAGTAGGTATAACAAAAATAGAAAGTCGGAGACCAGTGGGCTAAAAAAAATCTTTCAACTGCATTTTTTTTAATAAATTATGTTTTTGGACATTAACAGGAGTTGAGTACTTTAAAAATCATCCACAGCTTGTTTTTATTTATGGATTACTAAGAAAAAACACTGAATTTCCGAAAGCAAAATAAAAAAAATGATTTAGGAAGCTATAACTCAAGATATGCTCATAATTCAGGAGAGCCATAAAATTTATATTTACATAATAAAAAGTTTTTAACTCTATTGAGAGGAGGAGGGTAGAGGGAGGGGAGGAGGCGAGGGATGGTGGCTTACATACATTTTTGATCTTTGTCCTTTACTCAATACTTAGCTATGGGTAAGCCACATTGTAAACATGCAGGCATACGAGAACAGCGAGATGAAATTTTAATATTGATAAGATTTTTCTAATCTAATATATTTTTTAATCAAATAGAATTCCAATATTTATATTTTCTCTTACAGTATAAACACGAGGGAATCGAGTATATGCCTATTGAGTTTACGGATAACGGTTCATGCTTGGAGCTGCTAGAAAGACCGCCTAAAAGCTTGTTGAAGCTACTTAGTGAGCAATGCCACATGCCCAAGGTATGAAATAAAAACAATATTTCTTATGTTTTACCTGGGTATAATACCACAATGTATATAATATAGAATTACCAGTGAAGCCTTTTATCTACCGGAAATGCCGCCACTACTAACTGTTAAGTGTAGCTTGCTACTTTGGCGCATTGTTAAAAAAGTATTCACATTTGAATTCGGTGCCTGAAATAGCTCGGTGACACTAGTAATTGTTGTAATGACCGTCAGAAGTCATTGTAAATGCGCCTATGATAGACAAATAATGAAACAGCCTGGGCAGTGTCATCAGAATGTACTCATCCAAACGATAGAATATACTCATTACTTTTGTATAAGGAAATATCTCATGGGCAGACTATAATCTCCATTTTGGGCGAGAAATATGTCATTGTAGTTTCGCATCGGAAGAGTAAGGAGCTCCGAAAATAACGGAAGACCATGAGCCCTTTCTAAAATTTATTTATTCAAGAAAATACATAAGAATTATTTAAGACACCAATTTTATAACATAGCAATTTAAAATGTAATTTTATGAAAAATGTTTTCTAAATCTAAGATCAAAATGGTTACGAAAAGTAGGTGATAATTTTAGCAGGCCAATTTTGAAATGCGGCGACATGACAAATGTGGCCCGCTAAATATCTTAAGCCACTGACGAAACCATTGACTTTACAGGGCTCAGACGGTGCTTACTTAAACAATGTGCAGGCGGAATTCGACGATCACGTCAGTTTCGATAAAGGCTGCAAAAGAAGTTGGGATTCAGAGTTTGGGGTCAAACATTATGCAGGATCTGTTATGTATTCAGTTAAGGTAAGCATTCATTCTATAATCAAAGGTATACAAAACTAGATGACCAGTCTTCTAACCACCCGCACTTAGTCCTTCGTTAAGGATCATTGTAGCTTACCCCCATGAAGGTCAGTACTCCCAACCTACAGATTCCGTAATTAGTCTACCTGAAAGTTGAAGAGCCCGCGACGATCGGAAGCCGCACATATCGTCCATAGCTACTACATATGTGCAATACTTTTCTCTCCTAATAGCCAACGCTGTACATGCGCCCACCACATGCTCTGCTGACACCTTTTCCGCTCTACCGCTTGTTAAAATTATGCACTGGGAACATTTTGTCGCTACCCTCTTTAACATTAGAAAATCGTCACATACTTGCTGTATAATTCCCCTGCAAATATGTCGCATGCAAATATATCTGCTGCAAATCCGGTTCCTGCAAACCTGAGCTGTCGAAGTGATAGTTGAGCAAAACTGTCACCTTCAAATCTAGCAACGTTATATTGTTATTGACTCATTGATCATCTTGTCACAACCTATGTAAGCTACAGCTTGTGGTAACGACAGGGTATTGAATAATACATATAATATTGATTAGTACATATTGAGTGTAATAGTAATATTGTTTTCACAGGGTTTCGTCGACAAGAATCGAGATGTCCAACAGGACACTTTTATGGATCATCTAAGCCGGTCTACCAATCCATTTGTTCAAGAAATTGCCGATTACGCTGCTACTCATGATCATTTTTCAAATCATTCTTCTCAGGTAATAATTTATTGACTTTATAATATTGAGTAAGTTTTGCAAAATTTGATACTCATGCTAAAGAGTGCTCTGAAATGCTGAGAGATGGCTCATGCTGGTGGCGTTTAATGCAGAATGACTGGACAACAGTTGAGGACTTTAGCATTCCTCCTCCAATGCACTTGAAGGTAATGTTGTATGACTGGATGCCAGAGATGCTGAAATTTTGTTTAAATGCCTTCCAACGTGCACTTCCAGACCACAGTAACTTTGCTCATTGGCGTTATTCAGACGGTAGTTTATATTCTCTTTGTAACAATACCCCTTGCACATCTACACATATTCTATCTAATTGCAAGACGGCCTTAGATCAAGGACGGTACACTTACCGCTACGACAAAGTCCTTGCTGCTATTCGCGAGGTAATTAGCCTCTCAGTAGCTCATGCCAACAAAGGTCTAACAGTACCCTCCAAACCTCCAATACAGTTTGTGCGGAATGGCTCTAAGGGAAAAAACAATCCAATACAAAACATTTCTAAATAATCGATATAGCTTCAGATTGGATTCTGGAGGTCGATTTGATCTCTAAGAAGAATCAATTCCCTGAAACTCTTGGATGAACAGCTGTCCGTCCAGATAATAACTCTTTACTCCCTATGTCGGAAGATATCCCTTATTTTAGAATTAACTGTTCCATGGGAATCAAATAAATACCATGATCTGCCTTTGCACGGAACGGATTCACTGTTCACCCTCACATGATGGAAGTGGGCACTCTTGGCCTACCAGCCAAATCTTTGTATCACCTCTTTGAAGATCTTGGTCTCTCCAGGAAAGTAATCTACTAAGAAAAATATCTAAAAATGCAATTTCCACCTCTCAAATTCATGGCGGTCGCTCACATGTGGCAAGACAGCTGTCCTAAACCTACTATAGCCGGTAGCTAGTCCGGAGTCCCTCACCCCCAGAAATGTAAAAATAATATTATGATATTGGTTGGTGAATTTCATGGTGGGTCGACTCTGGTTGGTGAATTTCATGGCAGCTCCGATTGTATTTATTATTGTGACTGCCAGATTTCATGGCGTAACTACATTTTTTTCAAAGATTATGGTTATAATTGTCATCATTGGGGTTGACTATCATGTGCTTGGCCTTCGTGGTATTTAGCTTTAACCCATATTCGTCATATATTGGCTGCTGGAGTTCTTCATGCAAGCTGAAAATTAGTACAATATCATCTGTATATCTTATATTGTTAATGTTTGTGACATTTACCTGGACCCCACTTTCGGATGGAACCTAGTCATCGGTCCGTGTGATTTTTGGCTAATCCTCCAAGTTAAAAATGCCGCTGTGAGGGACTGATTCGATCAAGAGATGAGGTTATGCATAATGCAACAGCCTAGTTGAGTACAACCGCTGGAGGCAGTGTGCTTTACCGAGGGGACTACTTTGTAGGAGATTACAACCCATTCATTTATTTTGTATGAGTAAATTATTTTGGCCGATGGACGGTTGGATACTTTTTGTACAGTGGTATTACAGTCAATTCAAGAGGATTTACTTGTAATTTTATGTTTCAGGATTACACATTAGCCAGCCCCAGCGCTTCAGGAACTACGCAAAGAGGCACCTCGAAAGGTCGGCCCACTGTAGTCGATACGTTTCGTGCTCAATTGCAATCTCTCGTCGATGTCCTACAAGCAACTGATGTTTGGTTAGTAATTACTTTTATTTTCAAACTTCATAACATCAGCCAACCACCTTTGATAGACTGAGACCTTTTCCGCTTACGAGCATGTTCTGCATGTATGTCGCCGCTTGGCTGCAAACTTTAGCCCTGTCCACCTCAAAGACAAGAGAATGTCGATAATAGTCACCTTATTTCTATATTGCTCCATTCTTTCAAGAGTTATTCACATTACGCGCTATTGTAATAAAATTAAATACTATCAAACTTATAAATAGCATGTGTAATACTAAGTATTATAAATAGCATGTGTGATGAGCCAGTGTTCAACTCTATATTCAAACATTTTTGGATATAAATCTCGTATTGTCTTTGGAAGGTTATTAAAGAGTTTAAAGGCCAAATACACAAATGACTTTTGCATTACAGTCAAACGGACTTTGGGGAGGGCTATGTTGGCTTTGCTTTGAGTGTCATGATCATGTACATTTTTAGTAGCGAAAGAAATATTATATTATGGTAATATTTATTTTTTGTATTTACTGTACGAATATTAAATATGTTGTTCAAATCCCTTACAAAAAACAAGCAGGGCGAGATGCGATTTGCTTCAGCGACGATAGCAGGCGGTCCAGTGTAACTACAGTAGAACTTCAATTAACCGAATCAATTGAGACCGGACCCCGTTCAGATAACAGAGATCGGATAATTGTTTTTTTTTCTAAAAAAAGGGTCTATTTTAATTAATTACTGTATGTATGTAGAAAATAGGAGGAAAGACTATTTTTAAAGAAAAAGTGCTTTTAAGTAATTAAATGTTAACATTTAACAACATTTTTACATGTTACGCGTACTTACAAGTGCTGTACATTAGTACAGTATGTACATACCGTACTGTAAATTTAAGTCATTGCTTGCTGAACTTTTAATTCAATTTCCTTCTGTTCTTCTCGCAAAGAATAAAAGGACTTTACTTCACAAACTTAATGAGAAAAGTGAAAATTATTGGTTGATACAACATTTTGAAGAAATTCTGAATATACCATGAAATTCACGTAGCAAGATCCAGCAAGATTGGGTCCATACTAAATATTTACTTATAAGGGTGAATTTGTGTTTCTTGAGTAAGAATCTGTTGTCGTAGGTTTAAGATGACCATCTTGCAGCATGCGAGCATTCGCCTTAATCACTCATTTACTCCCACTCCGTAACCATGAGTAGCTGGAAATCATTGTTTTACTATTATTTTATACGAGAAATTGAGTATTTGTGTGTGTGTGTGTGTGCGTGCATGCGTGCAAGCGTGCTTGCGGCGTGAACTGAACTGGCCTTCTATTTGCGTTGATAAACTAGTCGCTCAGTGACTGTGCTAGATTTTAAGAAATGCAATGCGACAAACAATTGTACAACTGCAAGCGAAGCTTCAAGCAAAATCTAGATTACTATTCTAATATTATTATTTTTTTTAGCCACAAAGCTTTATAGTTAGTTATTTGGCGATTTTTTACTAATTAACCGTGCTAGCGACTCTGAACAAGAAAACATTTGCTTTGCGACTTCCATCCATGAATTTTACCCGTCATTTTACCAGTTATTTTACCTTATTCTTCCCGTCACCAGTTATTTTATGACGCTCAGACTCTAATATGTCTTAAAACCGCCGCTTGGCCTTGCGTTAAGCAAGTACTAGATGTGACTTACAAAAGATATAAATCTTCTGTTAAGTTCGCCGCTCTCAGGAAAATCTATTACTGGCTATACCTCAGCATTCATTAACTTTCATGTAACTTTCATTTGCAGTGCAGGTGGCCCGAATATGGAACTCTGTGCTTTGGCCACTGAGACCACAGACATTTACTTAACCTATGAACCTCCCCCCATCCTCCACTTATCTCCTAGCTTGTCCTTATATCATATTCCTACCTTCAATATTGCATTGGCATATGCTATTAATTTCTGTGTTATGTTCTTTATTATGTTTATTATGTAATATAATTATTAATAATAAAACGCTTTATTAGTAAGAAAAGGCAAACTTATTGCCTGCAGGCAATATTTGAGAGCTAGCCTATACCTTCATACCTATTTGCTATATACCTATTTATTATAACCAATATACAACAAATGCACTTACGTCTTACATATTGATTTGCCAACATAAACATTTAGTCACATCCTTGGCGGTATGATCGTAAGATATTGCATAAGATATTGTCGTGAGATAGGTCCACTATGATGTACTCTCTTGTGAGTGCCAAATTTCCAACAAACCATTGACTTTTTTCATATTTTGTAATTGTTTCTATTTCTTATATATTTTCAGGTATGTGCGTTGTATAAAGCCTAACAGCAACAAGGAGGCAGGCCAATACAACAGAGAATTGGTTAAAGAGCAGTTGCGATATCTTGGAATGTTGGAAATAGTGCGAATAAGAAGGGACGGATATCCCGTGCACTGTGTTATTGGCGATTTTGTAGCGAGGTACAAATGCATACTGCCAAAGCCCAAACCTTTGAAACCACCTGTCGAGTGAGTATATTTTGTACGTTTTGAAAGCGGAATTGTTAAAATAGACAAATATATTATGAGTACAGTAGAACCTTATTAATATGGAATTATTTTAATCGGGATGATAATAATAATAAAACGCTTTATTCGTATGAAAAGGCGAGCTTATTGCCTGCAGGCAATATTTTAGACCAACCTATAGATTAGCTCTAAAATATACAAAGCACAAAATAATACACAAAAGTTGTGGGTATTGCGATTTCGTGCCTCATTTAAAGATTAACACTATATTACTGTAACGTCATTAATTTCATCTATTTTATTGAAAACAACTATATTCTGGTTATTATCAACATTGACTCCTGTGCAATCTGATTGTGCAGAAAATGTGGAGCTAAAGCAAGCACAGAAGTTTCTTGCCAGGTTCATCATAGTTTCATCAAAGCAGTGAATACATCCTGATTGACCAATTTCAACCAAAACCTTTTTAACTCTTACCATGACCAAATGATGCCTGCTTGCCAAATGGGATTAAATGTTTGGTCGCTATCATGGAGATATACAGACATACAGACATTCTTCAAACTGGAAATGTTTTAAATCGTCTCAGGGGGTCTCAAAATGTATGTTTCCCTCTTCATCTCGAAGAAAATTTTAGCGCGTTCACAATATTTTCCCTCCTCTTCGTTTGGCAGGCCGGAAAAGTAAAAAAAAACCCTACTAAAAATATGTTGTCAATATAATCACTGATAATATTATAATAGCATTAGATGGATGCTTCTCGGCTCTAGTCAAATCAGTAAATTTTGTGACATTCTGGAGTTCATATTGCCAGAGATGGTCATCGCTGGAAATAGAGCCATCACTCGAATCAAGACAAAGAGAGAGTCATTATTCAAAGTATATTCAAAAGTCGTCTCTTAACCTTGGATTGCAATAAAATTTTGGGTTGTATCGGTTGTACGGTCAACAATGTTCTTCATTTAATTTGATTAAAAAGAAAACGTAATTTATTACTGGAAGCATTTTTTTCTGCTATTTTCTATGATCACTTAAATATTCCAGTCTAAAATATATCCTGTTTTTAACAACACTTATAAATAGAAGGCAAAATCTAAGTATACAAAATTCTATGTATTGTAATTTACAACTTCTGTCAATAAATCTGTTCAAAAGAATCTACTTAAAATCAATAGGATTCTCTATGATTCGGACAAGACAATGGGGATGTGTGACCAAAACATTTTATAGGTGGCACCTGTGGTGATTGGTATGGAATTGGTCCCCGAATACATAACCCTCAGGACTTATTAGGGACCCTCTATAGTCTATTAGCTGTAACGAATGGTATAGTAAGGGACTAATATGCCATCTAGCGTAGGGAAATGGTAGTAGAAACCCCATTTAAAGAAGAAAGCCCCTTGAAAAATGCTGGGAATATGTTCTAACTAATTGTGTGATCAATTTATACTTATAACTTATGTCATACTGAAAGTTTCTGGAATTCAAAACACTATTTTTCAAAATATTCTTAAGGCAATTGATACACTTTTACTTTATTTGAATCAATTGTAAACAAGCTATTAGCTCAGTCTTCTTTATTAGTATCTGCAATTGCCTCTCGGAATTCATATTTTACCCTTTATATTTTGTGGTTTTTAAGCTATTGCATAGCTTTTATTGCGGGCCTAGGCCAGCGCGGCGACCGAATGAAGAAATTTATTAACGAAAATTAATGATTTTAAACTGATAATTACGTCTAAACGAGTACTGATTACGATTCGAAAAAAATATATGTTAAACAAGAACATTTTCCTAATATTCTTAGCTTTGAATATTTTAGATTTTGTTTATATTACATAGTGTAATTAATTTGTGAAATTAGGTCTAACCGAACACAAAAACGACTACTACGCAAATACTATCTGGCGTATTATTATGAAACCTGCACCATTTTAAAGATAATTTAATTTTCTATCTTTTTATCTACGTTTTTTTCGACTAATCCGGTTTTTTTGCTTTATCGAATAAAAAAATCGTGCGGTGCTCTATCGGAAAACGTTTAAATTATTCCGAATCATTTGCTATCGCAGCCGCAAATGATTCGGAATAATTTCAACGTTTTCCGATAGAGCGCAGTTATCTGATATCAGAAAAAATAAAATAAATAAATAATTATAATTGCATAAGTTGTTAAAAATGCTATGCAATAGCTTTACCGCGGCAGTCCCCGAGTGCCACAGGTATTTTTTTTATTTTATTTTGAACGGTGTTTCTATTGAGGGTATCAATTACTACGGGCGAACCCGCCACCCCCGGGAGTTGTATGGACATCGTGCTATTCTGTCTCCCACGGAGTTAACGTAAAGACATGATGGAAACAAAATCCACAGTCAAACTACAGCAACAGCCCCGTAAGAGTCCAGTGCAAACCAGCGGGCAATCCTTACACCCTTACTACCTAGATTTCGACTGATTCCTCCATCCCCCAGTCTTGTCACAGATTAGAGGTTGCTTGCATGGCCTCTACCTGACGTTAGAAGTAATTAATGTTCGACGGCTTCTCCGTTGTTCTAATAGGTTTCTTCAACATAAGGAGGACTGTATTGTGCCTTTTCCCTTAGTGCTAAGGCCTATGATTCTCGTGGACCTTCGCCTCTTACAATCTGTCCTTATCCTTCAGCGCCTCCCCGTCTTAGCTTAGATTTTTTTTCTTTGGCGATTCATACTCCTACCAAACATTTTGAGGCATATTATATACATGGAAATAGTCGAGTACTATTAAGTACTTCAATTACTTAGACACTATTTTGCAAATGTTTGCGCTGTATGTTTTTGCAAGTTTTTTGATAGGAACAATTGGATAGGATCATTTATCCTTGTGAATGCAACCCTTTATCTGTTTATGTTTTTATATAAAGCAATTCAAGAAACTATTGTTACTCATTCTTATGAGAACTACTTTGAGCCCCCCCCCCCCCCCCCCATCCCGCCACTCCTCGCTTGCTCCCGTGTCATCTAACACTACCAAAGTATGCAGCCCTGGTTGAACCCGCACTGTTTTTGCATCGTAACTCATGAAAAAGATTTCTAATAATTTACGGCTTACCATTATTTTTTGGTGGGGCCAAAATTTCCATCCTCCTGTTTTCTCCAGTCAAATCCATCTTAATGCAGACCCGTTATTTTCAAAATGATGCCAAAATTAAAAATAAAAAAGTAATGAAAGTTACAGAAAATAATTAAATTTTCAAACATCATAAATGCTTATTAAATATTTTCATGTAAGTGGACAGTTCCAGAAACGTTCAGTACATTCCACATATTTATATTCTTAACATTTTAATGAAGAAGAGGAGAATAAAGCGGTGTCTCGGATGTTTTAAATTTCAAGGTTTTTTCCTGTGAGAGATGAACAATTCGACTATTTCCAATCTCCCGCGTGGCTATTAATACTAGACACACGTAAGAGAAATTCTCAAGTAGAAGAACTTTCACCGGAAGCTTTAATTAAACAAAAACTTGATAGTATATTTGCGTAAGTTTTATGTGTGCCTTTGACTGCCACTTCACAAGTCAGCGGCGAGACAAACTCCTAATTGGCTTTCGATAATTGGCTATCACCGACATCCCAATTGGTTCCATCGAGGATGTTGCACCGTTTCAAAATTCAAAATTCTTAAACACCCTGCCCTGTGGAGTGATATTGATGTGTCATTCATGTGATCTGTCCGTAGTTTGCGTTCGTTTTCATTATTGGAGCTTCTTAGTATACCTATTTACTTTTAATCTGTATTAACAATTTTGTCGATAAAGCTGACATTTACGTAGCCTTTCAGAGAAAATGCTGCCAAGTGAAGAGTAAGTCTTTTAAAAAGCATTAGCTTGATCAGTGTATAGCGCACTAGAACTTAATGGAGTAATGCTGCACTTCACTTTAACTGTAATATTGCACAGCATTAACTTGCAATATAAAAGTCACAAGAATGGCTGTGCGCGGACTGAGAGTCTTCGACTGTTCCATTTCTTTTACAGGTTGGGCCTTAACTGTGTGTGCTGTTTGAACATTTAAATAAGTAAATATATTAAAAAGATATACTGCCATTACAGAAAGTGAACTATTGTATTTATAATTATTTTTATTACGGTTTTTCATGAAATATTAGTGGTTTATGTATATATCCATATAGATACATGTATATTTCCGGAATGTAAGTCCGACCTTTCATTTGACACTAAACTTTGATATATTTATGTTTATTTATTGACATTTGGACATTTAGACGACCACTTACTTGATATTTGGACAGTTAAGGTACCCTATGACACTCGGAATGACAACGTTTTTAACAATACCACACACTAAATCGATTGAAGCATTTAGAAGTTATGGTGGAATAAAGAAACGGAAAACATACATAGATGAACCCTGAACACATTACACTACTTTTTTGTTGGGCAGCCGTGTAAAAAAAAAAACAAAACTACAAAACTCATTTGCACATTTGCGAATCACAATTGCGCTTGGAGCACAACGTCGATGACACTCAACCTACACCTGAAGATCAGACTTGATGCTACGTATTCTCAATGTTATTATATGAGATGGAAAGCTGGGCGTTTACAGACATGTTGTTAAGAAAACCTGAAGCCTTCAAAATGTAAGCCTATCAGAGGATACTCTACATAAGCTGGGTTGACAGAGTCAGGAATGAAGATATCTTAATGGTTTTGAGCAAGATCATAAAAATATAGAGGACAATAAAGACCCAAAAATTCGAATACTTTGCTCCTGTCATGCGTCATCCCAAAAGATTCATTGTTATACATCTAATAATTCAAGCTAAAATAGCGGCAAGAAGAAGGTCAGGATGAAGAAAAACAGCTTTGCTTTGTGATCTACGGGACTGGTTTCAGAAATGTACCACATCCTTATTTCGAGAGACGGCCAACAAAGTTGATCAACAAAAGAAACCGCTAACACACTTAGGGCCCAATCTGTATTTGGTCATTTATTATGGAGTTTAATAAAAACATTTATAATCTGATGAATATATTTAGCTATAAATACTTCTTGTAAATTCTTCTTTTGGACATTAGTCTTAAGTAAGAAATACTTGTATGGAAATCCCAACTAACTCTATGATTATCGTCTCTTGCTGTAGCTATTTGTTATTGCGTTTCATTCTCGGCTATGTACTGAAATCCATTTGATGTAAGGTCAATTTAGCGACAAGACCTGCCAAAATATAGCAAGCACAAAATCGGCCTTCTTGAAGCAAACATGCTTGCAGTGGATTGTATAGCTACTTAGTAAAACTATCTAACCGATGATTGAGGTTGAGGTCGAAGCGGTCGTATACCAAAGTGCAATCATTAGGATTTGAGAGAAATTTTACATAAAAACATAGCAATAATCTAACAAAAAATATATATTTCATACTTCTCTTCATTTTCCCCATCTTATATAACATGAGTTTCGCATGGACTGAAACTTATCAAAAGAAGCTCGAGCGATTGATGACATGCAAATCAAAATCAAATGAAATCAATTTATTTTTTATATGTATCTCATCTGGGCGTATAAAATACAATAGCTTAAAAATTGAACATCAAAATAATAAGAAATTAAACTCTCAAATATAATCAGTCGAATTAAAAGTTAAATTCCATGGAAGACATTAAGGTGCGCTTTACACTGTTTCTCCCAAAATGCCTAATCTGTTATTTTAAGCGACTTCTAATGCCCTATTCTCTTACGATATGTAAAAATATGCTCCAAAAGGAACACAAACTGCGGTTAAAGACAAAAAAAAACCATATTTCGATGTTGAAATAAAAACGCATGAAGATTATTATCTCATTATTATTAAAATTTGGACCATGCTAGCTTTATTTTATTTTTTTGCTGTCTTTTATCATCAAAGCAGTAATATAGTATTTTAAATTTAGTTTGAGAGAACTTTACCAAATTGGAATTTTAATAAATAATTAAAAATTCTAGATGCGATCCCTCACCCGAACCTACCGCCGAGGATAAAATGAGCTACGCTGAACTTAACAGCATTGCTAAGTAAGTTCCAGTATTTCGACATCTGGATATTAGAGAATGACCATTTGGATGTTGCATACTTCTAACTTTTTATTTTCCTCTCATGTGTCTTCATCATTCATTGGATTTATGTCTTCCACCGTTACTCAACCACCCAAAACCTGCACATTAAGAACAGTAACATTAACTATGTTTTATTTAAATACTTGTAATAAGTTTATACTAATTGGATTGGAAAGTGATATTCTTCCATGACATTTTTTAACTGTTAAACATCAAAACTCATTAGTTTCTAGATGTATTAGAACATTTAATATTTCGATACAATCAATATTCATGGAAATTTAAGTTTATGAAATTTACCACCATCTGATAAATAATTAAAAATATACACAATTGATTTTGGTACATTTTTACAAGTACGTCCAGTTTTAATACTTCAGCGCTAGCTCTTGGAACATTACTTATTGGAACTTCTAGAAGGACTTCCAGTATCAATGAAATGAAAAGGTATCTTTAAACATTGTAAACTTTCTTTTTATCTGCAGTAAACTATACTGATACGCCCTTTCGATTGTAGAATAGTTAATATAGGAAGATTTGTTCCAAGAAGTCGATTTGGCAAATGTTATAGATACGACTTTTCAGCTTTGAAGCTCTCAATATGTTGATTTAACTACTATGGGTTATCTACACATATTAAAATAATAATAGATTTAGAATCTTATATTATGTTTAGTATTTTTGTTACTAATATGTTTTTTAATATATGTCCATTTACCATATTAGTACCACAGTAGTGAATCTGTGATAACACATTTCACCAGCATGCAATAAAAACTGAACCTGCAGTTGAGATAGTTTAAAGTTTGTAATTTTTTTCGCAATGGCGATTCTATTGTAGGTAAATGACATTCGTACGGCATTCAACATCTCTAAGCTATTTCGGGACTGCAACCAAATGTGCGAAGATTTTGCATTTAAAAACATATATAAAATATATCAGTCGCATTTACCGATGATATAATATTCCTGAATTTGTAAATATTTTTTGTCACTTTGATTTCTACAACATACTACAATTAATTATATAGTGTATTAGATTGCTCAATGTCATAGTACTATTTTCCAACCCTTTTGTGCCGATAGCATTCACCGCAATTGAGGCCGATAGCATTGCCTGGCGAAACTAATAGCACTTTAACCCCTAGAGCCCCGATTGGCCGATATCGGCCAAAACACGATTAAGCGTGACGGCCCCGTTTTAATTTTATTTGTTTTAATATATTATGTTTTATTATGTTAATATGTTTTATTTTTATTATGGGTACAGTGTTTGGTGAAACAGTGTCATAATTCAATTTTTTTACTAATTTTTACTAAAATTTTTTGGGACATCAACTTGTTAATTGGCTGAGGGGCCGAGGCCTGAAGGGTTAATTTTTCATCTGATCTGATTCATTATCAACATTGATAACGAATGTTTTTTTTATAAAAAGACTAATTGATTAAAAAAAACCATTATTTAACTAATGATAACAATAAAAAAATATTAATGCCATATATTGGATTTTTATATAGGCTGATTACAACACTGTAATAATACTGAGAGATTAGAATGCCATCTATTATATGTACTATTTCAACAATAAAGCACCTAATTATAATAAATTGAATCTTGTATAACAAATTAAAATTGGTATCTTTATGTAAATAATGTTAAAATAATTAGACCTATGATTAAAAAAATCTTTTTTTATTATATTATTCGTTTATTTTAAGATAGGATACCGTATATGCATGTTTAGAGTGCAATCTATTAAGCTGACAGAAGAATAATAAACATTTAAAACTATGGTTGCTATCTACACATTGCATTTCATAGTAAAATTCTAGCTGTCAAAACATAGTACATCATAGAGCAATCTACTAATACCCTATATGATTAATGGTATATGTATAATAAAACATTTAAACACGGCATTGAACAATCTAATAACCTACATAATCAATTATACTACTGAACGAGACACCATTTTCACGCATTATTTCTCGCTGACTCCTTGCCCGCCTGAAAGTGACTGAATAGGTGCATATCCGAGCACAGGCGAAGTACGTATAATTGGTCATATGCAATGCCCGCATCTCTCGCTCTCTTACCCTTTCTAGGGTGGCACCCAGAACTGCAAAACCCGTCGTCTAAGGCGGACTGATGTGCTGCTATATTAGTTGTCTGTCTGCTGGTAAACAAACACACCGCCACCAGCTGCTTTGCAGATTATGATGATTCCATGTGATATTTTATGCTGTTTGTTGCTCTTCTTATTTCTGCGCTGCATGTGGGGGAAAGATAATGGTTCTTTGGCTATCAAATTGGGATTTTGAAACTGCACCCAACGGTTAGTTCCGCTATTCAGCTGATTTTCTCGCTGCCTTGATTGTCGAATCACTATTAGCAATTCCTTCCAGATTTATCCAGTGTAAGGTGACCCACAGATTCATTCGATTTTATACTTTTTAGAGGCCTCAGAGATTGAGCTATATTTCGGGTCGGTTTAAAGATAATTCTACATTGAATTTCCGTTAAGTTCTGCTTATTCGTTCTGTCACACTCTCGACATATGATATAAATGCTCCTCTAAGTTTCTTCCTAATTCGATCGTGTGTTTGCGTTGAGATATTTTCTATATTCTATTTCTTGAGTGAAAAATGCTCAGAGTTGCATAGTTAGTGTGCCCGATTCACGAGCGACGTTTGCGCTAAGCAAAGATGTTATGCATATATCTGTCCGTTTGTGTGCATGTCTAATATGCCTTATGTAAGAGCAACTTCACCTCCCACCCCTAACTTGTCGTGATAAAATCCATTAACTTACGCGATGCGATAAATCCAAAATCCTGTCTGGGATTCTGGAAACAGCAATGTTTCCTATAGAGCGGGGGTGGTTGTTAACCTTATGGCAACTGCTCTTGAAACTATTGTTCGGCCACCCGATCCCAGGTGAATAAGCAGGGCAAAGGGTGCCGTGGTCCGCTATAGATTTGGTAGGTATCGCATCACCGCTACGTAAGGGAGAGGACAGCGCAAGCAACCTCAATCCAGTCATGAGGTAGGAGGTATCCTGAAGGTTAATTCCAGACGGAGATATCCTTTCAAACTGGTAGTATGGCTTTGGCCTCTGATAGGCAGGTGGCTTAACTAGACACTGGATTGTTTTTCGTCCCAAGTCTTCTGCGCTCACCTCGCGTTGTAGTTGACAGCCTTATTTGTTCGGTTTCTTATATTGAAATAAATGAAAAATCACAGACTATCACTTACAATGTTTAACACAACTGTAGTATCATTACTGCATTCATCATTTTCTAATGTAATACTGCATTTGATTTGTTAAAATGTTTAATTTTCTAAAATTTGTTTCAGTTATTTAATTACGAAAAAAAAACAATGTCTGAATTTTAAGAAGGGATTTTTTAAAATGAAATGCCAGACATTGTTTTTTTTTTCAACTTACGTGTTTTTACTTACAACAATATGCCTAACCGAAAATGAGCTTTCCGACTACTAGTATTATAGTTCTCATAGAGCTTTCGATCATTTCAGAGCGGTCATGCATTACATCTTTGCCCCTTGTCCGGATTGGCAAGCAGGGAGGACGAAAATATTCATGAAAAGTTCAGTTCACGGCACTCTAGAAGCAAAGAGGAACGTCACTCTTTTTTGGTCCTCAACGTTGATTCAAAAGGTAAAGGATATTTCATTTTATTTTAAAATTAGTACTAAGCTGAAACTTACAAGCTTTTCAAGGCACTGATCTGGGTATGTTTGTATGACAGCTTCTAATGAATTTTCTGATGGGTGTTTCCAAAAGAATTTTTAAAACGATTTGAAATACGATTTAAAATATGGGCCGATTTAAAAAACAGGTAGTCCGATAAAGTTTTTATAACTTTTGTAATCGGTTTTTCATATTAAGTCGGAGAGCTAATTAAAATTTGGTGATTATATTCTGCGCGCTCGTCGAAATAGGCATCAGCATCAAAACTCAAACTCAGCATCAAAATACAGCGAAGCCGACATTCTAGTTGTCGAAGAGTCCGCTAATAGTGAGTGTCTAAATCGGTGTTTTCCAATAATTTATTGTCTTGTATGCCAGTGTTAGCAAAAACGCCTGCCCCAGACGCGCACCGAATTTCCTATACCTCATCGAAGAATTAACAAAGACGTCAAATACATAGCTTAGCGTTAATTACGCTAGGCTTACATGATAGACAAATGAGTTTGAATCCACAGTGATTCCTCCCATTTCATTCCTCTTTTTATTAAACATTAAAAAATGTATATTATTTCATGTTTAATACAATTCTTATTATTTCCCTTTTTTATATTTATAAACATTAAAAAATAATAATTTGATAAAATCCAATAAATATATACTTTCTTGGCTTCGCAAGCAATGGTAAAATATCTGCTAAATTCTACACTTAAATTTAATACCAACGTCGGATGCTACAACATTCAAGCGGTAAATTCGGTTTTATCTTATTTTTAATTGTGAAGTTGTAATTGAAATAAATACTCTGTAGTCTGTATTCTATGTATACCAAAAGCGACTTTTCCATCAACCCTAGGAAGCACTTCATCTGCAATTGCTGCGTGGTGGGAAATGAATGACTATTTAGAGGCAGAGAGAGTGTTTAGAAGAGAGAGGCAGTATTGACAATAAGTTTGAAAACTTTTTTGATAAGTATATAAGCGAAAAGTAACACATTAAAAATATTGCTCATATGGGCATATCAGCAATTTGCTGCTCGTCCATAATGAAATAATAATAATATTTACCTGAGTTCACCCATGTCTGATCGACAGGCCCCCTAAAGGCGAAGAAGTGACCAAGATTACAATGTTAATATTATATTTTATTTTTTGTTTTGTTCTCAGTGGTATCGCGGTCGAACTTGGCGACGTCGTTACCTAATAATTCGCCGGTCGGTGGTAGTGCTGCAAGCTGCCTGGCGAGCGTGGCAAGGCCGGGTACGGTTCTTGCGCACTCGGCGAGCGGCAATCACCATACAGCGACATTTACGCGGAATGTTTGGTCGGGAAGTGGCGGCAGCGTTGCGCGAGATGCGACGGGTCGAATTTGAGATGAAGATGCGAAAGGAGAGACAAGCGTTAGTATTATCAAACTACAATCTCAAAAGTCTTTTAATATCTGAAAGGTTGATTTAAATAAAACCGTGATTGTAATAAAAAATCTATGTCCGTAATAATAGTTCATGAATTATGGTTTTATTCTTAAACTTTTGCTGCGTATATGATCCTGATTTTAATTTAGGTTTATCCTATCCCAAAAAAAAGTCCTCTTGAAATGCAGAAAATTGATCGTCCAATATTTCTAATTTTCATATATTTTATTCATCAACAGACCTACCGAAGAAGAAATGGCTGCAGCCGCCAATGAAAGGGCTCAAATTGCTTCAGTAGCCAACATGCGTCTGCCGTCGGTCGAGTCAGTGGACTTGGATTCCCTGTTTGACTTCCTGGCAGATGTAAGCGGTCAACAACGAGGCGCACCCGACGGCCAGTCTTCTAATCATCAACCGACCATCGCCGAAATTGGCGACTCCATGGATAGACTGGTCGGTGATCTCGATGAAGAGGTAATTTTAATATTACTACAAAGGTGGATGCTCTATTATAAAGTTGCTCGTCGTTTGCTACATGGGTTCGTTACATTTATAATACATGGCAGTAGGTACTTTTATAATACATGGCAGCCGTATCACTAGCAATGGGCGACTATTGCTTAGAGTCAAGTCAACGACTTTTCGTTTGAACAATATCAAGAGTGGAAGGATTTTTTCAAACGGCAGAGTTGTTGTAGGTGGGCGCTGAAAGTCAACTATCCAAGGTTGAATGATGTTCAATACAGCTGCTGCTGTTGTTGACTGACAATGTGACTAGTATGAAAAATAAATCGTGCCGATAAATGTATCAGCCTAGTAATAATTTGCTCTTTACATAATTTTAAATTGGTAGTTTTAAAGCTTCAGATTGGATTCTGGTGGTTGATTCGGTCTCTAAGCAGTTTAAATTCCCTGAAAGTCTCGGATGCACAGACCTTTGTTCAGATATAACTCTTTACTCTCTGTCTCGAAAGGTGGCCCTTATTGTATTACTGTATAAATACATTATATTAATAGTTATATTATGATATTACTGTATGAATGCTTATTACTATTGTACCCTTTACAGCGCTGTCAGTTAATTGAGCTTAATACCTAAATGTTATTTTGCATGCGCATATTTGTGCCATATTTGAATAGGTGTTTATAAATAACCAATGAATAACAATGAACAACAATACACGTGCTAGCTAGTACTTTTACTACAAAATACTCCTCACACTTAAACCAACTCAATGCAGCCCCTGGTCGAGAGTAAGTAGTGTGGAATGTTTACTTTTTGTGTATTTTTTCAGCTGGAGAGTGTGATTCAGGCGGAGCTGGAGGACATAGCCAAACAGAGAGGAGAAAGACCAGGTAAGGAGGAAATTAGAGTGGAAATTTCATTTGAGTGCAGATAATGGGGGCTGAAATCGTAATATGATAGAACTTTAATATCAAAAAATCTATTAAAAAAGAGCTAAATAAACACTTTGTCATTTTATAAAGTCAAATTTGTAATATTACTCTCTATTATAATAAAAAATCGGTTGTATCACCCCAAGACTTCTTGGCAAGTAGCCAAAGATTGATTTCATCTGAATATCCCTGGAGCGGCCTGTTTGCCCGTAGTAATCGATAATTCTCAAAGGCCTAGCGGCCCAAGCTGCGTCAAACCATTAAGCTGTAAATGGTAATGTTTTTTTTTAATTACATTACATTCATAGACTATTGTCTTCTCCTCAGGTGTAGGTTCTGAGAACAAAACCAATGGTCATCCGCCGCCACCACCAGAAGAGCCACCTATGGGATCCATTATTATGGAGAGTGTTGAAGTGGCTCCGCAAGACACGGCTCAAACGCAAGATGCAAATGGAAACCACACCTCTCAGCAAATCGGATTCGCCCATCCGATACACCAGGGACAGAGCACTTTGCCCGAGCCGAATGGTCCACCCCCGCCTCCACCAGCTTTTGTATTAGGTAATACTTCATAGTGTTTATTTTTATTCTTCTTCTTCTTATAGTCTAAGATACCACCGTAGGATTTCTACTTTCACTTGTTATTCCAATGAAATCATCGTCATGGGAGAAAAGTACCTAACTGACACAAAGTTACTTTGAGATATCAGGATTTTATGTTTCAATGAAGCTTTATCAAGATAAGGCTAACTCAGATTGTTATTATTATTGTAGTTGCTCTTGCACAGTGGTTCCTGAACTAAGTTCCGCAAAACTTAGGAGTTCTATATAAGGATTATATGAGGTTTCCCTCAACAACTTGTCAGGCAAAATAAATTGTAATTAACAACTGATATGCAATCAAAGATTCCACTCACTATAAATATTCCAACCACAATATATTCCACTACAAAACCTTACTCAATAATCGAGAAAGCTTTAAATTGGATTCTGGAAGTCGATTCGGTCTTTAAGCAGTATCGATTCTCCTAAAGTCTTGGATGCACAGCTCTCGGTCCAGATATAACACTTTACTCCCTATCTCGGAAGATGACCCTTATTGTTGAATTAACTGTTCCATGGGAATCGAATATCCCAAAAGACCATGAGTACAAATTAAATAAATACCATGATCTCGCAATGCGTTCACCCGTAACGGATTCATTTTCCACATTGACGTTGAGAAAGTCGGCGCTCGAGGCCTGCCAGCCGAATCTCCGTTTCACCCCTTTTGAAGATCTTTCAAAATCGATATTGAAAACTAATAAGCAGTATCAATTCCCTGAAAGTCTAAGATACACAGCCCTCCAAATATAACTATACTTTCTATCTTTAAAAATGGCCCTTATTGTAAAATTAATATTTCCATGGGAGTCAAATATCCCCAAATATCCACAAGTACATACTAAATAAATATCATGATCTTGCGAATGCTGTCATTTGGAATATCTTTCCTGTTTACCTTCACGCAGTGGAAGTTGTAAAACTGCAATAAATGTAAAAATGCGATTTCGGCATCTTAAGTCTCGAAGGGCTTCAAAGGAGGAGTGAATGGGGGGAGAGGTGAGGTCAATAGATGTATGCGAGAACACAGCTGTCCTAAACCTATCGGTTGTTTAAGAGTCTAAGCTCGCCCAGAAGTTTAATAATAATATTATGAAGCCTGTCTCCAGTCGGTGAATTCTATGGCAGCTCCGGTTGTATTTATTATTTATATTCTCAATGACATAATTAATGGCAGTTTGTATTTCCTTGCTGGCTTACAGTTGCGAGCCCCTTTTAGTGCTATGAAACTTCTAGCAATTTTTGTTTTGCAGAATTGAATGGAATTGTTGCCAAACAAAAGCCGCAAATAAATGGGCCGACCAGTTTGGAGCCAATCTACGAAAGCGTCATTCCAAGAAACGACGGTCCACAGCCTCCGGGCAGCAATGGAAATAGCTCTCCAGATGAAGATCAGTCACCGTCTCCTCCCTCATCGCTTCCACCACCGCCAGTCACTCCACTTGAAGAGAAGCACGAGAGTCTGTGAGTTTTTGAGTTATTTTTCTACCTGTTTATCTACGCTTTATAAACTTAGTCTTTCCCAGTCTCGCTGCGTGTCTCGTAGTCCTAGATCGAAAAAAATGTTATTTGTGCGTGAAAACGAAAAACAGGCTTTTTGTAAAAAAACTTTTAGGTATGATATTTATAGAAATGTAAGGCGCAGTTCACCATTATTTTCATGATTTTTCTATTGATTATCTAGGATATTAGATTGCCATAGCACGTTTTTGCAACCCTTCTGCACCAGTGACATGCAGGTGGCGCTGATAGCATTGTCTGGCAAAAGTAATAGCAATTTATTTGGCCATAACATAACATTGGTAATCAATGTTTTTTTTTTTATAAAGGACCGATTGATTATAAAAACCCATTATTTAACTAATGATAACAATAATACAATTCATTTATTAGTTCCATTAGATTAAGAGATTAAATCTCTATCTATTAATCCATTTGGACATTAAAGCGCTTCATTATTATGTTTTGAAACCTGTATACTAAATAAAAAATTACATTTGATTCAAACATTCGATTGTTATTATATTATTATTTTATTTCGGAGATGGGATAACGTATAGGCTTGTTTAGAAAGCCTATTTGATCTACAGAACATAAGAGCAGATTAATCAATGTTTGGAAGTATGAGTGCCATCTATATGTTGCGTTTTGTAGTAAAATCCTAGCTGCCACTGTAGATTTGTACCATAATAAGTTCATTATAAAATTAAATTTAATGCTAATTTAATTGTCTTTAGTTAAAACTTGAAATGCGGTACAGCACTGAGCAATCTAATATCCTATATAATCAATGTTATTACCTTGATTTTTAAACCGGATTTTTATAAGAATATTACCTAGCCCATGCATTACCAGCAGTTAAACCGCGTTTAACTGAACTTGGTTAAAATTTAAACTTTCGTCGAGTTGCCTGAACTTTCCTTCACTATTAATTAAATCAACATGCACTTTATTTTCACTAATGGATGCATGCAAATAACTAGCAAGGGGAGAAAAAAGGCACCACTGATGAATGCATACTAAACATTACATTTTATTTCAGGCCCACCAATGGCTTACCCGATGAAATGCCACTGCCGGATCTCCCTCCGAGTCCCCCGGAGGAGAACAGCAATTCAGCTGAAGAAGCTCCCACTTTGGAACCTCCGAATATGTACAGCAATCAGATGGCCATTGATTTAACTCCATCTCCTCCTCTGCCACCGCCCCCAGTTCCAGATCATGGCACAAATAATGCGATGGAATGTGATGAACAGGCCGAGCTACCTCCAGCACCAGAGGTTTCAATATTTTCTTAATCTATGTAAAGGGTTTATTTCTACCCTTCTGTTTTAACCTCTCAGGCGCGACCGACCCCAGTTTGCTACCCAATTAATAACATATGCATAAAGATAGGCCAAGAGAACCTCAAAATTATGCAAAGTAAATAGAACCGTTTTAAGAATTTAATAATATTGCTACGAATGTATCGGGAGGTAATACAATCTGGTCTTGGTTTTAATGCAATGAAATTGAAATGAAATTTCCCATTTAAAGCAGTTAAAGGGAGAGCATTTTAGACTGTTATTTCAAAGGTTGAAAGAGTGAATGCCAATTTAGAGTCTTAAAACATAATATCGATCTAGAACGGAAAGTCACTAACTGACGAAAGCCCGGCCTGGCTATTCATTACGTTTAAAAAATCAATAGAAAATTAATATCGGTATGCACTATCTGCTTTTGTAACTTTAGAGAACTGTTTTGCATCTCCCTGGTAAGTGCCAGTATTGGAAACCCGTAAGTACGCCTTTGCAGCATTATTCTGTACAATGTCCTTGGACACACATAGTTGACTTATGGCAGTCCTGTGTTATAAAAAAACTACCTCTTTGTCGGGACACTCAGTTTTAACCTCCATGAAATAAATAGGCTTAAGGTGTTGTTTTTAAATTATAAACATTTGTTTTTTCTTTCTGTTTTTCTTCAGTACAAAGTTTGTGCAGTATACCAAACCGTTTATTAATGTTACTTGCAGGAATTACCCAGTGAGAAAGATGTACGACGACGTGGCCGTGTGGAACGTCGCCTCCAACAAATGGTCACTGTTGAAACATCCACTGAAACACAAAATGGCGATTTAGTCGAGTCGGCCACTGTGGCACCTGTGAATTCAGAGCAGAATCATGACATTGCAGAGTTCGCTAAAATGTACTTCAATGATCACCCGAGATCTCCTGATGGTATAATTTTTTTTTTCATTTTCAAATGTAAAAACAATAGGTAAAGGTCAGTTGTGTTGTAATTTGTGTGAAAAATAGTTAAAAAAACATTCTAATTTCTGTACAGTTACTTCCCACAATCAAGCATTTTTCCCCCATTTCAACTCCATAATCTTTAACTCTGAATGCTGATAAATGTGTAAAGAAAGCTAAGCAGCTCTACTTTATGGAACAGACTGTTAAATAAAAAAAATGATCTTGGTGTAATAGTCACCAAAGACTTAAAATATAAATTTGACCCTGAAAGTTTTTGAGCTATGTGCCTTAATGGTATTTAATTATGAATCGGAGACTATGATTCTCACTTGACGGTCAGCTGAGAAGATTATGGTTGCACAAATAACAATGGAAGGAAATATGATCGCAATTGTCCTGTAAGTTTGAAAATGCAATGAATGGATACGGAGTTTCGTGGTTATTTCTTTCGTTGAGGATTTGTAGTGTGTGCTTTGTCCCATTGAAATGCCGCGTATTATTTTGGACGAAAATTGCGTCCTTTATTTGTTATTAATTATTACACTTTTGTTATAATGGGTGTGCGTGTGATGGTGTAAAAAATCGTATGAAGATTGAATGAAACTGTCGTATATTGGTTGACGAGCGTAAGTTGATTAGGCCTGTGATGTCTGCCACTCGGCTATTTTTGTCGTTTTGTTGGGCTTTTCGTGAACCGGCCCATTGGCTCGGTTTGTAGGGTATGGCGTCACAGGGCCGAGTGCCCTGCGGCAGGATTCCGGTCGTTTCCACTCTATATATTATAAAGGACCGGTTCCAGAATTTCAAATTGCGAGAGGATTCGGGCGGCTTTCTCCGGGCTGGATACCGCCTTCTCTATGATTTCTGGCAAATCGCCGACTGTCGCGGTCGCGTACTCCTCTTTGTCCGCTCCCTCGAATGGGAGGGGGCGCTCTGGAGGCTCGGCCCGGGGCGGCGGAGACGTCGCTCCGTCGACGGTCGGGACCGGCTCGGCGGCTTTCGCGCCAGGAGGCGGGGGATCTCGGTCGGGACCGCCTCCAATTCTTCTGGGTCGTTCGGCGGCTGCTCTTTTGGCCTTTGGGCTCGCCTCCGATGGGGCTTTCCGTCGACGGGCGGTCGCAGCGGAGCGGTCGGCGGTGCCGGCCTTCGCCTCCGCTTCGGAGGTGCCTCCCGGCTCCGCGCCGGCGAGGCCGCGGGGCGACGGCGTCGGGTGCGCGGTGCGGTGCTGGGCAGTGCAGGTGCCCCCCGCCCCCCGCCCCCCGCCCCCCGCCCCCCGCCCCAACGCCGTCGGCCCGGGGCGATCCTGGCACCGTGCTCCTCCCCGCGGCGCGCAGACCTGCGCCCGCAAACGGTTGTGGCTGCCAGGCCTAAACTTTTGGCAGCGGTGGCGTTGCCTGGGGCCTTTTTGTATAGAAACTAGACTAAACGCGCTTTATTTAAATGTTTTTCTTTATAAATGCCATTATTTGGAAGAAACTTTGTAAAAATAATACTAAACGATACTCATACAGTCTAATCTCATTTCTTCGGTACCAACATAATCGTAAACGATACGCTAATTGGTTATTTGTAATATTCACTAATATTTTCAGTTAGATTTATAACATTTTGCATCATTTTGTACTACTGATTTTTAAGAGGCGTTTGAATCACACTTACGGACATAATTTGCTTACATAATTGTGAATATATAGATGTGCATCGATCTGAAACAAAAAACACAAATCTCTACAATTCATATTATACAAAAATATTTTTGAAATTATTTCATAATCATACAAAAATCTGCCAAGCAGAAATAGAAAATAGACGAAATAGGCCATATCTTGGATGAGCAACTTTTATTAAACGACAGCATTGGCAGATCCACACTTTTGTACATATGTAAGTTATTACCCGAATTTATATTAGTTATACACATTTAGATTTCAGATACTGCAAAAGATCCACTTTCAATATATTTTTAGGTTTGCCCTTTTATAGCCCTAGGATTTTGCAGTGTACGGGTACAATATACAAACAGTGGCTTTACTCTCGAGCTACAGGGCATTGCAAGAAGAGAGTACGAGGAATGTGGGCAGAGGGATACGTCCCAACGAACGCCTTTGGCTAGCATTACGCGCAGGTAACGGCTGGCGACCTTTTTGAACAATTTATATCTGCATGGGCCGAGTAGCGGGACATCTGGCAGCCATATCCGAACCCTTACGATTCATGACCTATTCGCTTTGATTTCAATTTTGTTCTAAGAGAAGCTACTGTCTAGTATAATAAATAAAATACAACCGAAGCCATCATATAGTGTTATTACACTTCTGGAGGGTGAGCAGTGGATTCCAGACTAACGACCGCCTGTGATAGGTTTAGGACAGCTGTCTTACCACATTTCAGTGTTCACCTTACCACCCTTTCACTTCCGCTTCGAAGCCATAGAATTTGAGATGTGGAAATCACGGTTTTAGGTAATTATTCTAGGAAAGAGTTAATTATCCCTTAATTAACATCCCTTCATTCAATTCATTTTTGTATGATTATGAAAGGCAGATTTTTGAATAATTATGAAATAATTTCAAAATTATTTTTGTATAGTATGAATTATAGAGATTTGTGTTTTTTGTTTCAGATCAATGCACATTCTACATATTCACAATTATATAAGCAAATTATGTCTCTAAGTGTGATCCAAGAGCCTCTTAAAAATCAGTAGTACAAAATGATGGAACATGTTATAAATCAAGGCCATAATAATGATAATGATGATGATGATGATGATGTAACTTAATATTAAAAAACAATGTAACACCGCAAACGAGAGTAGAATTCTGTTATCTGCATTGGTAGACACCGTATTACCACTACGTAAGGGAGAGGACCGGGCAAGCAACCTCGATCCTGTAACAAGTCAAAAGGTTGGAGGTATACTGAAAGTTAGCTCCAGATGGATATATCCTTCAAAACTGGTAGTCAGAGGCGAGGCTACCCACTTGCTACCTTTCCCGGTGCCTCGCCATAAGGCGTTGGCCTCTGACAGGCGAGTGGTATAAAACTAGAGAGTTGACCATTTTCGTCTGAAGTCCTCTACGCTCACCTAACGGGAGACAGAACGATCCAATATCGTTAAAACTTCCTGAGGTGACGGGTTCGCCCATTTTAGTTAACAGTAGTTGTCTGCATTATATATTCTGAATCCAAATAATCATTGAACAGATCATTTGCTTACTCTTAATAGTCAGTCTGAACGTCCCAGTATACACAGACATTTCCCACCTTTAAGGGGATCCTATGTTAAAAACAAACTACCCTTTTTCTCTGCGAACTCTTCATATTAACAGGAAGATATATCTCTAGATACCTATTGCCTTTTTTTATCCAGGTACAATTATGGCAACACTAACACGGAAAAATAAACTCATGGAAGCTATCCCTAAAAAAGAAATGGTCACCTACTACAGAGGCTCTACGATACCTACGTCTCATCTGCAGCTGCATGACCCCGAGAGTATTGCCATCGCTTGCAGTATATTCAGAGTAAGTAGGTCCTTTATATTTTCATATTTTATTTTGCTCACACCATTGATTATATAGGTTATTAGATTGCTCAATACCATAGTACGTTTTGGCAGCTAAGATTTTACTACTTAACACATTGTGTATATGGCAGTCATACTTTCAAAGGATGATTAATATTCTCTTATGTTCAATATGGTGGCCTTCGTAATATAGCAGAATTGGGCACACTATATATGCTACTCTAAACACGCCTATACGGTATCCTATCTCGAAATAAAATAATAATATAATAATACAAAATTTTAAATCATAGCTCTTATTATTTTAATATTTGCATAAAGATGTCATTTTTTTTATTTGGTATACAGGATTCAATATGTAATAATTACACACTTGAAGTTCATATAAACTAATAGATGTCATTCTAATCTCTCCGTATTTTTCTCTATATCTTACCGTATCAGCCTATAGTAAAATGTGACAGATGGCACTAATAATTGAATGTTATTATTGTAATCATTGGTTAAATTATTTGGTTTTTGTATGGTCATAAATCGTTCAACTTCACTTATGCTTGCTATTTTACTGACATTTGAGTAGTATATTATTGGTGGTATTTTTTTAAATGTCTAGCCACCCTGAATCTGCCAAGTGGTTAACTAAATGAAATACTTAAAATAAAAAATATTTTATTTATGAAATATTTCAAAAAAAAAACATGAGTCTTGCACAATGCGTCCCCGATGTCACCGGTTCTCCTTGTTGTTACCGAAGTTAAGCAGCGGCGGGCGCGGTCAATACTGGGATGGGTGACCACCTGAGTGGTGCCAATAGGCAAAAAGGCGGGTTCCACAAAAAGGCATATGCCTTGTGCGTAAAAAAAAATTCTTTTGAGAGTTATTGAAGTTAATAATCCAATTATATGTTTTTAGGGCAGGTGTTAGTGGAAACCTCTTTAATGCATATATTATGTGTGACATCTACTATATCACTTATCAGCTGCAATAAAGCCCATTATAACATTATTTTTTATAACAGTATAACATTAGCCCATTATAACATTATAACCCTGTTTTGTTTAAATTCTTATTCTAATTTTTACTATTCTAAATTGTTTTGTTTTTTCCGATTTGAATTTATTTGCTGACATTTTAATTTTCCACTTCTAACTTTAATTTAATTATTTAATTTGAGTAGTTAGTCATTTTTAACCCCTCAAGCCCCGATTGGCCGATATCGGCCACAACACGATTCAGCGTGATGGACCCGTTTTAATTTAATTTTAATTTAATTTCTTTTATTTTATTATGTTTTACTATGTTAATATGTTTTATTTTAATTATGGGTACAGTGGTTTGGCAGTAATTAATGTTTTGGTGAGACAGTTTCATAATTCATTTTTTTTACTAATTTTTACAAAAAAATTTTGGGACATCATTTTGTCAATCGGCTGAGGGGCCGAGGCCTGAAGGATTAATATGGTTTTGCAATTCTATTATGTTGTGCATACATGGAATATATGTCATTTTTATAAACACGGTATTGTTGCAAGCACATTCAAAAATAAATGTTTACCTTAGAACAGGTCCCGGCCTAGTTAGGTGACGTTGCCACTAGACTATGCGATGTATTCTTTTTTCTGCTTTTGATTCAATTTTGTAAGTATTTCTATGCATAATTCCTACGCTGAAATTGTTTACTGTTATTTTTAATATTTGCATTACTTATATAAATAAAAATAAAAAAACACTACCGCTATATTAGTGATTTGGGTGCCAAATTAGTTCACCTTTGCTTTTTAATGTTTATACAAAGCGATCAAGTAAATGTTTATATGATAGTTTATTGACACAATTTTTTTGTATAGCTTTATACAACTAGTAAATGTTGCAGATCACATATATACGACCAGCGCTCACAAGTGTTACTTCTATATGTCATTTATACTACTTTCTTATGTTAAAAATTTTTTTTTTCTTTGCTAGTTGGATAATGTGGGCTCCAGATGGCAGAGCAGTCAATGCAAATGAGTTGTTTTTAAAATGATGAATGTTTTATACTGTACAGGAGCTGTGCCGTTATATGCGCGGTGAAATGACATCAGATAAAGAAATACAGATCATACAAACCATCATCCAGCGCGGTCTGGAAAGAGAAGAACTTCGCGATGAAATTCTAATTCAGTGCATTCGTCAGGTATGTTTTGATAAAATGTCCCTAAAAGTCCAGTTGGTAGTAACGTCTGTATTTGAATCGAATGGTATGCTCGAAAAGAGTGCTATTGTGCAGCTGCAGCAGTGAGATGTATTAGAGCTAAATTTACCTTATTGTTTCTAAGTGATCTGGCAAAGAGATAATATCAGTGACGATTTAAAGATGTCTCAGTTGCAGCTAGACAATATACAGATATATAGATAGAATAAATCTCAATATATAGGTAGAAAAAAAGCATTCACCAGCTCAAGTTACTTCGTCGTGCGTTGCATTCGCTTTATTAAAAATAAATACGATTTCCTGCAAATCATTTCGTTCCAACAGCTTGTAGCATCTAATTTTTCCTTTTTGGAAAATACATGATGTGGTATCGAAATCACTCAATACATGTTCAAGGAAAATCCTTTCTTTAACCCGTTGAGTATGAGTCAACCAAATCTGGTCGCGAAACAATTATCCGTTGAGTACGAGTTGACCAAATCTGGTCGCGCATTTTTTTCACTTCTTTGACGTTCTCATATTTATTCATCTAATTGTCTTACAAAATGATATTTCAATATTCTATATTCGAAATTTCAATGCAATCATTGTGCAGTTGTTCTTTTTATGATTGGTGTAGTAGTTTCGTAGTTATAGTACTTTAAGTCGATGTCGCCGAAAATCCTGCAAAAGTGACAGATGCATCCATGAAAATACCCATTTACTCCAAGGGTTAAGTCCTTGTTATCCTCCAGATACTAATACTCGTGCGCTGAAGACCAGATTTTTTTTTCTACAGAATTTTATAAGCTTAATTTTTATATCAAGCATAATTCCGATATCGCTAACAGTTAGCGAGATAAAAGCGAAGAACTGTATCGGAGCGCCATTTTTACAAGATGGCAGCTCCAGCGCAGCGGGTTGAATATGCGACTTTCGGTATGTTTAGCAGTAAGCCCCAATGAACATCTATGCCGAGTTTCAAAACATCAGTTATTTTTGTCAAACTTCGAACTTTTTTCCTATTCAACTGGGCTGTATTTGCATTGTCAACAATGCATTGGCACCCAAATATAACTCATTAGAAAATTCTACTGCAGGAGCTGGTTGATTGTAATGGTTATTAGCTCAAGAAATGTTTATTTTAGGTGACCGATTGCCCTAATGGAGAGTGGGCGGAACGCCTGTGGCTACTTCTGTGTCTGGTGGCAGTGGCTTGGCAACCAGGCCGCGGATTGGGCCGCTACTACTGCACCTGGTTGAAAAACATACTTAAAAACACTCACCCGTCGACCAGGCCTCATCAGTGTGCTCAGTGGTGCCTTGACAACTGCCGAGGAGCTGCTCCTAGGGCTCTTCCTCCGAGTACTGTTGAAATTGCGGTTTGTATATTGTTAACAATACCTAGATAGGTTGCATGACAGCCATTAAATGGGAACTCTTGCCCTAAAAAACCTTCGTTCGGTAGAAGAGAGAGAGTAGCCTATCTTCCCTGCCCGCCATCATAAAAGCCGAATGACGCAGTGCGGAACTTGGCCTCTAGCCTAGACAGCAAGCAAAAATAAGAATATGTTTGACTGAATAAATAAGTTATTTACTTTATGCCATAAAATCAACATAAAATTATTGTAATTTATGCATAATTATTGTATTTTATGCACGGTTTTGGCTGTAAGAGAGAAAATAATGGGCACATACATTAATGTCATTTTTCTATTGTAGGCTCAAAATAATAAAATCATGCGATTTTTCAGGCTATGAGGCGTCTCGGAACAATTGTATGCCGATTTTTCTTCTTGGATGGGCGCACCAAAGCGATTGATGTTCATCCAGCTGATACAGCAGCGGCGGCCGCCGCTCGGCTCGCGGATAAACTAGCGCTGGGCACCGCCGCCCGTACTGCGGGTTGGGCTGTTTACCAGCAATGCGGAGGTCGGGAGGAACACGTACGCGCCCACCACTACCTCTACGATGTCATCGCCAGCTGGGAACTGTAAGTCCACATTGATAGTCGGTAGCCAGCTGATATTATTTTATCTAATTTCTTGTCCTGAAGCAAGTGTAGAAGTTAAAGAAGCTAGGAAGCGGAGCCAATTCCAAATCAAATCAAAATGCAACCTTTATGCTGATATTAATGGAAAGTTTGGCGTTGCTTCAGCCGCTTTTTCTGTCTGCATAGCGATGGAAATTTCTTTATACATTGCAACTGTACTTCCAAATCATATTTATTTATTTATTTATTTAATTAATTTTACATGTCTTATCTAAGGTTACATAAGGAAAAATAGTTACTTTCTAGTTAAATAAAGTGACAAATTGAATCACCCCATTCCATGCAACCTGAGGCACATCACACATCTAACTAGGCTTACGTATGTGCGATTTAATACTTATTTGAGATTGCGTGCTAAAAGTTTATTACTAGAGATTAGATATTACATATCAAGTAAAGTTTATAATATATACATATAAATTATATTCACAATATATTAATAATATACTAATAATAATAATAACAAAGGGATAATAATAAAATAATACATAAAATCATTCATCAATAAAATATAATGAACAAATTAAACCACAATTGATAGTTCCCGCTCTGTTCCAGAGTGTCCTTTCAACTCTAGTATCCTTTAAATGTATTAATTGCATATATATTTCTCAAAAACGAGTTGCTTATAACTGAAGCTAATTCGCACATTCAACAAATTTAATTTGCAGTGCCTTATCGGTCCATCTAATTTTCACCAGTTGTAGCTATTTAACTAGAAATTCATGCTGACTTTAAAAGGTCGTGCTAAAATCGCAAACTATACCAGATTGCAACACGAACGTACTTATGTATTGATTGACGAAGAAACTTTATTGTGTATACCTACATTTTATGATAAAATAAAACTATGAGAGGTTTAGGAAAAAAAAAAAAAAATGATTTCCAATCGTCGCAAAACCATAAAATTCGTCTTATAGTAGATTTTTTAGTAATCAAATGGTATCTGTAACTATAATGCAGTGGGTGGCTGCCACATTAGGACCACCGTACCCTTTCAGTAGTTATTGTCAATAACTAATTTTTCAATAACTTTTAAACTGCTCTACTTTCTGTAGTCTACATTATTAATTTTAATAAATAGACATAAAATATAGATTTTCTCTAATTTAACATTCAATATATTTCATTAAATAGTGGTACTAATAATAGGGGTGTCCTGAAAATCATGTTAAGAAATCGCAGCGTTTGTAGTTTTATTACAGTCTTTGTCTATTTTCAGTATTATTTTCTAATTTTGTATTTTTCTGTCTATTTTTTGTATTGACAGTTGCAAATAAATAATTCATTATTATGCAAAAGTCGAGATGCAAACGAAAAAATCCAAAATAACAGACGGACATGATTCTCATACATAAGTCAAGGTCAAAGTAAAACACCCCAAGGCAAATTTTTAAATCTGAAAAAATGGGGTTTCAGAAATTAGGTTGTGTACATGCCACAAAAATAAAAACCAAAAATATCCTATAAAGGTTTGCTCACCCAATCAACAGCAGTGCGGATGCAAATAAATAGCTTTTTAAAATATTATTAATAGAGCAAAATAGATGACGAAAACAAAAAAACTCACTTTTGTTAATTTGATTTTGTTAATTTAATCGATTATCTTATATTAATATTGAAAATGTAATAGTTATATTTTTAATTAGACGATATTTTCGTGAAATACATATGTAGAAAAAGTTGTGAAGTTGTGACATGATGATTCGTGTATCCAGTAAAGAATCATTTAAAAACAATGCCCAAACTACTAAAATGTACATTACAAATTACGAAGTCGAACTTAGTATTTTTAATTTATTTTAGACAACAGGGTCCTAATGGCGGCTCGGCCGAAAATCGCTTTGTTTTCAAACGTCGTCTCTTCAGAGGGACCCGGGAGCTACCCCAAGATCCTGTCGAAGTAGCTCTTCTCTACGCTCAAGCAGTACACAGCGTTGTTAAGGTAAGAAGATTCATTTTCGTCGCAGATTTATCTGCGATGAAACTTTTCCCTCTAAATATAAATTTTTCAATTTTCCGAAGACTTCACATTTCATCCATTGCACAACGGTGGATATCCAATAAAACGTTTTTCATTAATCTGTTAATTTTTAATTTTAGTTGGATGAATTCCCAGTGAGCGAGAAAGTGGCTCTTCAGCTAGCTGGCTTGCAGGCTCAGGTGGCTCTGGGAGAGCCGTCGCCGCCTCCAGTCGCACCGCACACAAGGAACTACTACTCCGAGCCACTTCAGTTTATGCCGTCCCGAGTGGCGAAAGGACGACCTACCCAACAATGGGTAAAATATACACTAAGTATTTTCTTCTATCGAACATTTTTTCTATTTTGCACAACCGAATTCCTATTGTTTCTTGGCAAAAATGGCACAAAAATGTTCAATTGAATTTTTACTCAGAGCTCATTAGAACAGAAGAAGTGCTCTTAATTCCATTTTTTTTTTGTTATCTGACTTACAACGTTTTTATTTACATTCAAAATCATTCAATTCATCGGAAATGTATAAATTTTGCCCATGCAGCCTATGTAATAAATCCTTTCATTATCACTATTTTACAACCTAACATTACTTTATGTCTCTTTTCTTCAAATGTTTTAAAATTATAATATTCTACAGAATTATAATATTCTAAATTATAAAATTATAAATTATAATATTCTTCAAATATTAAAAAAAATAGGTATGCTATGTAAAAATATCAGTTAATAATACAGGTATCTCCCCAGAACAGACTGGTTTAGTGGAGTTGATAAAATCCAACAAAGGTATATTTTCTTTGCTTCACAAACAATTATCAAATATCTGATTCATTCTACACCTTAACTTAATGCCAACATTGTAAACTTTCAATATGGATTTTTCTAAATAAATAAATAAAATCATAATAAAGTTTTTGTGGATATTTTGTTGTCCATTAATATAAACCTAATAATGGGGGGACCATACTATAAGCGGAACTCAAATTGGAATTACACAAACGCTAAAAGATGATTAACATTGGAGTGGCAGTTTAAATGGAGAGACTTTCAAATACAGTTGTATTTTTTTTCTTAGAATCACTCTTACTTAGGAATTTATCTCTGTTACAGAAGTGCTGTTAAAAAATGGTTTGGAATTGTCGGACAACTCCTAATGTAACATTTGCGTATTTGACAGGTGAACATTTTGGCCCAGGCTCACAGACAGTATGGAGCGGGACGCGCCGAGCTCACTGCAAAGGCGCTGTATCTATCTTGCGTGATGCAGTACCCTCTCTATGGAGTCACGCTATTTCCTGTTGTATACAAGGGCTACTGGCCTCATGGTGAATACATTTTACATTATTCTGTAATGGTCATTTAAATACTATAATGCATACATAATATATATATACATTATACATTATACTTTAATGGTCTGGTCGTAGATACTCTCACAAATATTGATTTCTTATTTCAAGAACGTTCGACTTTTCAAAGGTTTAAAAAAAAGGTGCGCTGAGTGCGGTCAACTCTTCGAAGAATTCTCCGACAATTTTTTTCTAAAATGGGAAATAAAAAGAATTATTTTACTTTGGACTTATTTTATTAGATCACTGAACATAGATAATGGGCTGGATTGCATTTCTTCGTGAACTAAAGTTGGAAATTAGTTCATGGGAACTAGATAAGGCAATACGTTAGAGCAGTATTTGAAATGGACGGCTGTCACTTTTCCGCATTAAAACTCACCACCGAAGACAAAGCAGCTAAATCTAACACCGCACGAAGTGTGTTCAAACTTATACGGACGTATGACATATATAAGTTCGACAGGTAGTTTTGGTGCGGGAAAATCGACGATCGTTCATTTCATATTCCGCGCTAACGTATTGCTCTGTCTCATTTGGTTGAAATCTGCTACTTTTCTTTTAACATTTAATGTTTGGACCTGTTTTTGAAGCAAACATTTATTCATTTACATCATGTAGAATAATGGAGTTAAATAATAAAGAAAATCGAATTGCTATGATTGCTCTGCAGAAAGTTTTTAGGAAACCGATTTGATTTGATGAGTTTCTTTCTGAGACTGAGATATGAGTTTTGCTGTGAGACCATGTCTACTTGAAAGATCCCAAATATAATATAATTTAATCCAAATTGTGCAAGTACCTAATCAGAGAATCGTTGTTTACTTCAGGATCCTCAGTTTTGCTGGGAGTGGGAAGTGAAGGTGTCGCCCTGATCAGGCCGGCTGATAAAGTGGTCCTCGCCGAGCATCGCTACAGCGATATTGCTACTCTCTTATTAGATCCAGTGGATAATTGCTTAACCATAAGCCTCATACATCACGGGCACCACGACGGGAATAGGTTTGTTTTTGACTGATTCTGTATGTATTTATGCAGGTACATGCATGCATGCGCACATGAATAATATAATATACCAGTTTACATATTAAAAAAAGGATCTTGTTATAATTATTATTGGTGTAATAGAGAATGTTATTATTTTAAATTAAATTTCTTGCTTTTTTGGAAATAATACAATACCTTGCCGAAATGTCGCATAAATAAGACGATTCGTTACAATAAAAATCTTTTGAGAAGTAAATATAATTTCAATCACTTATTAGCCAGTCTAGATACAAATATACACAATGTATATACAAGAGTGGAAATTACAAACGTTACAAACAAAGTGATGTTTTTTTTTAAATCGTTTTTTCTCTATACATTTTCTATGTGCCATCGCCGGTAGCCTTGTATGCGTTTCAAATGCTGAAAGTCCGGTTTTAGTAGTTTAAAACCCTTACAAAATTTGGCGCCGGTCTATGTGTCACCGCTCGTTTTGCGCCAAATATTCCATGTGCCAACGCGTCACTTGTTACGCAGGTGTGAAAAAAACGCCTCCATGTACTTGCCAAATATGTGATAATGTTAGCTTGTAGAATTATTTCATCTTCCTGAGACGAATTGAGTAAAGCTAAACAAAAAAACAGACGCTCCATCATGCTAAGCTTCATCATTGAAAAGTTATTTTATACAGGGAGTAAGTGTCTGAGTACACCTATTTCCTGCGAAAGTGGCAGTGTCATCAGTCCAACTAGTAGGGGGACGTCCTACACTGTCTCTGCCGTTTCGTTGTCGCTATTTGAGAAACTTTTATCCCTAACGGTTGTCGGTTCTGCGCCTGCGTTGGTGCTATATGTCCTGCCCATTGCTATTTCAAGTTGCTGATTATATGAGCTATGTCAGTGACCTTGGTTCTTTTGCGGGTTCCCTCATTTCGGATCCTATAATGCAGTGAAACTCCAAACATGGCTTTCTCCATAGCTTGTTGCGCTTGTGTATGAGGCCATTGACTTTGAGCTTGTGTATGAGGCCAATAATTAGCGACCGCGACTCAGTGCCATGTGTCATCACTGGCAACTCGCACTGTATATAGATTTTCGTTTTAAGGTCCTGCAGTATTTGTGACTCTGCTCTGGTGGCTGTGGTATTTATCCATTAAGCCAGCTAAATACTGATATGGGGATTGTTAATTACTGTATGAATAGCCGGTTTGGATAATTGGTGTTTTATAGTCGAATAAATATAATAGAAGTTTTCTCAATCTTTTGGCAGACCTGACTTCATAAAAAAGTTTCCATAGTCTTTTATATTCAAGTTTTTATTATAACCCATGTGAAAACAAAGCACTAGATTCTATAGTTTGTAATTTGTTTGGGGTAAAGTAATTAATTAAGACTGATAACCTATGTCGGATGCTCTAAAAAACCTCCTATATTTCGTGTGCAGATGCATCGTTTTGGAGACTACCCAGAAGAACGAAGCGGCCTGGCTGATGGCTGCGTATAGTCCGACGCTTGCTCCCGGTCTTACGGAGGAAGCGAAACGGCGGGCGGCTCCGGGCACAGAGAGAACACGTCTCGCTCAAGCGCTGAGGGTCGCACGCAGAGGCGCCATTGACTCTGGTGTCCTACGAAGACCATCTGCTACTTCAGCATCTGGTTTCCTTCGCAACACACTGCGGAGGCTGAGCCGGAACCGCCCCGACAAGGCTGTACAAGAACAGGGCAACAAGAAACAGGGCGATACTTATAAAGGATTTCCTCCAGGTACATATAGCAATATCAAAACCCATTAGATTTTCTATTTTCTTGAACATATGTAAGATACTCAAACTAGTATCATGCAAAAGGCTTGTAATAACTGCCTCTTACTTACAGTAACCTGTATATATTGGTATAGAGCCCAAGAAAAAATCATTAATTGGATACAAATGTAATAGGAATACCTATGAAATTTCTGTTCTATAAAGAAACTTTAGTACCAAAAAAGGCATTTAGTGGCTTTACGATAAATCGTACTTAGTATGTCGAAAAATCGATTACAATAGCTTAAATAACGTATATAAACACATGGAATGAAAAAAAAACACAAAAATCAGCCAAGTATAGATGTTTTTGTGTAAGTAATGTATTGGAATATAAGAATATGAAAGCCCTAAGAGATTGTCGCTCTTTTATCTATAATGTTTGTATAAAATGTAAAAACGTTTTAAATATTATAACGTTTCAGATGCCAACGGTTAGGGTTTGTTAGCAATTGGTAGCAACAAAATAATAGCGACTGTCTTTAGTCTCCCATAATCCTTTAATCTCAATGCTATTCTATAGCCAAACCTTATCTAATATCATCTGAATTTCAATTTTTCTTTCATTCTAAGAATTCAATAACTTTGACTACTTTTAATTGCTATTCTAATAGTTTTTTCAACAATGACTACGATTTATCATGAATCTACTCTTCGTAAGTATAAGATTGTTATTCTGGAATTCTAGTTACTTTATTATACTTTATTACACAATCTGTATAAAAAGGTTTTTAATTAAAACAGGAGAAATCCTCGATTATAAGTGAATGTGCATCTAACAATGAATATCCGCTTAGCAAAATAAAGAAATAGTGCCTGTAATATTATGTATTTTAGACCTTTTAAGTATATTATATGCAGCAGGGTACGCGGGTAGTAGAGTATTATTTTTCAGAGCTTAGATATATGTCATTATAGCCCAAAAACTTCAGTTACTAAAACTTCAGTTCAGTTTTTAAAAAAAGTGGATGTTTCTTCATTATGATAAATCATGGTCGATATGTTAAAAAACTATTACACTCGCACCAGAATTAATAAAAAGTTGTTGAATTAGCAGAATGGAAGAGTATGTGAAAAATCAATCTATATAGAAGTTTTTGAAGAAGTAATTCATTGAAGGCACAGAATATGAAACTCGTTAGAGGTGGTCACCCTTACTTTTTAAATGAATTAATTCTAAGAATTACTAGTAAGCCTTGAACTCATGGAGATCAATGTGTCATAATATTTCAGAAGTTTTGTAATTAAAAAAAAATACCCCTTACGGTTGGCGATTATCTGGCAGATGACCGGCTTTTATAAGATCGTGTGGCAGTACTCAGGCGGTCACCTATCTAAGTACTGACTACCCTCATCGCTGCTTACTTCGGTGATCTGATGGGACTACCAAAGTGCCAGTCCTTGCGAATTATAGATACAAAATAATCGATAAACAAGGGCGATAACCTTTTCGAGATTATCTTATTCTGTGTGTTCAAAAAAATACTTGGTCAAAAGCTCATAGATATATAGAACAAATTTTGATTTCCTTTTTAATACTGTTAATTCAACAGTGTTTTTTATGATTAATCATGAAATAATTCTTTATTAGTGTCCAGATTTTTTTCAGAATTTTAAAAGGTGTATGTTTTGTGTAAATCAAAGTTGACTGCAAATCAGTTCCTTAATTACCAAATAGCAATAAACCCCACATTTTATTGCACCAAAATCAATTAAATACCATATTTTTATGGTGAAAAAATATAATAGTAGTGTTCTCCATTCTGCTGGTTGGGTTGACCGGACTTCATAGCGAAGTACCTATGGTCCTTTTGTATGAAAAATATATATAATCAATCGAAATATTGACTTCTGGTAGCTATTGACACACCCGGTGGCGTAGTGGTTAGGTCGCCTGATCTTACATTGTAAGGTCCCGGGTTCGATTCCCGGCTGGGTCACCATTTTCCGTTGGGATCAAATTAACGGAATTGTATTTTCAATTCTGTCGATCGAATGCAATAACAGGACATACACTTACAGACATCTTACACTCACACATACATATAAAACACGTCATAGTAGGGTTGGTTGTAAGAGATTGTCATATGACAATAAACCTGCCCATTGTGACATTTTCACAATAAAAAGTATAAACAAACAAACATACAAACTTCTATTATCTATGTAGTTTGCCATTTTAATGGTAGATGGTGATTGCATCAGCTGTAATACTCTCGTGGAAAGGAATCATAACAAAGAACGGAAAGACAAATTAATATTGATTTTCAAATAGAAATAACATGGCTCTCAATTAAAAATTATTTTAATTTGAAATTCCAACTCAGGCCAGTTATCCAAGTATGTTGCCAGTGAATGACAAATTAAGGCTGATTTTCAAAAAGGAATGTCGTGGTTATCGATGAAAATTTATTAGAATTTGAAATTCCAACTCAGATCAAAGTTATCCAAGTTTATAGTTGCCAGTGTGGAAAAAAGCATGAGTGCGATATTCTAACCAGCATTGTTTTTTCAATATCGGACCATTTACTGAACTTTTTAGATGCACTATGCAAGTCACTGTATCAGTCTCACAATAATATAAATTTATTTTGTCACTCGATAGGTTGGTGGAGTTGGTCACGAACATTACCGCACTCTCTTACCCGGCTGCAAGAGTCGGATGAGAATGTGGCCACCGGCATCTTCAAGGATATCATGGCTCACGCCGGATTTGCGCCCGAGAAGAACGGGTCCGGCTCTGATTCGGAGACGGAGAAAGGCAGCGAGAAAACCAACGACGACCGCATTCTCATCGCGCAAACCCTCTTGCATAAGTGCGTGCAGAAGGACGCATTCCTGTGCGAACTGTATATGCAGCTCATTAAACAGACCACCGAGCATCCGGAGCCCACTTCCAGGGTCGCCTCGCGCCACTGGGCGCTCTTGACTACCACCGTCGGAGTGGCTTTACCGCCTGGTCGACCGCTGAGGAGATTGCTGTTAGCGCACTTACGCTATCATGCCATTGATCATTTGGGTAAGTGGTCTATTCTATGTTTTCATTTCATATTTAACCACTCGAGCGATGGCTTGCAGCAGGCCTGTGCAAAATGCGCAGGTGGGGTGTCTGTTGGAAGTCTGTGTTCGGTCACTTCCTACTCACAGCAGTAAAAACGCCAGGCAAGCATTTGGTAAAAAACTGGCATTAATGCTCCTTTGATTTTGTAGACGTACTGACACTAGATATTACGCCAAAGTGAAAAAACTTGCAATCAACATTTTTTCTACATTTCTCGCTTACTTCACTTTGGTAGGTGTATTTTTATGAAATCGGAGACCATTGCCATTGTTTGACATTATAATTAAGATAAAAATAGGAAATTAACCGCTTGAATTTTGTAGCACCTGACGTTTGGGCGACGTTGCAGCCGCTGTTGTCTAGGGTAGACTGGTGTAGACTGACAGTCTACTCTAGACAACGACGGCTGCAACGTCGCCGAAACGTCAGGTGCTACAAAATTCATCTGGTAAATTCGTTTTTTATCTTAATTTTAGGTGTCTTTTCTTTATGTAAATAAATAATTTCACTTCACTTTGAAACAGTGTAACAATGTTTTTAAAAATAAAATTTATAACGACAATTTTTAATAGAAATATTTTTGAATACTTACTATTCCTGACAAAAAATACAACTCCGGGTTCTGAACGCCTTTCACTTTTTTAGGAAAACTAGAAACTGACATCTAATTGTACAACTAAAAAATAACTCAAAATTTTACTTTCTTCTTTAAGCTATGGAATTCGCAAACGGGGGAAAACAATTCATCATGCCTTGTGAAAACTCGATTTTTCACATCAAAGAAAGTGCCGGTTTTGTAGAATGTCCTTTATTTCGAAGATCAGCATAAAATTCAGCCAGCATCTACCAATTTCCTCGCGAAAATCGACACAATCGCGAGAGAATGATCTGATACCAAAAACGAACTAGCTTTGCCAAAGATGTCAATTACAGCGCATGTAGTCATGAATAGGTTGTAATTACAATCAAATAAGCGGAGACCAAATTAAGGTCTAAATATAGTTGCCCAGAAAAACTTTCTGAACAATCTCTCATTTTTTTTTTTTGCTAGTATAGATGTAAAACAGTTTTCTTTACTTTTCTGTCTTCTCGCATGCCAAAAAGTCAATTATCACTTGTCTCACATTGCGATTGGATCCAATGACAGTACAGCAATCAGCTAGCAAAATGTATGATTAAAGATTTTTGTTTTGCTAATAGTGACAATGGATAATAGGGATTTTTTTCAGATAAGTTTTTATGGATCAATCAGTAAACCATGCATATGGCAGTTGACCATACTCAATGGTTGGACGGAGGAGGACGATGCTCCACTAACAAATCGACGTGCCGCAGCTAAATTCGCTGTACGCAACGGGAATTCAGCTAAGAGCTGGTGGAGTAGACTTGCGGATTTTTGCATTCTACAAACCGCCCAGCAACCAACTGGAGACTGGCGACATCGATAAACTCCTACAACCGACGATACCTACGATTGTAGCCGACGACCTGAACAGCAAGCATCTGGCGTGGAACTCGACGTGCCCCAACGTCGATAGCGCGCAATTGCTTAACCACGCCGAGAAAAGAGGCTTCACGGTCGCCGGACTGGAAAAGTCCTTTAAAGTTCGCAGTCGTCAGAAGTACTCGATGTCGCACTCCTGCACAACGTGACATTTCCCTATGTGCAGGAAGTCATTTATGAGCTCCAGTCGGATCATCTGCCGGTTCTCCTAGAACTACAGACCAATGTTGCTACAGCGAATCACTACAGAGAGCGCCGCCGTGTCGATTGGACTTATATGGAAAGCTGCTCGAGAAGGCGATACTAAAACACAAGACGCCGGTCACCGCCGGAGATATTGAGAGCCGGGTGTCTAACCTTTAGGAGGCTATTGAGACCGTGCTGGAAGCCAGCTCCTCGACGGCAGAAGCAAAAGCGACACGTCCCCGCCTCTCGCAACCACTGCGAGACAAGCTGCGGGAGAAGCGGCACTTGCATCGCTTCTGGGCCGAAAATCGGTGTTCGAAATCTAAGCGCCGCTTAAACAAAGCAAACGCTAGCTTGCAAGAGGATTTGCAGACGTACACGGCACACTATCGAGTTGCTGGAGGAATTCCTCGACTCGATAGGCGACGATGTGCCATCTATATACAGGCTGAATCGTCGCCTGCTGAGTACGACTGAACCAGCTCGGCCACTACTGGATTCAACCGAGAACCTTTGCTATGTCGCCGACGACAGAGCAACTCTCTTCGCGGATCACCTGGAGAAGATCTTCGTTCCGCACGAGAAAGAAGACCCAGAGCACTCCAAGGTGGTCCGCGAGCACCTAGCTGCGGAGGAGGAATCCCCACCGGAGCTCGGCAGAGAGATCCCGCCAATAACTCCAGCTGAGCTCTAGCGACGAATTTAGCAACTCGAGCAGAGAAGGCACCCGGCCCGATGGCATCAGTAACGGCGTACAAAAGAGGCTTCCGCGTCGCCAGCTGCCGGCCCTCGCAGGGCTGCTAAACTCCTGCATCAGACTCGGTCATTTTCCAGAGAAGTGGAAGACGGCCAAGGTGATAATGCTGCGGAAACCTCGCAAAGACCTGCGGCAACCGGGCAACTACCGCCCGATCTCGCTGCTGCCTACCCTCGCGAAGGTCTTCGAGCGACTGTACTGGCGCGTACAGGTCCCGCAGCAAGAGCTGGCACGTTCACAGTACTCACACTAATGCAATGTCGTGACGCGCGACGTGACTTTCACTGGATGCGCATCATAAAAAGTCTTTCCGTCTCTCTCGCTCGCGGTCAAGCTTATGAGTATGAAGGAGACCGTATTTTGTTACTGTTCAAACAGCTTGACATACAGAGTGTTCTTTTTTCGCATTCGAGTTATAACCGAATTAAAACACAGTTAGCTGGATATTTTACGTCTTTTTAGTGTATTATTAGCCCATAACGGCTTGTATTAGTAATTCAACTAACAAAATTATTTCGATTGCTAATCTAGATAGTAGCAAAGTTACCTTAATGCCATTTTAATCAAGCATGCGGTAAATGTTTTCTGTTTATGGTAATAAAATAAAACGTCGTTATTGTCAATAACCTCTTTGTAGTCAATTTGAGACATTTAATATCTACGTACAATAATCATAGCATAAAGATTCAATTCAATTCAATTCAATTTATTTTCCAAAATTTTTACAGATTGTTGAAACTTATTCTATATATAAAAACAGTCTTTAAATTACACGAACAAAAAATCAATCAAAATTTAAAATTACGAAAATTAAAAAATATATAATAATATTATATTTCATTCGGTTTTATGGATTTCAGCTTCCTACTTCACGCCAGGCTGCATCGCAAGTGTTTATTTCTATACTAATTAGGATAAAGTTCTATATTAATTAAACGGTTTAACGTTGGTTGATTCACCAGCCGTTGGTCGCTAATAGCCTTTTCGTAAGTGGCTAATGCCGTTAAGCGCTTTGGAAATATTGTAATTTCGTCATGTAATTTTGTCGACATTTCGTATTTAGGTTCTTTTATCGCATTCGTTCGTTAGTGTCAACCACGAGTCAATCGACGACGCGCGGTTATTTTGTTTTGTACCTACTTGGAGATTAAAATAAAATGTCTTTTGAAAGAATTGGTTCCGGAAAAATATTAACAGGCCAATCTCGTGAAATAGTGTACAATGTTTTTAACTATTTTATGCATCATAATAAAAACTGTGATGGTGAAGGCCGTTTAATAAAATATTTGTACGGTTTGACATCAGAGGCGACTGGTGTTTCTCAGAGAAGTGTTCAACGAGTTGTTTGTGAAGTGCGCAATCAAGTTACAGCGGCTGTTAAAGCGTCAACATCACAACCATCTACCTCAAGGGAAGAAGAGCTACCAGTATGCAAAACATTGCCGACTGTACAAGTTACTTTCAGAACACCGGGTAAGAAGCGACCAAGGTTAGCAAAAAAATCTACAGTAGATAGTTTTGACCAACAAGTCATAAGGCGAACTATCTACGACTTCCATCTGGTTCATCGTGCATTTCCGACATTAAAAAAGGTATTCGAAGTGTTGAAAGACAGCATCAACTTTGAGGGTGGCATTACTACACTAAGGAACATCGTTAAGAGGCTAGGTTTCAGATGGAGAAAGACACAAAATAATAAAAAAACTGCTCATTGAAAAAAGTCACATCAGACTCAAAAGAACATTATATCTTTCCAAACTACAAGAGTATAGATCACAACGCCGACCTATAATATATACAGATGAATCTTACATTCACAGCTCACATACGTTGCCACGATCATGGTCCGACGAAACGAACGAAGGTTGTAAAGTACCTATTTCCAGGGGCGATATGCTAGTGATCGTACATGCCTGCTCGGAACAAGGATTCATTCCAGAAGCTTTGCTTATCTATCCAGCAAAAAAGCAAACGGGAGAATATCACAGTAATATGAATGCTTGTAACTATCAGAAATGGATCAAAGAAAAACTTCTCCCAAATTTACCGCCAAAGTCAGTTTTAGTAGTCGATAACGCATCTTATCACAACGTCGTATCGGATCCAGTGCCAACATCTAATTCAAGAAAAGCTGACATATTAGCTTGGTTGCACAAGTATAATATATCATATCCGGAAAGAAACACAAAACCAATACTATACGATATTATTTAAAAAAATAAGCCAAACCATGTACAATTTGTACTTGATAAAATCCTCGAATATCACGGACACAGTGTACTGCGCCTACCGCCCTACCATCCAGAACTAAACCCAATAGAGTTACTGTGGGGTATTATTAAAGGTAAGGTTGCATCACAAAATGTTAAGTTTAACTTGTTAAATGTGGAAGAATTATTTAGAAAAGAAGCAGAGTCTATTACCCTTGACATGTTTAGTGACGTTTGGAGAAAGACGAGAGAACACGAGGAAAAATATGTTAAACTAGAACCAAAAATGGATAATTTCACTGACACACTTATAATAACACTAGGAAATTCCGACTGCGACACATCAAGTTCTTCGAGCGATGGAAGTTTGAGTGGGGTAGAAGATTTAACTTACGAGTCTGGTTAGAAGCATTATTAATTATAATACATCAGGTTATTAATTATAATACAACAACATTAGAGAGAATTTCAAATAAATGAATTTTATTAAATTCATTAGATATGTTAGTATTCTGGTATTCTGTGGTATTGTGGTATTCGTGGTATTCTGTATATTCGTGGTATTGTATTTATCCTTTTTATCTCAGGTACATTTTTATTGAAAGTTTTCTGTTATTTTTATCATAGTATTTTTACAATACTATGATATGAAAAGTACTATTATTGTGCATTCACGTTCAGTATGTGTACATTAGATATGTATTTACATTAAATAAATATATTTGAAAAGTGTTAATGTTTGTTTAATGGGGCAAAGCACTTAGTTGGGCAATTCGTAATTAGGTCAATCGGTCATTAAGGATCATTAAACAACTAGACTTATTAAAAAGTTATTACGGTAATTATATAAGGTTATATTTGTAATATATAATATAATATCCACCTATATATAGGTAGATATTTTAAAATTATTGCATTTATTTTGAAACACACTGTATAGTGACATTGCATTATGTGAGTACTGTGAACGTGCCAGCTCTTATTGCGGGACCTGTACTGGCGCGACTAACGCCGCACCTTGCCCCGCGCAGCGAGTAGTATCGATTCCGTACGGGCCACTCGACTACCCTGCGACTCTCGCGGGTAGTACATCGCCTGACGGAATTCTACAATAAGCATCGGCACAAGGCAGCCGTCTTCCTGGACGTCGTAAAGGCGTTGGACCGAGTCTGACACAAGGGTCCCGCTACAAGCTGGTGACCCAGACCACGAAACGCCGTGGCTTCCTTCCTCTGGAAGAGGGCTCTTCGTCGCGGTGGAGGGCGAGCAGTCCAGAATTTGTCCCATCGTAGCGGGAGTCCCGCAGGGAAACTGCCTATCGCCGGCGCTATACAATGTCTACACAAACGACATACCGCTCAGCGCCGGCGCGGAGCTGGCACTATTCGCGGATGTTGAGATGTATATGGCAACTTCAATCAACATCAAGGTCGCGGCCAAGAAACTGCAGCAGCAACTATGGTCCACAACACTGTTGATGAAGCTAAATGCTGATAAATGTACGGTCCTTCACATCGACAAGAGTATTGAATATTATGGTTTTTCGTTGCAAGTCTGGCAACACTAGCACAGAACTGTCACAATAAATGTTTGTAACCTCAAACTGAGTCGCTGTGTTTTTTCTCTCATCGCGTCCCGTTTTCATTTTTGCTAGGACTTTAATTTACGCGGAACTTCCTGACTGGAACAATTCAACAGGTTATGGGCCCAGCTCACGACGACTGTGTAAAGAAAAGTGCGAATGCAGTAAAACGCATCTTAAAGTATGTCAAGGGCACGGTGGACATGGGAATTCGCTTCGAGACAGAAAACGATTTACATTTTTGTGGATACAGCGATGCCGATTACGCCGGAGACGTCAGTACGCGAAGATCGACGTCAGGATACGTTTTCATGTTCGGAGGAAGCGTTATCAGTGTTGGGGATCAGAACGACAAAAATCGGTTGCACTGTCTACAACAGAATCCGAATATATGGCAGCATCACATGCCATAAAGGAATTGGTTTGGCTGAAAAATTTGTTGTGCGAGCTACAGCAATCGAAATTGGACGTGCCAATATTTTTCATGGACAACCAGAGCGCAATTCGACTTGTGAAGAACCCGGAATTTCACAAGAGGACAAAGCACATCGACGTGCGATATCACTTCATCCGAGAGAAATTCGAAGACGGAATATTTGAGCTAAAATACGTTCAGACGGATGAGCAGACAGCTGATATAATGACAAAGGCATTATCAAGGCCAAAACATCAACATTTTTATACTTTGATGAATGTCATGCCAAATAATTAACGTAGAGTATTCAAGGAATTAATCTTAATTTTGAATTTGTTGGTTAATTGTATTCTCAATTTTATTTTGATTTTGGCATTGACTTGTAACAAAAAGTGGGAGTATTGAATATTATGGTTTTTCGTTGCAAGTCTGGCAACACTAGCACAGAACTGTCACAATAAATGTTTGTAACCTCAAACTGAGTCGCTGTGTTTTTTCTCTCATCGCGTCCCGTTTTCATTTTTGCTAGGACTTTAATTTACGCGGAACTTCCTGACTGGAACAATTCAACAAAGAGCAACCCCAAACAACAGTACTATCTAGGGTCAGTTCCATTACAAAGTGTTACGAAACAAAAGGACCTGGGCGTAATGATAGTGAGCGATCTGAAGTGGGGTGAGCACATTATACAGATTGTGAAAAAAGCAAACTCAGTTATGTACCTCATCCGCAAGCCGGTTAACTACATCACATCAGCCTTATTTGTGTCACTGTACAAAACCTACATCAGATCAATGCTAGAGTTTGGATTCCAAATATGGAATCCGTACTTTGTGAAAGATGAGGATCTCTTAAAAAAAGTCCAGCGCCGAGCGACCAAGATGCCAATGGGGTTCAAAAATCTGGAATATGCAGAACGATTCCGCAGATTGCAACTGCCTACACTTAAGGATCGTCGGACCAGGGGTGACCTCATTGAAACATATAAGATCCTCCACGGATGCTACAATTGCCCCAAATTGTCTTCTATCTTCAAGAGAAACTACAAGCATCATCTGCGAGGACACAATTTTAAGCTGGAGAAAACATGTTTCCACATGAATCCCAGGAAACATTTCCTGACCAACCGGATTGTGGACCAGTGGAACAGTTTACCTGCTGAAGTGGTTGAAGCGAATAGTGTCAACATGTTCAAAAATAGACTAGACGGACATCTTAAACAGCAATTGTAGTTGTACTCAGTTTCATATTCAGACATATCAGCAATTATGCTGCCTGTCTCTAAATGTAATAATAATAATAATAATAATAATAATATAGTTTTGGGATTTTTTGCAACTTATTTTGTCTTTATTGCAGAGTTTAGAGAATTTATGTTTTGTAAGTAACATTTGTTCTTTTTGTTTAGGCGAAGAAGGACGCTTTGCAAGATTCGCTGAGCAGATTGCTCACGGCACTGCATCCGTCCCGAGAAGACAGTCGGCGCCGTCTCGCGAGGAGGTTCTGTGTGCCACCGCCCGAAGGCCGATGCACGTTAGAGTATTATTATTGGATGGACGGCAACATGGCTTACTATTCGGACCTGCAGCCACGGCTGACCAGCTCGTAGCCATGCTGCGAGAGAAAATCGGCCTTAGCCCGACGGCCACCGGCTTTGCTCTTTACGAGGTTTACGGTGATGGACATGGAGGTGAAGGTAAATTCTTAAACTTTTCTCCGCCAATTTTTTTTTATGTCAGCTTGGGTTTTCCCTTTCTTTTGTTATACCTTTTTTCCTTGTTATTCCTTTTTAACAAACCATGCCTGTTAATGAGCGTTGGTGACCATGACAGCAAACTTACTTTGCAGCTAGCAGCCTGGAATAATTCTTCCGATATCTCTTCAGTTTTTCGTATAGAATAATCTCTTGTAAAAAAACAATTAATACAGTGCAGGCCTGTGGCGGATGTTCAATTTCTCTGATCCGCAGATGCAGATGTGGATAATTAAACAAATCATCTCCAAATGCGTATATTAGGTATATCAATTATGCTTCTAACGAAAGAAACTGTTGAAATATTTTATGAAAAAACAAGTGTTTTTATTTGGTAAGACAGGCTCTGGAAACACTACCAGAAAATACACTAATGATGACACTCATTGACAGCTTTTCTAGTCCTAGATCCTCTAGCCCAGTAACTTGTCTCTCCCAGCTTCATTTTCATCCAGTTGAACGCCTGGATATTAATCTATGGCAATTGTACTTGCACAAGGTGCATCCTGTCCTATGTACCGAATGAGTGTGCTCAAAAAGTAATAAATTTTGTTTTATCGGCGTTTGTCATTTGTTTAATAGGTGGAGGTGGTGAGCGAGCATTAGGTGGCAATGAGAGAGCGGCCGATGTACTAGCGCGCTGGGAACGAGCTGGCGTTACAGCCGGTGCCTGCAGACTAGTATTCAAGAAGCGACTTTTCCTCGGCGAAAAGCCACTTAATGCAGCGTGTCCAGCTGAGCGAGAGCTTCTGTATCACCAGGTATGAAGTATTTTGTACTCTGTGAATGAAATTAACCTTAACTCTCAAGTAGCGTGACCTATGAAAAAAAAAAAATGTAAGTGCACGAAGATTACCTATAATTTTAAAATATTAAAGTTTTACGTTAGTTTGTTTTCTATTTTAACAAACAACGAATTATATTGATTATTTTAGTATGATATTACACAATTAAAATAAAATAAAATAGTAGTACCTCCATTTAACATTATGCATTTGTGGGTTGGTAAGAGCCTCTGTTTGTGTTGGAGGTGTAATAGTTTTTATAAGAAATATTGGAATATTACCTGGCATTGCACAAGTTCTTGCTTTCTGCCTCCTCTCCCCCTTGCGGAACCAAGTAGTCTAAAGCAAGGCGGGAGTTGCATACCTCTCCGCCAGTGAAAATGGGGTCTCCGATGTAATTGTTGGTCAGGACAAATCTTGCCTTGCAAATTTATCTGCTTCCTCATTGCCTCTCACTCTACTTTGTTCCCATGCGCGGTATGTACTGTTGTCATTTAATATATTTTTTAGTGCTTTATAGCATTCCTTGAACAATTTGTTCATTAAGCATATGAAATAATAAAAAAAGTGTATTCATGTTTAGCGTAGATTAATAAGTTTAATAAATAACAAATAAAAATTTAGATCAGACCCGGTATTAAGTCCTTTTTGTTATTCGAGAAGTAATAAGCCTTACACTGACTCGTGCCAACAAGGGTTTCCAAGCCCCAACTTTATGCAATATGGTTCAAAAGGCACAAAACCTTTCTCAGTAATCGAGAAAGCTTCAGACTGATTTCTAGAGGTTGGTTCTGTCTCTAAGTAGTAGACTTTTTGCTGAAAGTCTCAGGTGCACAGCTCTCCATCCAGGTATAGCCGTTTATTTCCTTTCTCGTTGCAGCTGTTATACATCAAATATGCGTTCAATTTAAAAAACCATTTTGCAAGACTCATATTTCACCAGTTACATAATAATATAGTATAAAACCATATTTAATGCTAAAAAGATTCATAATCGTTCCACAAAGACAACTCTACAAGAACAAGAACAACTATTATAATCGTTTTCAAGTTAGGTTATACTTCTGGTTTCGTTAAGCATGACCCTCATGATACCATGGTACCTTTTATCCCATAGATATTACATGCTCTCCGTCACGACCGCTTGCCGGTTGAGCGAGACGAGGCGGTAATGCTAGCTGCGCTTCACGCTCAAGCAGTCGGTGGCGACTGTGCTGGCGGTGTAGAAGATTGCGCAGTGTGGGCGCGATCGGTGCTGCCGTCGCGCATACCCCTGCCAGCAGCTGCGGTGCGGTTGCACCATCTTGCCCTGCGTGGTACCACACCCGCTATCGCCAAGACACGAGCGCTCACATTGGTTCAATCGTGCCCACTGCACCGAGCCACTATCTACGATGTTATGGTAAGATTAATAAAGAATATTATTTAGTATATCAAAAGAACAATTACCTTAAATTCATTACAATTTAGGCTTTGGCGTTACAATTTAGGCGTGCACTGCGATTTTTGAATGTGAAGTATCATGCTCAGGTATGTTTTAATTTGCGAAAGTTCGACCACGTTAGCTGCTTTCGTGAGCAACTTCATTGGCTTCCTATTCGCGATCGAAGAAATTTGCATACGTTGTCGTTACTCTACAACATACTCAATAACCCCACTTCATCCTCCTATCTCAAGGAGAATTTCCACCCTTTGGGAGGCCACGGTCTTCCACTTCGAACAAGCCAGGATAACACACTCGCCATTCCGATACATCATTCTTCTGTTTGCACGCACTCTTTTACAGTCCATTCTGCTCGTTTATAGAATCAGCTCCCTCACTCTATCAGGCATGCACCTTTGCTGCATACTTTCAAAAAGTTGTTGAAGAAACATTTATTTTTACACAGCCACTAACCAAATACCTCACCTTATCCTCTCCTTTATCCTTCCCTGGGCAACCTTATCATAAGTTACTGACATATATGTGTATAAATTTATTTTAAAATTAACTTTACTACTCCTTTGTGTATTGTACTGTGACAATTAGGAATTATTTTATCAAATGGTTGACTGTAACATATCGCTATAGCGATAAGTCGGCCATTTGTGCATAAATTGTCTTTTTTATTAAACCAGTGTAATATTCATTAAGTTATGTTTTTATAGCACAATAAAGTTATTCTATTCTATTCTATTCTATTTTTACAGATCTTTTATACCTCCATTTATTTTATACCTCCATTTATTAGCTACGATAGGTAACCAGGATAGAATAGAGATACGAATGCTACTGAAAATATACCTGTTTTTTTAAAACTTAAAGGTATCATATCTATTTATGAGTTTACATTTCGAATTTCATAAATATTAGTTGAAATTGGATTGAGTAACACACTTTATTTGACGTTATGGTTTCACACTAAGGCCAACGTTTAAATCGCACAAATTCATCCATCTTTGTGGATAACAAAGGTCGATATGGTGAAAAGCTTTCCGAATGAGTGGCAACATAGACTTTACCTTCACGTTTTTTTTTCCATTTTAAGTCTTTGTTGATTATTATGCCAAAATCCTTTTGTGATTTCACAACACGGCAACGGGGCTTTTCCAGAAAGTATGGCTGCTTAGCATTCTTAGCCATTCACAGTTAGAAGCCATTCCGTTTTCCAGGCACTGAGTTCGTCAAGGTCATTCTCTAAGCTGCAGCTGCTGAGTAGTGGATTTGCATATATCTTTCTGTCGTCTGCATGGAGATCATGCTTAACGATATACTAGCTTGTATCAGTGCCGGATTAAGCCAGCGCGGGGCCCGTAGAAAATTCTCTCAAAAGGCCCTTGGTTTGCTTTAGGTTCTTAAGTTTAGGGTGTAAAATAAAATAGAACTTTTTGATAGATCCCTTTTATTCCTAAAACAAGGTAATAAAATATAATTTTTGGAGGTACCGTGTAATCCAAAAATGTTTACAAAGAGAAATAAAAAAATTCGGCGCCACAGCTACGACAAAAACTCCGCAGAAAAATTAAATTGAGGAATTATTCAACTATCACAGTTTCAATCATATTCGACAATATAAATAAAAAAATAAAATATATTTACAACAGTGGCACTGTTGTTTAAAAAATATACACATATGTACAATTTTCTTTTTCAACAAACTGTAAAATTTTGCAATGTGGACAAAAACTACAATCTGAGTAAAATCAGACCGTTTTATATCTAATTCTCACCGACAGATCAGCCATTATTGTACGGCGCACCTTTATTAACGAATACTAAATAAAATACAATAAAAAAATCCTACTTTACTCATAATAATTACAAAAAAGGAAATGTAAATATTCTCATACAATAGACCTATATTACCTACATTGTTAAAACTTTTTATAAGCAACAAAAAGCCCAGATACACATATTTATATAGCCCGACTATTAAATAATTTATTTAGTATATTTTCTCTAATACAATCATGGGAGCGTTATACCGTGACATTACTGACAAATCGATTTATGATTTTTCTATAAAGTCTAAAAATTCCATTGCTTTAGAAAAGCGAGTAGTCAGCCAAGCGAGTAGGCTTCCGCTCATACTTATGTCAAACTTATACAATTAAAACTGATGAGAAATTATTACATTCAGACAATCAATTGATTTATAATCAAGTGTGTTGTTAATGTGGGCAATATTTCAGGATAAGTTGAGATATTGGTGAATCAAAATAAGTATCGATTCTATTTATGTGACTAAATATACCTACTATTTTTATGAATTTTTTAAACGCTCAGAACTGTTACAAATAAACTTTTCTGAATTTAATATGAGCAAATTTAGAAATAAGAATATTGATGTCTATGTCTCTGAGCAAATCATATTCTATATTCATCAAGGCGAGGTGATTGAGACGTTCTTGGCCCATCGTGTTCCTTAACTCATATTTAATACGCTTAACTATTGAAAAAGAACGTTCGCCACTGCAGTTGGTGATCATGAGAGACAAGTAAATGCGCAAGGCAATTTCTACGTTTGGGAAACACGATTCTAATGAATTATCCATTAAGAGTTTATAAAATTAAAGTTCCAGAGCCTCGTGCTTCTTGTTGTCAATAGCAGCAGCCACATCTGTTTTGAGCTGCTCAGCGAACTGCACCAATTCGTCGCCTAGGCTGTCTTCCAAATCATCTGCCGATAAATGGATTTTTTTTCAAAATCTCTTCTGTTGTAAGATATTTTAACTGTCGAAATATTCCAAAAACACTATTTACTTGATGGTATGCTTTCATACGTTTACCTAAAGCAGACAGTACGTTATCAATAATGACAATAAACACCTGAATTTCAAAACGTTGTCTGGGTGTTTGATTTTCATCAAATTCATCGAGTGTAGTAGAGCCGCTGAAATGGTCGTACTTTGTATTTCGCTTGCCTCGTCTTGAAGTCTGTTGCTGATATTCTTCACAGATGGTCAGATCCATGGCTTTTGCCACAATATCTAAAAATGTCGACCGCATAGCTTGGACGTACCCATATAACGATTCATAAAGAGCGTATCCAGTGTTAAGGTGCGTGGGGCCCCCCCAATGCGCGGGGCCCGTAGTATTTGCTACTCTTGCTACGTGGCTAATCCGGCACTGGCTTGTATATCCATCAAGTATAGAAAAAATAATACTGACCCCAAAAAAGATCCTTGCGGGATACCGCTGAGAACATTACCAGAATCCGATAAAGCCGCTTCAGTCATTAATTAAAAAATGTGATTAGTAAGGAAGTCAGGGCTAAGAAACTAAGAGATATATAAAAAAGAAAATCAGAAGTGCACTTTTAAGGCTGTGCTTCAAATATGTATATAGCAGTGCATTTCTTTTTGCTAGAATTATCTAATGCGGTTCATGTTTACATTTCAGCAATCATTCACCTCAAACTGGCCCCGCGCTCTATGGCTCGCGGTCGATGCTCGTGGGCTGGCTCTGTTGAGACGAGGCTCGCGGCTCGCTCTCGTCTCATACGACCACGAACAACTGCTGGCTGTGTCCCCGGCGCCGAGGGCGCTACTTCTCGTCACGGCCGCTGAGCGCAAGCATTCCAAAGTGGTCCTAGCGACGGACCAGGCCTACCAGATCGCCACGCTGATCAAGGAGTACACGAGCTCCATCACAACCATTTGATTCGACATTGTGAGGGATGATTTCTTTATAGATATCGATTCATCCGACGATGACTGGTATTAAAACCGTTAAACCGTAACCACACACTAGGATATAATATATAGTAATAGTGACAACATTGTAACCATGTTTTGGAGTTATTTTGATCAATGCAGTTATGATTTCTTCATTTACAGTACTCAAAAATTGGTTTATTTGTCTGACAAAATAAGCTTGATAATTTCGCGATGCAGATCATTCTGCTTCGTGAGCATTGATATTTGACATTTTCCAAAGCAGAAGGCAAGCAACTAATCACATACCAGTCCACATTGCTGTTCACATATTTCCTAAAGTGATAGAGGTCCGATCTGCCAAAGACCTAGGAAATCATCTTCTTCCCAGCAATCCATCCTGTCTTCAATTTTGTTAGCAACTCTTCGAAAATAAAGACCCACTCTGCAAATTGCCTCATAGTTTTAGGCTCATAAGTAGTAGATCTAGCTTTCATTATCTGTAACTATATCAAATATAGCATATGATTGACCATTGCTGAATTTTTTAGGCATTTGCAGCACCATTCCATTAAACGAGCATCGCTTAAATTGTGAGGTATCCATCTAGCACAAAGCTTTCTAACAAGTAGTTGATTCTACGAAATGGTTTGAACTTGGTACATACCAATGTCTAATATTGCCGATATTTGATGATATGTCTTTTGATTGTCTGCTTCAATCATGAGTCGCACAGTGTTGAAGTTTTAAAACGGGTACGGTCAAATTCCCCGATCCAGTTATTATAAACAGTGGCACTGGATGGGGCCTAATAATAAAACTTAATAAAAAAACATAAAAAAGGAAATCACTAAATGATAAAATAATTGTTTCATAACTTTGTTTCTGGTTTAGACCGCAACTAAAGTCTTAAAAAATCATTGAACGAAAATTTTCTCTTGTATACATTTTTCGGCGAACACACAAGTTTTAAATTCAGCATTCAAATTTTAACGGCATTTGACAAGTAATGGTTCCATTTTCGAAATTCGTTTTTTTTCCTACCGTATCCTTTAGTGGCCAGTTCTAAGATACATCAGTTTGATCTGTCATATGCATATGGATAAAAGCAAGAATACAAAGGAGAGGCCTGAAATGTTTATGAAGCAAAATATTATTATCATAATTTTCCTTACATCGTTTTGACTCAGGAATAAGTAATAAGACATAGCATTTTAGGTGCAATTACAGTTGGAATATATGCTGTGGTCCATCGTCATCATCATTGCGGCTTTTGTATGCTCCATTCCTGGATATATGCCTCCTCCAGTTTCTTCTATGCTCTCTGATCTTGAGCCCTCCTCATCCAGTCTTGTTCTCCATATCGAAGGACATTATCCACTTAGCCGTGAGATGGATGGCTAAGTGGTCTCATATTGAGGTGTGGTCTCCATTCGACCATTTTTCTGGTCCACTGACTATAATCCATTCTGGCAATTTGTCTGGCCCACCTCCGCGATGATTCACACCACCTCTTTAAGTCTTAACTTACTCCGGATCCGTTCATTGCAATTTCGACCGCGTATGCTGATTCCCAGCATGATTCGTTCCATTGCTCATTGCGCAATTCTAATCTATTCGGTTAACCGTTGAATAAAAGTCATGGTATTCAATCCGCAAGTAAAGACAGGTCAAACACATTGCCCAAACACTTTGGTCTTCAGTTTTACGGGATCGTCCGCGCGCATTATGTTTTTATTGGCGCCATAAGCTCCCTAGGCTTGGGAAAACCGCCTCTCAATCTCTAGCGTATTCGCGATCCAACACAGTTTTGTGTTATACAGACTTCGACTTCGACAGATAATGAACAGTACTGCTTGAAGGTTGGTCATGATCTTTGTCTTTGATCAGACCGTGGAACATAACTATAAAATACCTCAACTTCATATAGTAACTATCTTCATAACTTTGTTGAATATTTCGATCTTGGTCAAAATAACCCTAAAATAAACTTTTAATCGATATTCGCATTTGAAAGAATTCTCTTTCATTATTTTTCTTAGTAAAATAAATTACACAATTTGCTCAAATATTAGGTTTAATATTGCATTGCTTTAAAACTTTATAACCATGTTTATTATGCTCAATCGGCCTTTCGTGTACATAGACAAAAAAATAAACAGATTATATTATAGATATTAGAATATTCAGTTGTTAGACTATTTGAAGGTTTAGATAAGGTCGATTTGCACGAGTTTTTGGTGTCCCGTTCCGATAAAACTGGAACAAGACAGTGTGTTGTTTATTGTATTCTTCGTTATATTTGTTCGTGACAGCTTAACATTCCATTCAAGGGGTAATTTTCTTGGTGAAACTAAACAAGAAACTTGTTTTTTTATTTTCTTTTTAATCTGAAAAAACATGATTTTGGATATAAAAATATTTTTTTTCTACAGGAGTTGAAATGCTGAAACTAAATGAAAACCTGATTTGAAGGTCATGTATACCGTCTTTTTTAATAGTAGGGAACCTTACTAGAACCTTTGTTACTGAAGAAAAAAATTGATATCCAAAACTTAGAAAAATGCTTCTCCTGATCAACCAAAGCCTAACTCAAAAAAACTTGTTGATGATTTAAAACTCAGATTTTCATATAATTAAAAAATATATATGTTTTTTAACACGCTTTTTCCTTAAAAAATATAAATGTTAGGAAAAAAATCTTCTTTAGTTTCATGTACAGAATACCCATTAAAATGAATGTCCGAAAATCCTGTAGATTGAAGAGAATTGAAGAATCTTCAAACGTGTCTATAGATTGTATTTCTTTTACAAAAGCAACATACTTAGACCAGACCGCGTGTGAATCAGCCATGGAGTTAATTCTTTCGAATGCGAATTTCTACATCATACATATACTACACAGTAGAACACCGTTATCAGAGATTTGTGAAAATGTATCTTTGATCATTTATTTGCTTGTTTCTCGCGCCTAAATACGCATATGTGCCTTTTTACACCTTGTAATGTGTCTAGTGAAAGGAAAGATCTAAATATCAGTGAGTGAGATGGAAAAAAAGGGCATGCACGAATTTGTCCATAGTTTCAACCGACTAAATCGCTATGATAGCCGATCATATGGCAAACCCTATCATAGTCCTAATTTTAGGGCCTTTGTGACTTCCCCGATATATGTATCTATTGGCCACCAGTCTATAATACAGATCCTGCAACACCTGGGAAACCAGTAACAGAATCCACGATGGATGGAAGTCTCACACAACAACCATAGTAGCATACATCACGGATAGTCGACGCAACATTTGCACATACCAGGGATAGTCAATGAAGCCATGGATAGTCAATGAAGCCATGTGCAGGGTTTGCCAAATAAATGTGTCGGCTAAACATGAATTATGTACATGTCCGGCTTTGGCTGTAAGAGAAAAAATAATGGGCACATATGTACCCATATAAGAGAGAAAATAATGGAACCCCTGCACGTGGGTTCGTCGACTATCCCTGATGTGTGCATATGTTTCTTAAGTCAGCAGTGTCCAGTAATCAGTGTCCAGTGCCTTCCCCGAGTTTTATCTGAAGAGCCTTAGGCCTTATTTGCTTGAGTCAGGTTCGTTCCTCTCCAGCTGGGCTGTATCCACTTCTCGGGTCTGTTGCGAAAGGCAGTCCTCGTGTATCTTTCAACCAGTGGCAAAGTGGGTTCTGGTCCAATTAGTTCGAATTTTCGTAATACCAAAGATGAGGATATTTTGAAATGCTATTTGCGTATCTATGCGTCGAATGCAAGCCTGTGTATAATCGGTGTTCTACCGTATAATCAAACCAAATATTGCGTTTTCCCCGATATCATACATTTTATTCCGATTTAGTAGAAAATAATGTTTTTGCGGCGGAATGCCATTTAGTTAGGTACATTTTTCGGGGCGATTTTGTCCAGTCAGTTTACATAGATATATTATTATTACACCAAATAATTAGCAGATATTTTAACAAAAATATTTATTATTATTGTAATTATTTTTTGGTTGAATTTAATTATTTTTTTAACGTAAATTATTTATTGCATAAATTGGCCTCGTTCTTTGAATGTGAATAATTATTAATAATAATGCGATGAGATATTTTTAGACTAAATTTTAATCGGCGACACAAGTGACGGGAATTATTTTGTCTTGTTGAATTTTTAATATTGCGATATGCTATGCGAGTCATTTAAAAAACAGATTTAGAATAGAATTTAACATTCATGGCTATCTTTCATGAAAGACGCTTCTGAATTATTAATAATGTTTGTAAACATTGTGGAAGCTTTAACTTGAGGCATGTTTTAGTTTTCTTACAGTTTATTTGAGACATTTTCCTGTCAAAAGGCACAATTCATCTTATCCACATTTTGGAAACTATCCAACAGCGCCCCGCAATAGGATTCGATTACATTTTTTTGCAAACTAAAATTAAGTAAGATCAGAAATAAGTTCATATAGTCTCCAAACATAGAGAACAAGACAGAGCGACCTAGCTACTGGAGTTTAAATTCACATATCTAAAACAGATTAAAAGGATCCATCTTTTCGGTAGCTTTGTGGTCAGCAGGTAGTATTTTAGTTCTCAAATAAATGTCCATTGTAATCACTATAGCGAGACCTTGTGTCGCCGTCAAAACACGCAGCCTACATTGAAGCGAGATGCTTCGACATTACGATACAAACATTTGTCTTCTAGTCCTGTATTGTTTAGTTATTATTAAGTTTTCATAATGGCGTTGCCATTGTAGCTTTAATGGCATATGTTACCAGAATGATAATATATGTACGTTCGAGACCATTTTGTAATAAGTTAACTCGCTCTTTGGATGCTTTGAAATGTATTGCAAAAATGCGCATCAGGCGCATCATTGATTCTATAGTCTTAAGAAAACCAAATGCAAATAAACCTTTAGACCAGGAAAGGTTATCTGCAGCAGACTTTCTTACTGCCACCGTATCGCATACTGTGATCAAAATCCATTTGAAAAAATTCATTTGCCAAAGATGTCGATCTTTATCATATTTACATAGAATCTCGCACAAATGGGTGATTCACCATGATCCAATATTTATTTCTTTAATTTATAATTTACAATATTAACTTGTTATTTTTAAGAATGTCATTTATTTGAAATTGTAAACTGAACAGATTTATTCCGCGCCTTTAACTCAATATCTCTTCCTTCAATTTGGTAGAATATATTTAATAATAAAATATAATTACAGGATGTTACATTGTATAGATGAATATTTATGATGGTTTCATTAAAAAAGGGGAACGTTTGTAAATTGGGTATGGAGCAAAATCTTCCTCTGAAAGAAAAAAAATAAATTTTAAAAAAATAACGGTTATTCAAGTTATGGGAGTTTTGGTAAAATATGCAAAATCTACTCTTGATTAAATAAAATTAAAAACACCAATACTTTCGCACCACCTTTCTTGCCTACTTTATAGATGAACCCTAAATGAACCTAAGATGTTACTTACCTATATTAATATTATAAGTTCCCTCGCATCATAACTCCTTAAAATTATACTATCACTTCACAATCTATGCGAAATGCTGTTGGTAAACTAATAAAAATGATTGGTTGGGCTTTGTTGGTTAAAATCATATCCAAAAAAGATGCTCCTTCCCTTGTTCTTTTTTCGTATGAACGGGGCCCATCTAGTTGTAATAGCTATCGATTTCTCGTTTCAAATTATTGCGTGCAAGCTTCTAGGTAAAATATATTTGCATGTTGGCAGTCTCATGAATCTCTGTAATCCAGGATTTTGAAACTTTAGACAATTTTTTTAGACAGAACTCAAATCCATCAAAAATGTCAAAATTCTTCTATTTTATTCTCTAGTCTCGACTATTTTTCGCACGGCTCCAGCATGCAAACTCCCTATAAAATAAATATAAATTAGTTAAGAAATTTTGAATTTGAATTAGCTAAGAGATTATATTAATTAGAAAACTCATTATAAATAAATGAAATTATACACATACATATACATTCAACTTATAAATTGTATGCCGACTGATTTTTCTCTTTTTTCCCACCCTGAAGACTGTTTATATACATTTTTTTCGTTGTTATACTGATGTGTGAGTGTTTTTTAAATTATAATAGTATCAATTTGTCCTCAAGTCACATACGTAAAGTCAATATTTCCCCAAATCGCCAAAACCAGTCGCCATTTCTAAAATTTATATTCATTTTTAATTTTTAATAAATTTTAGCTCCTAGTTTTTTATATTTATTATTTTTAATGAAATCGAAACGTGATATTACTGTACAAACTGTAAATATATTTATTTGTGTTGCGTTTGTGAATTGTTTTTTTTTATTTTTGGAGATGTTTTGCGCTTTGTAAAACTTATGAAACCTGGTCCAATTTAAGTTACGGTGGTAGCATTCATAGCCCACAGCACACGAAATAATTTTCATGTTCAATCATGTCTTATGGTTGTTTAAATTGGAAGAATTGCACTGCAAGGGCCGTCCACGTATCCAACCTTGCACTATACAAGGGAGTAAATACATCCATTGATTTTCCCATTCGATCGGGTGTACCATGGAGTTTAACTCTGAGTGCTATACTTTTCCTAGTGTATATCAACGACATCGATGCGGTCGTAAGGCAGAGTGGCATTCTACTGAACGCCGATGACTTCAAGCTGTATCGAGAAGTGAAAACACCCGACTAGTGTGAGCAGAACTATCTCTTAATCCCGCAAAGTGTGTCATACTCTCGAGCTTTAGTTTCTCTCATATACAACTAAATAAGAAGAAACCGCATGTTTCTCCATGTGTATGGTCTGCTCAGTGGGAAAGTGGATACTGCAACTATTCTCCGGTCCGTCGGGCTGTACACATGCACCCAGCCACAAGGCACGTAACCTCCCTTTGTTGCATCCTGAGAACTGCCACACTGGCACAGGCAAGTACGGACCAATTGAGAGGGCGGTTCAACTAGTGATAAACATTACCGAGTGAGGTAGATGTGTTTGGCTGGTTGATAGACCAACTAAAAAATAGCCTATTTGACATGGACTAAACTCAATTTCAAGATGCTGAAGAACATACCGACAATCGAAGTACATCATACATTGAATTTAAAGTATATGCAATCATTAATATCAATAAGTATAATTGGGGTTTACCATGTATTATATACATAAGTAAATTCAGATCAGCGTCGATGATGTATACTTCAAACACTCCGCTTAAGAATCATCAACAATCTGTGAGGATCAATTCGGATCAATTGATCGACCAGATTGATTTGGATTGAATACTCATATATTCATACATACACTTGACCTATCCGTAATATACATCCGATCACCGTCTGCCTTTGAAGATCGGGGCATGTGATCAGGTTTTAGTGATTTGATCGTCATAGGTCACTATAAATAAGCAATCGACCCACTTTACTGAACGGTATTACTAAATTGAACAATCTAGATTATTATATTTACGTATATTATTATATTACTATACGCATTTATAGAGTTTGAACAAGTCATTGTAAATTATCACAAAATAATATTGTTTTATAGCCTATCCTCTAGCATACTCTGCATATTTTTTACGAAGCGCATTTCAATCGAGTCTGTGTTGTTTTAATAGATTCCTTATAACACATATGTCTATCACACATCTTTTATTATTATTACTGGTCTAATTGAGAATAACTAAAATATTTATTATGATATCAGCTCAATTCCGCACATTTATTCTCAGAAGTTAAAATATTTAATACTCATGTTTGATATAATTTCATGGATCTCAACGATGATATGGTTATTATAACGATAATTTGCTGCACCTTTTCCATAGACATAAATGTTAACTATACCATAAACCGTATGGCCAAATAAATGTACAGCAATAATGATTGTTTTATTTTTTATCATCAACAGTCACCGAGTCAAACTCTGAACTCTAAAATAGACAAGGTTTTAACAAATACAGTTTCTCTATACATTCTTGCTCATGATTCAGAGTGACAAAAGAGTTGACAACCATCAAGTTAGCCCTGTCTAAATCTACACTATCTCATTGTTTGGTTGCTGGAATGAATATGGAGGAATTGAGACATATCGACAGGCAAGCTAAAGTGATCGTTGAGGAACGATAGCTGCTGCAGCTGCAGAATAGTGTATAGGACTAATAGGGGTTTTCTTACATAATAATAACGTTTGAGTCGTTTCAAGAAAATGCAAAAATCCGACACTTTCTGGTGCCACTAGTTTATCAATACATGCTCTTTTAAATCCAAGTAAGCTACATCCGAAGAATCGATTGTTGGTATCATAAAGGCAGACGCTAACATTGTTTTCGTCACAGTGGGAGGAAAACGTAAAGGCATTAGTGAATGGAAGTTGGAAAAGATTTTTCGACTAATCTCGCCGACTTGATGCTCCTAAGATAGATTTTTGACGATTATTAAAACGAGGTCTTTCACATTAATTGAAAAGGTAACGGCAACACCTTCAACATTAATGGAGAGGAGCAGTGCCGACCCTACCATATTGCATAAAAATGGCTACAGCCGCATGGAAAGAAAACAGAAAAGTCTTCAAATTATTGCTCTTGCGCTGATTTGTTTGAGATTGTATTTCAAACAATATTGCCAGTAAATATACTATTTATTGGCAAATAGTGCTTTAATACCAGTATGTGAGGTATGCGGCACCAGACCAACGATCGCGAGAATTTAAAAATGAGTATCATTTTATTGTAAAACTAATAAAGACAAAGACTAAAAAATACAAACTAATAAAGACGAAATTAGGTAGGTTGAATTAAATATTATTTGAATTCGGCAGGCCGGCGGTCAGCGCGTGGAGTGGCCTGTAACGAAAGCAAACGCGCCCTGTGATGCGCTGGTTCCTGAGCCAACCCAGCCCATACAAATAGCCGATCTGGCACCCTCCACAACGTCCCCGTGCCAACGGTTTACGCTCGAGAGTTGGCGTTGGGAAGAGCGCATATATTGGATAAAAATCGGTTGTCTGTAAAGTCGGTTTAGTGACGATAGTTGAGCGTGACAACGTCATAAAAAAATACTGATGGAATGGTTGCATTTTTCAAAAGACAATTGACACCACATTCACTTTTCACTGCACTTCATACTTGACGAAAACATGTAAATGTATTATTGTATAGCAGCTGTCCACGCGGACGCATCGCTCACTCAAGTAGGATAGAGACAGATGACGAACGCTGCCGAACGCGGAGGCCGATTGTGCCTCTTTGTCGCTCGTTCCGCGCTCTCGCTTGCACTTCAAGCTTTAAATGGAACGCCTCAGAGCGAGGTAACGCCGCATGAGTCATGTTTTTTCGTGCGTGCAGCCGGCTCCATCGAATTATAAGACGTTACGTCAAAAATTAGTATAGTGCGCTGCGTTGCCGATTGTGTGCTGCGTTGTAAGCAAAGCATAAATGGCCTTTTAACTGCGTATTCGTAAGATAAGTTTATTTAATTTATAATTACATAGTGTTATTTTAATCAGATGTGCTATTGAATAGCTTACAGAATGAAATTTTCGATATCCTATATAGTGTTAACCAAATAAACAAATTTGACGATTATTTGAAAATCAGGGAGAAGAAGGTTTTTCGGAGGTTTTGGCAATTAACTTCGAATACGGTAGAGGATATAGGGAGGATATAGGTGTAAAATTCGAAATGATCAATTTTATTCCAATGAAACAAAACACATTTTATTAACGAAATTGTTGATAATTTAATCATGCAGGTGTTGGAGCGGTTTCCATCGTAAGGGAAAATAAAATATTTCGATTATTATCAAGAAAAATCAACGAATTTCAGGAACAATTGATAAATAATCTAATAAAATTATACCCTGACGTGTGAAAGGACCGCATCAAAAAAAATATTGACTACTATCCGCAAGTTGTGAGGAGCTTCAATGTTTCATTGCCAAAACTAAACACAGTGAACTCAGTTCACCCCAAAAATTAGCTATGACCTAAGACAGTTTACTCTGGATAGGGTCAAATAATATTCCTGAGTCTTTTTTATATAGACTTTTAAAACTGGTATATAGGCTTTCAAAACTGATCTGCATAGCACCAGCTTCCGTAGAACAAAGTTTTGCTGCTTTAAAACAAATAAAAACCTATATTTGAAGTATACACGGCCAAGATATGCTCAGCAATTTGGCAGTCATATCTGTGGAATAGGAGTTGCTGGCAGAGTTAAGGAAGAACGAAGGCTTTTTCGATCGGGTCATCCAAAATGTCTTGTCCGTGGAGCGAAGAGTCAATTATATGAACAAATAAAATGCAACAAGACATAACGTGCCTTTACGGCTAATAGCGTACTGAAACTCAAAGTAAAATTATCAGTCTACTCAACTCAATCTAAACGCCTAAATATGGAAATGTGCTGTCAGTGTATGTGCGCCTCGTCTTTGTCCTATCTAAATAATGTGTATTAAAGTAACTGATATAAAAAATCTCTATTTATTTTTAGTCTCAGAAAATACCTGTCAATTTATATTTGCCCCAACTTTACACAAATAGATACACCATACGCAAAAAAATATTTTCTTAGCCAGCGCCAACCAGATATTCGGCATCAGAAATCGCCACTTGGTGTAATGCCGCCTGTTGGCCAATATTGCTAAGGTGGAAGCGAGTCGGCACCACTGTGACGTCAGAAAATGTATGGGAATTAGCAAGAGACATAGGCGATGCGGCCAACACTGGCCAACATGTGAAGGGGCCATAAAATGATAAACAAACGAATTTCTGATCATCATTATTTTTTAATATTAAATAACGAGACACATCTCGTTTAGCATTACAGACCATGACACAAGCTTAAATTATTTTAATATTGTTTAGGTAAAGATGGTATTTTTTTATTTGGTATACAGGTTCTAATATGTAATAATTACAAAATTAAAATTCAGTTAGACTAATAGATGACTTTCTATTTCTGCGTATTATTTCTGTGACGTAATCAACCTATATAAAAAATACAAGAGATCGCACTAGTAATTGAAAGGTATTATTGTTATCATTGGTTAAATCAGTCCTTTAAATGTAACCATTCTATATTAATGCGAAAAAAAAATCTATAATTTTCACCGTCAATGCCATCAGCGCCACTTGCAGATCGCCAGCGCATAAGGCTTGCCAAATCGTACTATGTAGTTGAGCAGTCTAATAATGGATATAATTAATGCTAATACTGACCTACAATCTGAGTCACTTATAAGGTCTTACAGGATACACCGTTGCTGCTGCAACGGCGCAAAGCTTCCCCACATAAACTACGCGCTGTCCTCGAAAGATTGTGAAACACGATACAGAGTCCAGAGAAATCGCGAGTATCCCATAGACAATGTCTCCCAGACCCCAACGACGACAGTTAAAGGGTAAGGGGCGCCAAAAGAAAATCGCCTCACTTTATTAACACGCAGCGACGCTGAAGGGAAAGGTGACTTATTATGCTTGACCAGTTAAGTTACTGTTTCCGATACTTCCCGAGTCTTACTTCGGTTGACTGGCAGACTATGGCTTCTAGTCCACTCTTGGACTTGGACAGATCGTGGTTTCATGACGACAGATTAGAGGACGGTTTTGGCTGAAGCATAATATTGGTAATTGGATAAGCATTGGGTTGAACATCATCTTTGTTAAGATCTTAGGTGAATGGCTCCAGTTATAAGTAAAAGGAATTATTGCAGCATAGGAACCTTACGATCATTCTAATGAAATGTGAAAGAAAAAAGCTTCGAACGCGTAAAATTTCCAAACCAAATTTACATACAAAAAAAAATAAACTCAGTTTTTAAGGTTGTTTTTGAAAAAAATAATCTAACCTAACGCCAAATAGGTGTTTATGTATTATTTAAAAAAATAACTTAAACTAACTAAATGTATGGGTTTCGCGCTTCTTTGAATGCCTATATCTCACTTATTTATTGAGACCGATTAAATAATATATAATAAAGATTATTGCAGATATAGAATAAAGATTATTGCAGATTCGGAATAAGCGTGGTGAATATAGCGTAGTGAAATACTTATAGTCTACTAAAAAATCAACAATCTAGCAGAGGTTTCTATACTGCAATAATAATACCAAGTAAAACCCTTCCAAACAAACGTTACCCACCAATTTACATTTTTATTAAGTGGAAAACAAAAAACAGGTAAAGCGTAGAAAGTAAGGTTATTTTTTTGTGTAAAACATCAGCTGTCGCTTATAATTTTCAGTATTTTGCCGCCCATTGGAATGGGGCATGTTTCTATGACGCAGGCCTCACGACCGCAGCACAGACTTATTAGCTACCGTCCGTCCGTCGTTCCTTATCCAAACCATAGACTGCAGAACAAAAAACAAATTTGCTGTCAGATTCAGAAAGATCAGATATACTTTTTGGTATAATATTTGATAATTAGCATTTTATAAAAAAAAAGTTGTTTCTGGTGCCTAGTCATGACATTAACCCCTCAAGCCCCGATTGGCCGATATCGGCCACAACACGATTCAGAGTGACGGCCCCGTTTCAATTTTATTATTATTATATATAGGCCTTTGAATTGAAAACTTTTCAATATCCTCGAAAGACTGGAAACGCTGCTCGGAAAAGCCATGGGCCATTGACCGGAACAAATAGTAGTTGGATGGCGCAATATCTCGAGAGTAAGGCGGGTGAGGTAGGATGTCCCAGCGAAGCATTTCCAGGAAGTTCTTGACCTGCATCGCGATGTGTGGTCGAGCATGGTCATGCTGGAAAATTACCTTGTCGTGCCTTTTAGCGTATTCCGACCGTTTTATCTTCACAGCATCACTCAAATTTTTGAGCTGAGCTCAAATATTTTGAGTTTCTCCCGGTTTCAGCAGCTCGTAATGATGACACCTTTTTGGTCCCACCAAATGCAAAGCATTACCTTGGATTCGTGGATGTCTCTCTTCGTTGTGGCTGTTTAGGTCGATGGAAGTGATTCACCGGGGTACGAGCTATATTTTTTAAAAGATCCACTTTTCGTCGCCGATGATTATTCTGTGGAGAAAACCTTTTTTTATGACGGCGAAGGAGCATTTCACAAACCATGAAACGTCTTTCGATGTCTCTTAGCTTCAACTCGTAAGGAACCCAATGCCCTTAATTTTGAATGACTCCCATAAATTTTAAACGTCTCAAAACGGTTGAGGGATGAACATTAAGCACTTCACTTATCTTTTTCAGCGTCAGACTCGAATCTTCATGAAGTATAAACTCTAATTAGGCTTCTTAAAACTTTTGCTCCTGGCCTGGCGCTCTTTGTCTTGCACGTCGAAATCACCACTTTTGAATCGGAGAAACCAAGTCTCAACAGTCCTTTCTGTTGGAGTAAATTCCCCGTAATCCTCCAGCAACAAACTATGACATTCTGCAGCAGTTTTCTTAAGATGAAAGCAGAAAAGCATTGCTTCCCGAGAATGAAGTTTTGTCGGCTGAAATGACATCTTCGAAGCTAACAAAATTACCGTTGTTGACACTTCAACGAAATGACACAGACTGATAATTGAAGCCTAATAATGATGCTTTGACATGAGGTATTTTGCAATTTGGTAAATGACTAGAAATATAAGTTGCATTGAAAACTTCGATTTCCTAAGAAATACCGTTTTCTTAGGAAATCGAAGTTTTCAATGCAAGGTCCTAATAATTACCACTGTACTTAGATTTATTCAGTTTTTTAAGTATTATATTTCAATATTGTTGAGATAGCTCATCCTGTGAAAAACATGATAAGAAACTCTGCTGTAGATAAAATTGTTCTTGATAATTTGAATAAAAATCTAGAATGAAATTTTAGTTTTTTATTCTTTAATTTTAAACTAAAATGCCCTGCATTTACATACATTGTCATGTATTTATCTTAATTAAGAATATTTTTTACTTAAAGTAGTTATTTTAAGTTGGATTATCACTGGAGTCCACTGGAAGACAAATTGTTGTTGATTGATAATCGTAAAAAGTCATAGCTCTCATTGAGATTTGTGCAGCATGTTTGCGATATTATTAATCGCCTTGTCGTGATGCGATTGTGGCAACTGATTATGCAGAGGGTGCAATTTATGAGCATCGTCTCTCATCAATCCCATCGCAACACGCAGGACAGTTTCATAATTTTGTTTACCCAGTACGGTGATCTGTAACAAAAAAAAAAAACAATCAGTATGTGAACTTATTAATACTGCACTGTGATAAGAAAATTAAAAGCTTGCATTTATATCGTAGGGTGTCAGATCGACGTTTGCGGATTGGAGTGGCTGTGTGGGTGTGTCTACCTTGCGCTTTTTCGGCGCAACAGCAACAGCGTGACCGACGGACGCAACATCAACAGCATGAGCGACCATTGAAGGGATAGATTGCTCGTCTTTCGCCATGTCTCGCTTTGGGCAACTGCAAACACGGACTCCGATTGTTTGCCTTCCGAGGACCGTTGAGCTGTAGAATGTAAAAAATATGAAATTTAGCATTTAATGTCTTCGGTCCCACGCCTTCATTGGATGGATCGATTTGTCTAAAAATTATACTATACGTATCTAGCAGCCCATTAGAGGATTTTTGTTGAAAAAAAATTAGCTCTTCCGGTTTTCCACAGACAGCTCTTCCGGTATATTACATGATAGAGTAGTCTCGATAGTTCGAGGTGAACGGGACCAGGACCACCTTACAGTATTGGAAACTAGGACTATCGAAATTTGTGGAAAAAAATAAAACGATGTTGAAGACGTCCAGGCGTCAAAATATGAACTTTACTAAAACAAAATTTATTTATTTATTTTCATAACAAATCAACATTACAGTTTCTACCAATATGCAATATACACATAAATATATAAAAAAAATAATAGAATTCTTACAAGTACATACATAACATGTTTAAATAAGCGTTAAATACAAATACCGGCATTAAGAATAGAAAAACTTACAAACTTACAGTACATAAGAGTGAAAACAGTTTATATTATTCTGCCATAAATAAGTAGCGCAATGCCCACACCTTGAAGAGATGCGGGCTCGCTGTAAAAATATCAAAGTCTGGCGCTGTCGAACATAGCGCATTTATGTGCCGCAAAGCTCGTGTAAGCAGACTCCATCGACTTAGGTTGGTGCGCGAGGACGGCTCCGCAAATAGATTATGAATGCGAGCACGATTATAATTGTCCGGGACAAAGAGACAAACCTTCGCTAGCATGTTAGGATTATCAACTCTTCCCCTAATCAGCTTGAAAACGTAGGCCATGGAGAGATTTCTGTACGCAACTTAAGAGAGTTATAGCCCACCATGCCTAGTAGGAAACTAGTAGGGTATAAGTACGGATAATATCCGTACTGCTTAAAATATATAAATCGTAAGAAACATTTTTGATTTTTTTCCAACATAGTGATATAAAGATCGTGATGTGGATTCCATATAACTGCATTCGTTTCCAATCTGCTTCTCACAATTGAATTATACAATGTATGCATAACCCGTACATTGTGAAAATGCTTTAGGTTGCGAATAACAAACCCTAGTAGCTTAAGGCGATAGTATAGCCGAACGACCTTGACGGTTTGAGGCGAGCTCCGCTGGCTCGCCGAAAAAGGGGCTGGCTCACCGAACAACCACAGTTTAATACAAGTTTGCATAGATCGTTCAGATGCGTACTGCATTCTGCATTCTGCCGTTCTGATTTGACTGATTCTATAATTCTTGACTGATTCAACGTTGAGATAACGTAGTATAGAAAATCACTATCCTTTAAAGAACGAAATGAAGACACCCTTTTAATATTCTTCGAGACAGATGAAAAAAAATAATATCAATAAAACATGTTTATTTCAGGTTTCATGCCGAATAGAAAACAATTTTGTAAACAATAAAAAGTTTTAATTTTAATTTTAATAAAATAAGCCAATTGGTAGGAATCCCTACTCTTGGTATAGATAAATGGATAGAATAATTCATTGTTAGGTTCATTTGCGTACAAATGACTATTTTTAAAATTTGAAAACAATAATTAATAAAATTTATATTAAAAAATATAAAATATTTAAGAAATAACTAAGGCTGCTAAAATACCTGAATAGGTATAAATGAAATATACAGATATAAAATATACAAACGAATGATCGAATGTCGAATGATAGAATGATCGAATGATAGAATAGTCAAATTAAAAATATTACAAATATAAAAAAATTACAACAATAAAATTACGCAATTAAAATAGGTAATACATTTCAGATTCCATTGCCGTGGATGGTCCACTATAATTTTTGTAACACTTGTGTGTTTTCGGTTGTTGTTTTTTATTTTCAGCTTGAGCACAAATTGAACAGTATTTATTTTTAACACCTAAAAGCACCATTTCTCCTGTTTTTCTCCCAATAATGATGGCAGCACCAGATAAGGCCGAGTAATTTCTTTTATAAGTCCGCTTACACCAACACCCATCGACTACTACGTCTATGATTGGTATACCTTTTTTGTCGACGCGACTTTCAGCTAAATCTAGTTCTCTTTCTTTTGCTGCTGCTTGATTCATAATCTCGACTGAAACTTTTTCCCAATGCTTTTGAATTTTACAGTGACAGGCTTTGTATATCGTTGGTGTCATAATTGGTAAATTTAGTGCTGCAGAAAACTCTTGTAGCTGAGAGTGTCCATTGCCAACTGCGATTGTTCCAGCAACAGCACAGTGGTTAACAGTGAGTTGGTCTCCAGGAGCGTCATTTCTATGTAAAATTTTTCATCACACATCTTGCACGTTAAGGTAAACAACGAATGTAATCTCGTTCTTTTTTTGCCTACGATTTCAACGCAACCTAAACCACATTCCATATTTCCATGGTTAGCAACCTCTTGCAGTTTTGCGTAGAAATGGCTAATTTCTACGATTCGTCGGCCTTCAATTTTGAATTGTCTGTTTTCCTCTGTTGTCTCTATCTGAAACATAAAGTATTCAATGTTTCAGGTAGGTACATAACTTGACACATATGTTGTGTCAATCTCATCTGTCTAAACCATGCACCTACACTATAAGATCTAAACATAACCTATTTATTATTTAGTTTCGTGTCAATAAAATTGTAACAATAAATATAAAAAATAAGTAAATAAATAGTTACCTGAATTTCATCATTGCTCTTGTCATTGTTTCTGTTTTTATGAGATATTGGTGTCACAGTGACTCTGTAACAAACATAAAACTAAATATTACCCATCAAGCAACATTACCAGGTTTCTTGTTCTATAACAATAGGCATAGCTGCTAAATACACCGACACGGACGGAAATTAACTAAACCAGTTTTAGTACCACAGTAGGTATCCTATATTTATTGTATGAACTTTGTTTTTTGTTGACTTTTTTACCTGAACCCGTTGGCTCGAGTGTTTACTCAACAATATGCGATTTGAATTTTTATTCTTGTATTTGCAATAATTCTACCGTTTCATCTGATATTACCGCAATTTTGATGCCCTATTTCGCAACAAACTTCAGCGTTTGGTCCTAAAGACGGTCGGGAGTTTATTTCGAAAGGCTAATGTGGTTTCAGGCTCACTAATTGCTTTGTGGATTGGAAGTTACTTTGAATATATTCATTTACATGCCTGAGGTATATATATAAAAAGTATTATCACACATTTTCATAAAAATATCGGCAACCAGGTAACCAAACTCCTATCACAACACCAGGTCACATCACAATTGTTCACACTCCTATCACAATTGTTGAATAATTTCTTGTCCCTAAAACGAGAACTGTATTTGCTCAGCGGCATTATCTTTTCATGGCTCTTCAAGCATACAATAAAATAGAAAAATGTAATAAATCTTTAAAAAACAACATTAAAAAAAATATCATACTTGGCTTCCTAACCTGGGTAGAGAAGGGGTGCAAAAGCTATTTTTCCACCTTGATAAAAACATATTGCAAAGTGCTAGACTATCTATTAGTTTGTCTATATATTTTAATTAAAGTGAGTGCATTAGAAGTGCACTATTTTCTTTTTTGTAATTCATTATTTTTATGTTTATATACTCACCATTTCTTAGAATTGATTATACTCACCATTTCTGAGAATTATAATTCTATCTATTAAAATATTTTCTCATTTATCTTTCAAATTTCTAGTATTCGAAAAGTAATAGAATTTAATTTCTTGTAACATAATTTATTTTCTCCAACTACTAATAAAATGAGTACCCAACAATACGCGATTTGAATTTATATCCTTGTATTTGCAATAATTCTACCGTTTCATCTGATATTACAGCAATTTTGATGCCCTATTTCGCAACAAACTTCATTAAGTGTTCGGTCCTAATGACGGTCGCGACTTTATTTCGAAATGCTAATGTGGTTTCAGGCTCACTAATTGCTTTTGCGGATTGGAAGTTACTTTAAATTTATTTACATTTACATGCCTGAGGTTATAAGGAAAGCAAATTGTACACGTCTTACCCAGTTTCGTCTTCTTTATTTTCCACCGCATGCTCTGCCTGCCTTATGCTGGATCCCCTGAAAAACAAAACACTAGTAGTAGGAGGAGCTAACCCTATTTTAAGCATTATAATATTATATAGTCATAATAGTCAGCTTTATATAAAAAGTATTATCACAGATTTTCATTAAAATATCGGCGACCAGGTAACCAGACCCTCCTAGCAAGGCGGGCTCGGTTGCACCCTACTGTGCACATCTGAAAACCAAACATAATTTACGCTCTATTTGACCTGGGCTTAGGCATATATATGTATACCTGTATATTTTTCTGTATTATTACCTCTATTTTCTTTTGTGATTTTGAGTTTGAATGTATATGTAACTAGTAAATAATAAATAAATAAATGAATAAAATAAATACAAGGTCAATAATTAATCTTATAGGATGTAGATTTAAAAAATCCCTTGCTTGTATACGGTCCAAAGTCTAAAATAACATTTGTGAGCGACAGTCGAATAAATCTAGGTACTGCAGACCATAACTATCGATTGGCGAAGGAAATTTTAGCTATCGTGGAAGAATACACACACACACACAGACAGACAGACACACACATACACACAGATATACAGACAGAGATCGGTCTGGAAATGGTCTTAATCGTCTCAGGGGGGCTCAAAATGTATATTTCCGTCTTCATCTCGATTTTTTTAACGCGATCACAATACTTTCCTTTCGGGAAACTAAAAGTGAAGTAATCGTTTTTGTACCTATACATACATACGCAGATCAAAAGAGGTACTGTTATATTTTATTCTGAGTACAAATAATTTTATAAGTAATTGTGTACTTACCGTAGTTTGTTCATATGCAAAGCCTTATTCAGGTAATGCAAAGTTTTCTGATTTCTGCGTCCCATCTTGTGCAGCACTTCACTTCAAGCTAATCTGTGCCACAATTTTTTCCGCGATCTCGGAGATAACAAACGACGCGACCTCCCGGTGCGAATGCTAGGACAAAACTGGCTGGCGGCCGCTACTGACCGCGTATTTAAGTAATATTATTGATATACTACGTATATAAATATTGATGAAAATTTTGAAACAACAATTTTATAAATAATTAAATTTTCTATAATTTGGTGGAAGAATCATCGAAATCGCTTCAGGCGTTTAAAAAAAATTTTAACATTCTTTCGTAAAATAATAGGAGAATTACGATTTTTTCTGTCAAAACTAACAGTAATAATAAACAAACGAGACAACAAATTTATTTTTGATTATATTACACATACCATATATATATTTTTTCATGTATTTGGACCATCCATTTAGGAGAAATTCGCGTTCAAAGAGAGGTCTATTTTGCAGTTTGGCCTATCCTAGCGCCTTAAAAGAGGACTTAGACAAATTAGCAATGTGCTCCTTGAACGTAAGCTGGGAATCAAAGAGAACTCCTAGATACTTTACCTTCTCAACCCTAGTTAGCACCTCATCAGTGATGGAGTAATCATAAATCAGAGGTGCGGTCGATCTAGTATATGTCATCACTGAACATTTGGATTTAACTGGAACATATTGAATGAGAGATTTTTATTCTGGCTCCAAGCCCAGACGGCATCAATATCACGCTGGAAAAGCTTGCAGGCCTCAGCAGTTCCAGTGGACATGTACAATTTTATATCGTCGGAAAACATTAAACATTTTGCTGACACGATTACTTTACTTAGATCGTTAACAAAGAGATTGAACAGCAAAGGGCCGAGGTTTGATCCCTGACTCACGCCAGAACAGGTGTGGTACACCTTAGAATCAAAAAGTCCAAGTTTCACATACTGCTGCCTATCTCTCAAGTAATCAGCAAAAAAAACTCAGCAGATTACTCGAGAAACCTGTAGCAGCTAGTACTTTGAGTAAGACATCATTGTCCACTCTGTCGAAAGCCTTTTTGAAATCCAGATACACCACATCTACCTGGCTTCCTGGTTTAGTGTCCAGTTCATTTGCCACATAATAAGTAAAGACGGAAAGGTTGGTGGTGGTGGACCGATTGGGGCGAAACCCGTGCTGGGCGTCCGACAGCCTTCCACACACTTGGGTGTAAATATCCCGGTGGAGTATTGTCTCAAATAGTTTAGGGAAGACGGATAACACCGCTATAGGCCTGTAATTATCCACTTTGCCCTTGTTGCCACTTTTATGAACGGGTGCGACCCTAGAAATCTTCCACATACTGGGGTACGTGGCAGATTCCAAGGAACGATTGAAAATATGTATGAGAGGCTTTATAAAATAATCTGCACACGCTTTGACAATGTATGGTGGAACTCCATCGGGGCCGATAGTACGCAAAGATTTCAATTTTTTAAGGCTAAATTGAATATCTTTGTGCGATATTGTGCGAATGTTGATGCAGGAAGCGTACGCATCGCACGGCTCTACACTTGATTGAACGCGAGTGGCATCTAAGGTCACCGCGTTCTGAATAAAAACAGATGAGAAGTAATCTGCAAAAGCGTCAGCGGCACCGGCACCAGAGTAATCAACCCCTTCATACGTCACTTTCAGGGGCACTCCAGAGGTTGCGCGCTGACTGCGAATGTACTCCCAGAAGCGAGAACTGTCCTCTGTAATGGAATCCTCGATACTGCGAATATAATTATTATAGGCTGTTCTAATATTATATTTTATGCTAGATCGCAATTCTACAAACTTCTTTCTATGAGAAAGTGAATGGTCCCGTTTCCAGCATTTATGGTTATAAGATTTGACTCTAATGTCGCGGATGATATCAGCAGTGAACCAAAGAGAATATGAATACCTCCCGGCCACAGCTTTCCGCTTGTATTGTGGAATGCAGCTATCGAATATATCATAGATTGCATTGTAGAAATAAGCAACACAATCGTTGACATCACTAATGCAGTATAGTATGCTCCAATCAAAATGAGAAGCGAGATCGTATAACAAATAATAATTACCCCGCTTGAAATCCCAACCTTTCCTAAACAATGTGTTAGGTAGACTGGGAGTATTAGGGGAAATCTCGCGTGCAACTGAGTACGCCCTCGGTGGACAGTCACGCATATATCTAAAGGCGGATGATAGCCGTCCACGTTAACCAGCTCGAAGGAGGCTGCCGTCACACTCCCGCTGCCAGGTTGCAAGTTCGAAAGCACCAAGTCCAGGAAACGGCCATTGCTATTCGGGATAGCATTAAGTTGACTGAACTGGCAGACAGATAAAAAATATATAAAATAGTTATTTATTTCCTTAGAGGCACTATGGAGGTTGTAATCACCGAGAAGCAAAACATTTTTTATTTTATTAGCAAAATACAAACTTTCAACGAGTTTGAAGAACGACATGTAGACCGAGTCGCAGGTCTTAGGTGGAAAATAATTTAAAAATAAAAATAATGGATATGATTTATATAAAACTTTGACACATAGCATTTCACATTCACTTTCAAATAGCGGAATACGATAAGACTCAATACAACTTTTAATAGCTAGGAGAACACCACCAGCAAATGTTTGCCTATCTCTTCGATAGACTGAATATAATTTTGGAGAAAATAACTCGGCATCGTATACACTATTATCGAGCCATGTCTCAGTAATAAATACGAAATCAGAGTCAAGTGAATGCACGGCGTTGGAAAAATCGTTAATTTTTGATTTGAGTCCCCTGACATTTTGATAATAAAACATCATGTAATCGGCAACTCTTCCGCGGTTTTGAATAGGCTTACTGCGAAGCGACGGTGACAGTATTCCTCGAGGTGTTTTTGTCTGAGCGTCGAAATCGCCAGGCACTAACAGATATATATATATATATATATATATATATATATATATATATATATATATATATATATATATATATATATATATATATATATATATATATATATATATATATATGATATATATATATATATATATATATATATATATATATATATATATATATATATATATATATATATATATATATATATAGAAGATATATAGAAGAAACCCCTACATTAAAATTTCTATCACATATATATATATATATATATATATATATATATATATATATATATATGTGATAGAAATTTTAATGTAGGGATTTCTTCTAGCTCCCAGAACTTTGCCATGAGATTCTCCATGGACATATTATTAAATGAACAGAAAGCGTAATTGTTTAATGAACAGCTGGAATTGGATATTGGGGCAGTCCCCATGACAATATATCCAAGTTTTGTTTCAAGTGCGTGTGGTTGACCTACTGAGCCGAGTATCTTTCCCTGCAATAGGATCTCCGTAAAGATCTGAACTCCGAGTATCATATCAATGGGTTCAGGCGTGCCAAAGTTGTCATCAGCCAGCGGCAAATTCTGCAAGTAACTTAATGACGAAACATCAATTACCGCACTAGGCAGCTCGTCCGTAATTCGGTCAACGATCAGGTTGAATCGTGAATTTTACGTCATTATTATGACGGGAACTTAAAGTAACACATGTGATCCCGTTTACCGGATGTGTCTTCCCCCCTATCCCTTTCACAAATGCATGATTGCGATTTGGCAGAGGATTTAGACCTAACCGTTTAAAGCATGCATGGGTTATAAAGTTATTCTGGCTAGCACTGTCGATTAAAGCCCTGACAGAATATATCTGGCTCTTTGCGGTTATGGTGTTAAAACGAGCAGTGCCCAAAAGAATAACTTGATTTATGTTTGAGGTATGGCACCTTGGCCCAACAGAAGACAATGTGCACAGTGCAACGTCCGTTGGTGAAGCTGAAGTTTCATAATTTTTCGCGGATGGTGTATTTTGGAAATGCAGCAGTGTGTGGTGTTTAAGGTTACACCGACGCACCTACTATCTGATTTACATGCGTGCGTAGCATGTTTTGCACTCAGGCAATTAACACAACATTTATGTTTTTTCACAAAATTAAAACGATTTTCGGGTGTTTGTTTTAAGAAATCGGCGCACTTATAAAGGACGTCGTGGTCATGTTTTTGACAGAATGAGCATATGTTTGGGTTTTGTTCAATACCAACAAATGCATGGGATGACTGACCTGAACGTTTGTACCCACTATTGTTCGGTTTATTTTGATTGCCTATAGGGCGCAAATTTGACACCCTGTTGATCGTAGTTCGCTGCAGAATTTTTGCTTTTTCACGTATGAATGTGACAAACTCGTCATATTTAGGAATATCTGTCTTTCTTATAGACATTTCGAATTCCTGTGCGGTTTCCCGGTCGAGTTTTTTCATGGCAATATGAATTAACAGAAACTCGGTTAAATCCGGTATTTTGAGTTGTTTTAATGCGGAAATACAACTTGAAAATTGATCAATAAATGACTCAAGATTATTTGAAGTTGATTGGGTTATAGGCTTTAAATCCAGAAGCATATCGCAATATGCTGTTCCAGTACCACGTACATCTTGGTATTTAGTAACCAATGTATTCCAAATTATGGAGTAATTCTCTGCTGCGGGCGTAATGCCGGCAAAGACTGTTTGCGCTTTGTCAGTTAATTTTCCTACTAAGTACTGAATTTTCTGAGAGTCTGACAATTCCGAATTTTCGTGGATAGACGTACGGAACACCTCATAAAATACAGGCCAGTTCTGAAAGTTACCGTTAAATGACGGCAGCTCCAAGCGTGGTAATTTTGAAATATTGGAATTTTGCATGTGTGTGGTTTTTTTATTTATTGTTTCTGTTTTACGTTGAATGATACCGTATAGCTCTTCGAACGCGATGCATGGTTCAAAATTGGGCTCAAACTCTGGATTTAAATCCAATTCGTCGACCTATAATATATATATATATATATATATATATATATATATATATATATATATATATATATATATATATATATATATATATATATATATATATATATATATATATATATATATATATATATATATATATATATATATATATATATATATATATATATATATATATATATATATATTGATATTTTAAGTGTGTAAATTTTTTTAAATTATTTTCAATAATATATAAAATTAGATTCATGAAAAGTTACTTATCTGGGGTCCTGGTGGACCAGAAACATTTAAACGATAGTTAATGTCCTCTTTAAATACTTAGGGCAGCGGCACCTGTTTCCGCAATTGATAACCTATGATGTTCTTAGTTATTGCAGCCGAATTACTGTATGCCCTTGGATGTAATACGTATAGGAGGATGGTTTCTGTAACAGAAATGGATGTTAGCAACTTATTTTAGAAGAAATTATATGATTGAGAATATTTCGACACTAGTCGTATTCATCTCTATGACATTTCTATGTCATAGAGATGAATACGACTAGTGTCGAAATATTCTCAATCATATAATTTCTTCTAAAATAAGTTACTAACATCCATTTCTGTTACAGAAACCATCCTCCTATACGTATTACATCCAAGGGCATACAGTAATTCGGCTGCAATAACTAAGAACATCATAGGTTATCAATTGCGGAAACAGGTGCCGCTGCCCTAAGTATTTAAAGAGGACATTAACTATCGTTTAAATGTTTCTGGTCCACCAGGACCCCAGATAAGTAACTTTTCATGAATCTAATTTTATATATTATTGAAAATAATTTATATATATATATATATATATATATATATATATATATATATATATATATATATATATATATATATATATATATATATATATATATATATATATATATATACACAAATTTATATAAATTTATATTTTGTCTGGCATATTTTAAACAAGTATTGTAATTGAGAAGTCTTATGAAAGAAAACCAAGGATTTACCTACTTTTTAAATAATAACCCAAAGATAGAGGGCGGTCAACCTAAAAATGGCCGCTCTCAGTTGAAAATCTGCACATGCGATAAGCTGTGGCTTGACATTATCATCTAAGTAATGATTCTCTGGGGGTGCCAATTCGCAATTAAAAAAGTGCATTGTCACAGTATACTACAGCAGGGGTACGAAGAAGTTAACGAAATGAATTATGAAATTACCAGACATCCTCAAGAGTAAATGCAACCTCGATTGGCCGACGGTTGATTCCGGAAGTGCAAGACGTCTTGCACATGAATTTGTAGGTGTGTGAAAAGAACTCCTCTCCAGGCGCTAGAATACCCGGGAATTCGGCACAGATGGAGAGCCACGATCTGTCATTATTGGGATCGCCACAATATCGAATGTTGTGGCCTTCCTTGAGCACCGATTGCAGAACGTGTGCAATGATCGATTCGTCCACGTCTGAAAACAAAAAAAAAACAATTATGCCTCAAAAACAATGGCATTCCTAGGTAGGCTTACTAGTAGCATTATATAGCGTATTAGATTGCTCAATTCCGTACTACGATTTGGCAGCTAGGATTATACTATGAAATGCAACAGGTAGATGGCACTCATACTTCCAAAAATTGATTAATCTTCTGGTGTTCAATACGGCAGAGTTCGTGGTATAATATATTTCAGAGAATTATCCGTTTATAAAAATTCTTTCGCTAATTAGTCTGATTGTCGTATGCATGAGCTGATTAAAGCTGCCATTTACAAACTGATCCGAGCCCAGCGCTAGAGTTTTAAAAAGTAATTGTACGTCACACCTTACCATATAGTATATAGGATATTAGATTGCTCATCGCCTACTATATTTTGGCAACTAGGATTTTACTACGAAATACAATGTGTCAATGGGACTCATCGTTCCAAACATTGATTAACATTCTCTTACTCTCGGTAACCCAATATATGGCGCTCTAAACACGCCAATGTGTTTAAACTAGAATTTTTAAATTTTAATATTATTTACAAAAAAATGTATTTCTTTTATTTCATGGATGCATCTGTCTCTTTTGCAGGATTTTCGGCGACATCGACTTAAAGTACTATAACTACGAAACTACTACACCAATCATAAAAAGAACAACTGCACAATGATTGCATTGAAATTTCGAATATAGAATATTGAAATATCATTTTGTAAAACAATTAGATAATTATGAATAAATATGAGAACGTCAAAGAAGTGAAAAAAACGCGCGACCAGATTTGGTCGACTCGTACTCAACGGATAATTGTTTCTCGACCAGATTTGGTTGACTCATACTCAAGGGTTAAGGAATGAAAATTATTTTATTAGACATTATTTTAATGACATCATCCCGATGTTTCAGTACGTTTTTTCAATAATCGCTAAATTTCCAGGAACTGCAACTGATCTAGCAGCTCAAGCATTGTGCAAACGACTACCATAAGACGATTATATTATTATTGAGGTAGATTCACTTGAAAATGAATTATTTCGGCTAAGAACTCATGGCGCGGTTTTCACCCGCATTCGCCGCGGTTGCGAGCCAACTGTTTTGCTTCAAAACTCACAACACCGAATGTTTGCGCGGTCAGGTTTAGAACTCACGGAGCGGTTTTCACCCGCGCCCACTGCGTTTGCGGGCCTTGAGTGAGTTCTAAAGCTGACCGTAGCTCGCGCGGCTCTACTAATCGCTCGCAGATGCGGGCGCCGCGATTTAACTCACATCATGAAAATTGTGACTCAATTTTACATACTTTCTGCATTTTACGGAGGCCGTGGGCCCGCAACCACGGCAGGCGCGGGTAAAAACCGCGCCGTGAGTTCTAAGCCTTAAAATACCTTTATTGAGAGCTTCCAGCGGGCTGGTGTGGAGGCGGCAACGGATGGGCCGCTGTTCTGCATCAAATCTTTCAGCAAATTGTAGGGTGGCCCGCACTACTTTAGGCGATAAATTCGTGCTTTTGGATGTATCCCAGGAAAACTCCACTGGTAGTTCAACCCCTTGATTGATGTATACCCTTTTAAGCGTCTCCGAGTACTGAAATGAAAGCACACATTTAGCAATCCTGCAACCCCTGCTAGATATTTTAAATTCACATGCAATGCTCGGTCACAATAGAACTTACGGAATTATTGCAGTAAAGGAACCTTTCTCAAAAATAGAAAAAATAAAGAAATACTACTAGATTCGATCATTACAATGCTAAATTTGAAAGACAAAAGCTCCGGATGTGTAAAATTTTGTTTGAGACCAAATAAATATTATTGTTGATTCGGAATCAGCGTGGTGAATATAGTCAGGTGACGTTGAAAAATCAACAATATAGAAGAGGTTCCTGTACTAAAATAATACCGAACTTACTGTGTACTTGGTGCGTCCTTCGGTTTTTATAACTACACGAAAACCATAATCTCCAACGAAATCACCACGTGCCGGTGGACCAAGCATCTCCTAAAAGTAAAGGCAAATATGGTAAAAATGTTAAGAAATGCAATTATGAATACTAAATCCAACTTCATACAGGAATGACTTCCTCCAAGTGTTGATCCTCAGAAAACTTTATTTCTATGTTATCCAAGTTGAGCAGTGTTTCGCCATTATCAAAGTTTAGTCTGAAACAAAAAATGTCGCACATTTAATTTAGTTTTCGTCGCGTCTCTCAGCCGGCGAAATAAATAATTCTTACACTTGATCTACAAACAAGCCCCCCAACATTCCCTCGCTGTCGTCATCTTGTCGCTCGATGGAAGACCACATGCTCTCCTAGAAAATCGGTTTTCAATAAAATCACACCTGTTTTATAATGTTTTTGTCAATTTGACAGGTTATTTACCATGCTTACGAGTGGACGTTCCTTCGTTCACCCGGATCCACTATGGAATTCGTTGTATATCGTTAAACTCAAATTAATTTACATTTAGCTACAAAATTCGGCAACAGCTCCCCGCGTGAAACGGAAGAATCGAAAAACACGCCGACAAAACGCGACCCGCCTCCACCACCGGGTCGGGGGGCGCCAGTTTTGCATGCGGCAATTTTGCACAAATGTCACTTTTGACAGGTCCAAATTTGTTAGGGGCAGATTTGCAGGAGGCAACCTTGCAGGAAGCAACCTTGCAGGCGGCAACCTTCAGTACAGTTTTTAAGTTTTTCTGTTAGGTTAGGTTAGGTTAGGTTTTTCTTTCCCTAAAATCGAAGTGACATTAATTACCGGCATCCTTGTAGTGGATGACTTTTATACATCAAACTAAACATTAAAAAAAATGTTTTAAGTTTTTCTGTTAGGTTAGGTTAGGTCATTTTGACATTTGCAAAACTGCCTTCTGCAAGATTGCCTTCTGCAAAACTGCCGCCTGCAAGAATGCCGTCTGCAAGATTGCCGTCTGCAAATTTGCCTTCTGCAAGTTTGATGGGACCCACCGGGTCCCACGCAGGCCTTTTGTCGATTGCTCGACATATTAAACAGCGTTGCCAGGCATACAATGAATAGCTTGACGTTCTGATAAAGTGTTTAACATCACCATCAGCTTTATGTGCGTATAAGATTGACTCAAGATATAAAAATTAGCTAATTTCGAAAAGAGATTTTCATAGCTCCTTAAACTAACGACAGGAACCTTTAATGCCATGGAAAGCTTATTAAAAAAATATATCTACGTTAAGGCTGCGTAGATTTACCAGTTTCTTTGCTTGCAACTTGTAACTGAGAGAATATGTTATCGAGCTTATGCGTTGCATTCAGGTACTAAATAGTACTTTTCTATTTTTATCATAGCCGATATTATCATAGCCATATTATTATCTCCGAGCGCACAGGTGGGGCAGACTTACGGAGGGAGATCCTGTGTAATAAAAAAACGGTTGTATCATCCTAAGACTTTCCTGGCAAGTAGAAAATGACTGATCTCATCTGAATATTAATTTCATAAATGAAATTGATGAGCGCACTCTCTCGGGCAGCTGACGAACCCGGTTGGGTTCCGTTGCATCTGCCTCGAGCGGCGCAGTTCATTTTTCGGTTAAGGGCGAGGTTGGGCCAAGCGCCAACAGATGGCGTTAATATTTGATTAAAATGTATGGCGTAACTCAAATATTATTAGGGCATCTTGTATATGAGATATTACAAGCGAAATTTCTGTTTGCATTTCAGATAAATGCACACTACAAGCTGTACATAACTATTATACTTTCTTTTTCTATCAATTAATGTGTCTTATAATGTGATTGAATATGTATGTATATGATAGTAGGCACCGTATATTACGCCTATTCATTTCGCATAATTATTGCGATCACAATTCGCTTTTTTCGACATCTGCGCACATATGAGCGCACATCTCTGCTTATAAGCAGATATGTGCGATCATTCATTGACAAAATAAATTTCTAACTAACCTGTTTGCATGGCATTAATTCGTTGACAATTTTGAACTAATGAAATATAAACAATAATTTTTATACGTATGCCTGTTTATTTTAACAACTTTAGCAGTGACAAATTATTTTTTGTTTGTTTTAATGCAATTTTTAGCTTTTCTGAACGTTTTTGGTCGCTTTCAGCGTATTTTCGCCTAACTGGATAGGTCTGCGGTTAGCAACACCGGATAATGATGGATCCGTCATTATTATAATATTATCTTTGGGATCCGTTTGTAGTTTGTGGTGGGTGCTGGAAGGTGACGGTCGCGCGCGCTGGTTTTTTTGTTGTGGTTTTTAACGATTTTGATGGGAAATTAAATGTCCGCAGTTGGTTTCGTGCTCGATAATGAGGGTGGCGTAGTTTTTCGGTTGGCGGGAGCTTAAATGACGTCGACGAAAGCGACAAAGCACGAGGTCGAGATGGTAATAAAGAATCGCAAGACCGTCATAAGGGACGGAATATTGACAATGTCCGGTGTGGGGAACCCGTGCGTGTTCCACGCTCTCGTCGTGATTTTCCTCGAGTTTTTCGCGTGGGGCTTGCTCACGATGCCCATCATATCGGTGCTCAACTCGACTTTTCCGGACCACACGTTCCTGATGAACGGCCTCATCATGGGCATCAAGGGGATCCTGTCGTTCCTGAGCGCGCCGCTGATTGGGGCGCTGTCGGACGTGTGGGGGCGCAAGTTCTTCCTGCTCATCACGGTGTTCTTCACGTGCGCGCCCATCCCGCTCATGACCATCGACACCTGGTGGTTCTTCGCTATGATCAGCATCAGCGGCGTCTTCGCCGTCACGTTCTCGATCGTGTTTGCCTACGTGGCGGACGTTACTTGCGAGGGTGACCGGTCTCGCGCATACGGCCTCGTCTCGGCGACGTTTGCAGCCAGTATGGTCATCTCGCCGGCGCTCGGCGCTTACCTCATGGACGCCTACAGCGAGAGCCTTGTGGTCGCTATCGCCACGTCCATCGCCATCCTCGACGTCTTCTTCATACTGGTCGCCGTTCCCGAGAGCCTGCCCGAGAAGGTAATCTAGATTTTTCTTGAATTTACGCGGATTAGGTACCTCACTTGTTTTCCAACGCCCAGAAGTGTAATAAGAGTATTATGATGGGCCCGACTCCAGTCGGTGAATACCATGGCATCTCCAATTGCATTATATTTTTTTTGAAATACACTACTGTACATCATTTAAATGCTAGATTCGATAGAAAATTAGTTTGGAAACTTAAAATTAGGAATAAAAAGGCAATCTAGAAAATAGCAATCTGGAAAAATTATCTAAAATGCGATTTTTGCATCTCAAATTCTATGACTTCAAAGGAGGAGTGAATGGGTGGTAAAGTGAACACTCACATGTGGCAAGACAGCCGTCCTAAACCTACCACAGCCAGTCGTTAGTCCTAGAATCCACTGCTCACCCCCAGAATTGTAATATTATGTAATATTGTGAGGGGCCTGACTCCGGTCAGTGAATTCCATGGCAGCTCTGTTTGTATTTTATTTGTTGACGCATAAAAAATTAAAAGTCCTAGTTGCCGCCTCGCTTCTGCCGACAACTTAACCTTTATCACCACGAGCCCCAAGCAGCTTTCTCTACTGATACAAAAAGTGGAGCTGATCAGTGACTGGTCAGGCTAAATAAAGGTGAAGCCCTCTAAAGTTTTTGCCTTGCACCCGCCCGCATAGACAAATATTTACTTAATATGACTGTAAGGGCTCTAATATCTCCCTTATAGACCTAAATAATCATTTTAAATTCCTTGTAGAAAATGCATCCTAATCTCAAGTCATTAAAATATTTATAAATAAAACTTTTTACAACATCTAATATGCATTACTTCAAATGAATACAAAAACAATGATGTGTAAATGGTATTTTAAGTACATATAAATAAACAAAAAAAAATAAAATAAAATACAAACGGAGCTGCCATGGAATTCACCGACCAAAAATCGGGCCCATCATATATAATTATTACACTTCTGGGAGGTGAAGACTCCCTTATAGACCTAAATAATCATTTTAAATTCCTTGTAGAAAATGCATCCTAATCTCAAGTCATTAAAATATTTATAAATAAAACTTTTTACAACATCTAATATGCATTACTTCAAATGAATACAAAAACAATGATGTGTAAATGGTATTTTAAGTACATATAAATAAACAAAAAAAAATAAAATAAAATACAAACGGAGCTGCCATGGAATTCACCGACCAAAAATCGGGCCCATCATATATAATTATTACACTTCTGGGAGGTGAAGGGTGGATTCCGGACTTACGATCGGCGGTGGTAGGTTTAGGACAGCTGTCTTGCCACATGTGAGCGTTCACCTTACCACCCATTCACTCCCCCTTCGAAGCCATAGAATTTGAGATGCAGAAATTGCGGTTTTAGATAATTTTTCTAGAAAGGAGTTGATTATTTTCCTGGAGAGACCAAGATCTTTAAAAAAGTAAAACAAAGATTTAGCTGGCAGGCCACGAGCGCCTACTTCCACCGCGTGAAGGTGAACAGTGAAGCCGTTTCGGGTGACGGCATTTGCGAGGTCATAGTATTTATTTAATTCGTACTCGTGGTCTTTTTGGGATATTTGATTCCCAAGGAACAGTTAATTCTACGATAAGGACCATCTTCCGAGATAGAGAGTAAAGAGTTATATCTGGACGCAGGGCTGTGCATCCGAGACTTTCAGGGAATTTATACTGCTTAGAGACCGAATCGACCTCCATAATCCAATCTGAAGCTTTCTCGATTATTGAGAAAGGTTTTGCAGTGAGATGTTTTTTGCCTTTAGAGCCATCCCGCAAAAACTGTATTGGGGGTTTGGAGGATACTGTCAAACCCTTGTTGGCACGAGCCACTGAGAGGCTAAGTACCTCGCGAATAACAGCAAGGACTTTGTCGTGGCGGTAAGTGTACCGTCCTTGATCCAAGGCCACCTTGCAGCCAGCTAGAATATGTCTAGCTGTGCAAGGGGTGTTGCTACAAAGGGGACATGAACTATCCTCGGCATAGCTCCAACGAGCGAGGTTACTGGGGTCTGGAAGTGTATGCATTGGAAGTGTATGGTGATACAAATAATGGTATTTCGTATATCACATAAATTTGAGATTTGTCATTCGTCACTATGTTTGATTAATATTCCTCGGTAGGTAATATTCCTTGGTATTCCTATATTGTATAAACTCCTCGGCAGGAAAATCACCTATCAAGACCTTGCTGCTGATCAAGTAATAGAGCATTTCAGTAGTTGCATGGCAAAAATAAATGTCTTCCTAATTTCTGGCCTTCAAAAGGATTAGATTTATGACAACTACCTAACTTCTCATCTATCATGGCCCTTTCTTATGTATGATTTCACCAAAACCCGACTGTCCTGTCAGAAGGTTCCTAATTGTTCGGTGCAGCTTGGGCCTGATAGCCTGCTTGTATTTCTTATGTCGGCTCAACTCACATTTCAGTTCCTATCCGGTAACCTCCTTGAAGAGTGACAACCGGGAGGAGCCATTGTGAACTCTGCATTCGGCTGCAATTTGCGGTCGTAGACAGTTGTAATCAGAAGTGTGGATCTGGGAAATACTTCAGGCGGAACTGGAAGGTTTGCGAACCAGGCTGTCTCAGCCACCCTTTCTAAGTTGCAGGGGTAGCTGATGACCTGGCGTCACCTATCCTAAGATACAAACCGTCGGCTACCTGACCCGGAGTGAGCTTGACGGACAAAGGGCGCCACGGATCTGCCGATAAATTCGATATATGAATAACCACGGAGGAGGCCGCGCGAGCGACCTCAAATCTGTGACCAGTAAATAAAAATAAATAAAATACAAACGGAGCTGCCATGGAATTCATCGACCGAAGTCGGGCCCATCATATACTAATTTTACCCTTCTGGGGGGTGAACGGTGGATTCCGGACTAACGACCGGATGTGGTACCTTACCACCCATTCACTCCCCCTTCGAAGCCATAGAGGATGGAGAAATAAGTCAAATTTTGTGTTGAACTTTAGTGGGATATCGACAGAGAAATTTTAAAGTAGCATCCTCTAAAAATTGCATGAATTACGCGATAAATAATAATGTGTTAGCCGGTAATATATCACAATGCTTAAATAAACCAATTTTGTTGTGTTTGTATTGTGCTTTAATGTTCATCGGGATCATTATTTAAATAATTCTCGATTGTACGGCCATCATCTAATCTAAAAATATATATCATTAGATTAGTCGATCTAATAATTTAAGCAAAACAACTAGCAGATGAGTAACAGATTGAGTAGAGTACTACTGTTATCTGTTACTCTTCTAGTATACTATTTGTTTTCTAGTTAATTTCCTTAGAGTATATAATACTAGTTGTATAATATAATAAATACTACTTGTTTTCCTTAGAGTACCTACCTTTATCTTAAAGTTCCTTAGCATACCTACTCCATGACCTATATAAATATAAAAATAATAATTAAATATTTTTTTATGTTTCTTCATCACAAACCCTATGAAATAGCCATAGTTTAGGAAAAGAAATGATAATAAAATTTGCAATAAAAAAGAAATGCTAAGAAAAAGAGTTTGCCGATTAGCAAAATTAGAAAAGAAATTAAGTTTTTCAAGTGATTTAATTTTTGTATTCACTAAAATAGGTCACGGAGTAAGGTTTTTGGAAAAAATTAAATACCTCTGAAAGTATTGATTTGCTAATAAAGGTAAATATGACTGTAAAGACAGCAAATATTCTCTTCTACAACATCCCTAAAGGTATCTATCGAGGTACCAGTACCACTATTAGATTACTCAATGCCTACTACGTTTTGGCAGCTAGGATTTTATTATCAAACGCAACGTGTAGATGGCACTCGTAGTTCCAAACATTGATTAGTCTTGTCTTATGTTCAGTAGTCCAATAGATAGGATTCTAATCATGGCTATAAGGAATCTTATCTTAAAATAAAACAATAATATAATAACAATTGAATTTTTAAATCTTAGTTCTTATTATATTAATATAATTTACATAAAGATGTCAATTTCAATTCGCTATAGGTACAATTAGGCGCTTTAAATTTGAAATAGTCTAAAATTGATGGCATTCTAATCTCTCCAAATTATTTGTGTGCCTACATAAAAATCAGATAGATGGCACTACTAATTTTATGTTATTATTGTTATCATCGGTTAAATAATGGGTTTTTATGATCAATTAGTCCTATATAAAAAAAAACCATTCATTATCAATATATATGGAAAAATAAAATACTATTAGTTTCGCGGGACAATGCTATCAGCAACACCTGCATGTCGCTGGCGCAGAAGGGTTTCTTAGAAGAGAATCTTAAATAGTATTTTTTTTTTAATTAGTCCTTTAAAAATACCTTCTCAAAAATCTTTTCAAAAGAGTTTTTCACTCAAATCCTATGTAGATTTTAATGCTGGTTTAATGGACATGGCATAATTGTGAAGTGACTATTGTTTATAGATTTTTCAGATAATTGTCTTTATCTCACTATGCAAAAATCATATTTGTAATATTTTGTATTCTAAACATCTATGATGTTGCAGTTTCAAAAAATCCAACTACTATCAAGTGTCTTTTTAAAATATCAAAACTTCCCATTTATATCTACTGCAGTTTTTTTAATGTATTATCTACATATAATAGGCAGTTATGGAAGAAAGTTATATAAAGAGACAGCTTTATCCCAGACCTAGCAAAATTAAGTATCGGAAGCAATTTTTTTTTCATAAAAATAAAATTCACGGTTATGAATTAATGCAAGCTTTATTTAGCTAATTTGACTGCGCTAATAGTAAATTTTCAGTGTTCCGGACAGTACCTACATTATCAAAACTACACATATAATAGACACATTAGGTGGCGTACATTATACTGCATTTACACATTCGTCCAAATAGATGAATATTGTTGTTAAAATAAATAATAAATGTTCACATTTTGAAGACTGATTTTATATTATTTTTAAAATGGTGTTTTCTTTCTTCGTAGGTCCGTCCCAGCAGTTGGGGAGCGCCCATAAGCTGGGAACAAGCTGATCCTTTCGCAGCACTGAGAAAAGTCGGTAAAGACCACACTATTCTAATGCTTTGCGTCACCGTCTTTCTCTCGTACTTACCAGAGGCGGGACAGTACTCGTGTATATTTGTCTACTTGAAACTGGTGATGGGTTTCGGAGTGGTGCAGGTGGCCGTGTTTATAGCGACGGTCGGAGCATTGAGCATCGCCGCTCAAGTCATTCTCGGATTCCTGATGCGTACACTCGGAGCGAAGCACACCATAATGATTGGTTTGTTGTTCGAGATGCTGCAACTGATGTGGTACGGGTTCGGCAGCCAGACCTGGATGATGTGGGCAGCCGGAGTTCTCGCTTCCATATCCTCAATAACGTACCCGGCGATTAGTGCGTTTGTGTCGGTGAACAGCCACGTGGATCGCCAGGGCGCCGTGCAGGGGATGGTCACCGGGATGCGCGGTCTGTGCAACGGTCTCGGCCCTGCCATGTTCGGTGTCATATTCTACTTATTTCACGTGGATCTCAATGAGGAGCACGTCGGGACATCGTCGGCCGACTATGCTGTGGAGGAGCGCTACACGAGACTCGTACCGGGTCCGCCGTTTGTTTTCGGTGCCATGCTCGTAATTTGCGCTCTGCTCGTGGCGGCTTTTATACCCGAGGATGGAGGTGGGGTCGGGCGCCGCGTTTCTGCCCCCGACTTGCACTACGAAGTGGAGCGCGGACGCCGCGTCGCCGGTCCGCTCAGCCCGCTTATGCACGCCGATTCAGCCGCCCTTTAAATTATTTTTCGATATTCGACTGACGAATCCTTTTTTTAGATTTTAAGTTAAGCTACCTAATGTGAAATGTGATTTTTTTATATTTCTTTCTTGTTTAAATTCGATTTTAATTATTCAATGAGTAGTATAATGCCACTATTGTGTGATGTAAAAAAAAAATAAACACAACCAGCCTTATAAACATTTTAAAATGCTTGCCTTTGGATTGCACTGTTTTGCTTTTACCTTGCATCTTTCTTAACTCAACAAAAACTAACTAAGCAGCAAAAACCATTTTTTTACTAGTTCAACTCTTTAGACGCATCACTGATCTTTATATTTTTAAAATAATTAGAAAAGGGTACGATTGCTGCTACTATGTAATGCAAAACAGGCAAATTGCTTGTTTTTCAAATCTCACTGCTGTCCAAAATAATGCCCAAATAAATATACAAACAAGACTACTTAAAAGGTTATGAAATTAAGCATCATTACAAATTTTCAAACATCTTTTTTGTGCACTATTTTGAGCAGCAACAAGAATTGAGAAAAAAAGCAATTCACATGTTTTGCATTACCAAATCGTAGCAAACATCATCTTTTTTGAGTGCAGTTTTCCAAATATCGGACGTAGGCTGCCATGATGACGACGCAGGCTAATGCGATTCCAATTCGCAGCCAAGATGTGATTAGTAATAATAGAGTGGTGGTGTTTCTTTGGAACGCTGCAGATGTGGAACCGAGGACCCCGCTGTCTTGTATCGAGAAGTCAGCTCCCATTTCCCATAATAACGGGTTTAATCAACTCGGGGGCCATCACTCGCGCAAATCATAAACGGGAAATTAATTCACCATTTTTTTATAATTTATTCCTTATTTTTGTCACACTACTGGCATTATACTGTTCATACTTAATATTACTCGTAGAATTTCAGTATGTAAAAGAGTCATTATGATTATTAAAAAAAATGCATTTTATCCTTGGATGTATGAAGCATGGCAGCGGCAGAATTAATGTTTTTTTCTTTTAATGTGTGCCACTAGTTAAAATTATTGTTTCTTCATGCATCCATGTTTTATCACTTAATTTATTATATCCAGTGATTATACTATCGTAAATTAGCAACCCATTAATATTTCTTTACGTACAATTTTCTTTCTCTGGATGAATTAGGTACAAAGCGATATATTTTCTAACAACATTCCAGAGTAAATTGCTTTCCTGATCTTGCAGCTATGTTTCGTTCGAATTGAAAATTAATGCTCAAGAATTGAGTTTCAATAGTGTACATAGCAATATGTGATCTTCAGTAGTTGTAATGTATTTATGTAAATCTACTTATAGGTGTGTATATAATAAAGTTTTAGAGATCCAAAGCTTCTAGGCTTATGTGAGGATGAGTATAAATGTAATAAAAAAAGTATTTTAGTCAAGATCACTTTAAATTCCGATTTGGGATGATATCACTAAATTCTACAGGTCTCTTTTAAAATGCCTGCGATTTCACGCATTGCGAAATCTAGTCACGACAATCCGATATTTAAATGCTGCCCTTTTTAAAAAAAAAACGATGCGCACCTCTGTACATTTTACACTTTGCTGCTACCTTCTGGCGTGAATGCGACCAATAAAGTGTTTTGAAGCACTGCCAAAATGTTATAATTACACCTATTTAAGTATTTTTAGAATGATTTAATAATCTTAAATTCTTAACAATACGTCGTATAGATTGCTATAAATTGAAGGACGCTACTCTTAAACGTAATGAAATGTGCAGTGGAATCAGTGGCAAAGATGTTAACCGCTCAGTTGGGAGTCGTCTAATATCGTAGTGAATATTATTAGTTCAATTGAATTTAACATTATTTTTATAAAATAGCGTGTATAAGGATTTCGGATGATGTGAATTCAGCGGATGCGGAGAAAAAGTATTTTGTTTGTATATTTAATGATGTACCTACGAAGAATAAATAATAATTGTTGTTGCCTCAAATGCGCGTTTTTATTCAGTAGTTATTGCAAAGCGCCTGCGAAAATATAGTTCAGTATTTCTTAGATGTTATGGCTTACAACCAGGCGTTTGGGAAAATATCTACATAATATGCAAGCGGTGAATTTCATTAGGCTACACATGACATTGCGAATGCGAATGCTAGTTATTACAGTAAATGACGTTTAATGAGCTTGGCGTTTCTAGCGTACGGCAAAAGTGTGTCAGATGTCCAGTTTTCGCTGCAAATAAATGTATGAAATCAAAGACTATCACGGTTGTTTTACATCATAAATAGGATAAAAACGATTTTACTGCTTGATGTTTGTTGCACCCTATGTTACGGCGATAATGCAACAGCCGTTGTCCAGCGCAGACTGGACAATGGCGGTTGCAACATCACACAACCGAAACGTCAGGTGCAAATAAAGTTCACGTTTGAAATTATTTTTTTCCTATTTATAAATAAACCTAGTAATATTATTTATTTTTAAAATTAGTTTATTGTGTTTTATGCGATTTTTGATGCTGCGCAAATTCAGCACTTGAAACTTAAATCCGTTACAATGCTGATTTCAAACTAAAGTCTGCTCATTTAAGGAGTCGCGGGCGTAATGAATATGACAAAAAATAGTTTCGCTCACTTGCTGATGTTAACTAACTCGTCTGAACCCTAACTGAAATAGGTCATCAGAAAGCATGAATACGACTATGTGCATTACAGTACATGATTAGCTATAGCTTCTTTTCGATGTTATTATGTATGATGTCTTCCTGGTCTAGGACCAGTGGTTCCTAACTAGGATTTGTTCAATGCAGAAACCCCAAGGTACAAAATAAAAACCCCTTACTTTTATTTAAATATTAAACATACAATAATATTTTCAATAATGAAGAACTTTTAATTGTAAATCATTGTGATTTTTGAGCTTGCATCCTTTTTACAAGTTGGGCATTTCTGGAGCTGATACTGTTACTAAGAGCTACATGAATATCATCACCTGATTTCAATCGACTGATCTTAATGTTAATTATGATCATTGCTCGTTGCGCTGTAACAATAGATTTAATTTAATTCCGAAAACTTTTAATTGGCCTTAGATGTATATATTATGTGTTAGTGTTAAGTATAAAACGCTGTAAGTTTTCTGAAAAATAAAAATAAAATAGAGCGGAAAACCCTTATTAATATTGATAAATTGCAGAGAAGAGTCCAAACTGTAGGATACTTTTTTACACCTAAACTCTTAAAGAGTGATTCAAACGCATTCTTACAGAGAGTATCTATTTGGAGTTCAATCAGCTCTTTCTGGTTTTCTTCTGCATCCACTTCAATAGCAATACCAAAAGGATTGCTAATCCGCTTATGGGTATCATTCGATTTGGCCTGTTTATATTCCGGGAAGTAAAATACTCCGTGCCTGCGCTGTATATTTTTACTTTGTAAAATTCTCACGATTTTTTCTTTTATAACTGCACTGCGTATTGCGGAAGCACTACGTCTTTATAACCGCGGCTGGTCTGGCTTTCAGCTCATCTTTTAAAGTCTAGCTCCACTTTCTTCTGTCCCTTAGAGAGTCGGTAGCTCTGCCTTACAAGCTGTCTCCGTCCAGGTCGATTTCCATTCAGCAACTCCAATTGAGACACCTCTTCATATGGCTATTTTGCTCATCTTTAAATTGCTGAGGTTGTCCAGCTTGCTTGCGTTTGACACTTAAATCTCTCAGTTTAAAATGCGCTTTGCCACTCTCTCCTCGAGTATCTCTCCAGCATATATATTACGTGTAGAAGAAATCAAAATTTTATTAATTGTTTTGTTGGAGTTGTATTTGATACTCATTCATTTCCATTTGTGAACTTATCTTTCCCACTTTGAAAGATTCATCACTATCGATTTCTCTTCTTTCTTATAAATACTGACTATACATTGATTCTCCCTGATTTTATCGATGTCATGACTAATCAGTAAACAGATATGACAAACACAGTGGTGTTTCTCACACAGTTACAAAATCATGTGAATGATTGTTTATCTATACTGAATATTCGCAATAAATATTCATTACTTAATCGAATCAATTACCATCATTATTAAGTCGTGATCATTAGACACAGCTACTAATATTATAAATCCATTAGTTAAAATCTAGCTATATTTACTTTTAAACTTTTTAGATTAAAGGGTCGTATGTGGCAAGCCTGTCTGGCCGTCCGTTCCCACAAATCTCAAAAAACTACAAGTCCTAGTAGAGAAAAATGGCTAGTGGCAAATGACCTAAACTCTTAAAATATGGTGTTTTCATGTTTAGATTGCGAAATGTCACAAGATGTTACATATATATGGATATTATCCTTATTTGTATCCTACTACTTTTTTGCTAGGAGTGGTAGGCTGTAATTCTCTCCACGAAAAGAGAATTCACCGTTGCCTAAATTTTTAAAGTCATCTGTGGCGGAGTTAGCGAGCGAAAAATCCCAAAGAGCTTTTCGTCCCGGGATATTACAATCGGGCTTCGTCACCTAATCTATTTGCGAAGCCATCATCGCAAAGTAATCTAAATCGGTAGAGTCTACTGGCATGAATTTTACAGTGTATAATAAATGCTTCTTGTTCGACAGCTTCAGATCTCGATATTTTTGTTGCGAGTCCCTATCTCCAAAATGTGAACATTCCGTTACCTATTGAGTAAGGTTTATAGAATTTAAAATTTATATACCTATGTCAGCGTCTTAAACTATAATGCTAATTTATTCTTTTGAATACATAAAAAATAAATAAAGACAACCATTCTCCTCAAGTGGCTCAAGATAGAGCTAAGAATATTGATGTAAAGATGGCTTTAGGATGCGTTACTAAAATAAGTTAGCTTACCACTTATTTTGTTCGTAAGCGAGCCTATCTTGTGTGCGAATTTTTGCTAACATTTGCATGAAGCATAATCTGAACAAAACTTCATTCACTTGAAGGTTGAATGTGGCCTGCGGCATATAGTCAATATAGTTCATTTATTCTGGTTGTAAGCCTTTTAGTAATGGGCATTTTTGCGCGCTTTGCTTTTCTTTATTTTCCAAGCGTTTTGCAATAATTCTATTCCTTACCAAAGTGAATTATAAAGGAAAATAAGGTATTGAGTAATTCAATTTGACTTATCAAGTGGTTTCTGTCCACACTTTGGTTTTCAAGCATTGCGATACGGCGGATTTGAATATAATTAATGAAGAAACGGAGCTGCCTTGGACTTCACTTTCACCGCGTGAAGGTAAACAGTGAAGCCGTTCCAAGTGACGACATTTGTAAGATGTGGTATTTATTTAGTTTGTATTTGTGGTATTTGAGGATATTTAATTCTCATGGAACGGTTAATCCTACAATGCCATCTTCCTAGATATGGAGTTATATCTGGTAGGAGGGTTGTGCATCTTTCAAGTCCCAGACTTTTATACTGCAAGGAAAATTAAACTGCTTAGAGACCGAATCAACCTACAGAATCCAGTCTGAAGTGAGTGGGTTTTGGCAGACAGGATTTGGAGTGGAATGTTTTTTGTCTTTCAGTCCATCCCACACAAACTGTATCGGGTGTTTAGAGGGTACTCTCAGACCCTTTTTGGCATAAGCGACTGACTGAGAGGCTAATTACCTCGCAAATAATACTAAGGACGTGTCATGGCGGTAGGTGCATCGACCTACTTGCAGCCAGCTAAAATAACTCCAGCCAAGCAAGCGTCTTGCTACAGAGGGGATGTGACCAATTTTCTGATTAGTTCCAGCGAGCGCAGTTCTATTGTCAAGAGTTGTATTATGCTTGTCGAAGGATTTAAAAACCTGGATTGCTACGTAAATGAACAAGAAATCTGATCTCCCACATCTATCAAATAAGCGGTGCGTTTACTCACATAACAAAGCTACGTCAGTGTAGTATTTAAAATTCATTGACTGGACTCTCAAATCAAATCGAAATGGTTTCTCACTCAGCACTGGAAGCACTTGAAATGTTTCGGTGAATGCTATTGTCTCATAGACTATTCAAATCACTAATATCGGCTTGAGTCAATAAACAGTTGATTTGATAGTCCACTATCAAATCGAGGCATAAGCTCAAATACTTCAGCCATGTAATAAGGAGATAGATATCGAGTTTTTTAACTTTAAATACAGGGGAGATTCAAGGAAAGTGCAGGCCAGGAAGAAGAAAGTCTTTGTTCCGAGAGACAGTATGTATAATTAGGTTTGCCAAGCGAATTGACAAGTTTACTGAGCTTGCAGTCAAGTTTACTGAGCTGAAGGTTTTTTTGGTTGCACATATTTCTATAATTCTTTGAGGATAGCATTTCCCATAGTCACATATTGGTCTTAAACAGCAGGATCTTTGCGGATCTATGCGGATGTATTGTTGAGGCCTCAGCATTTCCTGAAGTTCGTCCAGTGTCTGGCGATGACGATATCATTTAAAAATGTATGCGAGATGTGTCCTTTGTTATTAATGACGCTTCTTCCTTACCACTTCAGCGATTTGAAGACCTCTCAAGGGTCAATCTACGAAAGAAAATATTACCAAAAAGCATTCTGATATCAATTTCTTTCACACTTCCGAGCGTATATAATTGAGTGATTGTGCATCTGAATTCAGTCGTGAATGCCATAAGTGAATAACTGGAATGTGGATCTTAAAGCTACGCAACGTAAGTACACAAATCTGTTATTTTTACTAGACATTTTTCCTATTACGAAATCGGTTGACGGTATTTGCTAAATAAATCACGGTATTTAAGAGGCCCCTAACTGCGGAGCAGAACTCTGAAAATGCAATTTAAGAACTCGCTATGTCACCTTACTTTCATAAGAGATATTGCAATAAATAGAGTTTACAACTATGATCAAAGATCATTGGGCTCCAAATTTTTTGTGTAGGAGCTGGCTTCCGAATTCCAGTATTTTGGAGAAGGTAATTAGAATACCTTTATGAATAAAGTTTATTGTGGGTCTTCATTATATAATCTATGTCTATCTAAAATATTTTTTCTGTACAATCTTATTGTTCGTAATTTCATAAAAATATGTGTAAAAACTTGAACTTTCGGAGACTAATAACTTTTATGTAAAACAAATTTAGACTTTCTCAAAAGTTGTTCATTGGAAACAGAAATTAGGAGTAAAAACTATAAAAAGAATATATTTCAGAGAAATCGAGGAATTACAATTGTATGTGAGAGTGGTCTTCTTGGGCCGGCCGGTTTTTTTCCTAGGTTGGAGTAGATTATTTTCCTATAGAGACCAAGATCTTTAAAGGTATGAAGTAAAGATTTGGCTGGCGAGCCACGAGCGCTAAATCCCACCGCGTGAAGGTGAACAGTTAAACCATGCCGGGTAAAACCATTTGCGAGATCATGGTATTTATTAAAATTGTACTTATTATCTTGTGGGATATTTGATTCCCATGGAACAGTTAATTCTTCAATCAGGGCTATCTTCCAAAAACAGGGAGTAAAGAGTTATATCTGAACGGAGGGCTGTGCATCAGAAACTTTCAGGGAATTGATATTGCTTAGAGACCGAATCAACCTGCAGTATCCAATCGGAAGCTTTCTCGATTATTGAGAGAGGTGTTGTGGAAGGTTTTTTTGCCTTTACAGCATCCCACACAAAAAGTATTGGAAGTTTGGAGGGTGCTGTCAGACCCTCAAGGGTCTGGTGCTAACAATAGCACGAGACCCTTGTCCGAGACGGTCTCAAGAGGCTCGTGCTAACAATAGCACGAGCCTCTGAGAGACTAATTACCTCGCGAATAACACAGGGACTTTCTCATGACCGTAATTGTACCATCCTTGACTTAAGGCCGCCTTGCAGCCAGCTAGAATATGTCTACCAGTGCAAGGGTTATTGCTAAAAAGGGGACATGATATATCCTCGGAGTAGCTCTGAGCGAGGGGGTCTGGAAATATATGCTGAAAGGCATTGAAATAAAAATTCAGCACCTCTGGTGTCCAGTCAAACAACATTGCCTTCCAGTGCATTGGAGGAGGAATGCAAAAGCCCCCAACTGTTGTCCAGTCATTTTGGCATTGAAGGCCAACAGAACGAGCCATACTGTTCATATTGTAATCTTCTCGCAAGAGGGACTTCTTAAGGTCCACATCATTATGACTGTACTGCCATAAGTTGGTTGCTATGGTTTTACTGCCATAAGACCAGTGTCATTCCGGTTGATTGCAGCAAGAAACTTCTTGTGGAAGTCTTTGCGGGCTTGTAGATCATTTGATTCAGTAGTAAATACATGTTTCGATATTGCCGGATTTTGGTGTTGGCATACAGCAGAGAGGGCAGTTTTAGAGCTAGCCCAAAATTGTGTTTGTATCTGAAGACAGACGAGAGGTCAGCCAGTCTGGTTAAGGACAACCGGGATTTTAATTTAGCTGTCACCAGCACACCCAGATGGGACATTTGGGTTTAAGTGAAATCATAATTGAGAAATGGCCATGACAAATAAGAGGTTAGGTAGATGTCATAGATCCTTTGAGGGTCAAAAATTAGAGACATATTTTTGAAATGCAAATACAAATACAACTATTTAAATGCTCTATTTATTACATGATCGCCAGAGAGGTCTTTATCCTGATGGGTGATTTTCCTGCTGAGGAATTTACCATATATCTATGTGGCTCAATAAGGGTATATTAGAGCCCTTATAGACCAGTTTGGGGCTCTATGAAGCATTTATTTTGTCTACGCGGGCAAGGCAAAACATTTGGAGGGCGTCACTTTTATACAACCTGAACAGTCAAAATACATTATTAGGTAAGGCCTTAAGTTACAAAACATGTTATCAATGCGTTAATTATTTATGTCCATTCAGATGATTTGCAAGAAAGCTTTCGGCGGATATCATGTCTTTCTTAGCTACACCAAACCTAACCACTAGCACGCGGCCGCCCAGCGCACGAAAGGTTAAAACAAGTTTGATTAGTAGGACTTCAAATGTAAGGGATGTTAGTAGGAAGTCAAATTTTATATTTAGCTCGGCAGAAATAAAAAAATGATACATATTCGGCGCAGTCTTCCTGCTTTTTTAGCCCACATGTTTGGGCTTTCGACATAAGGGTCGACCTCCAGGCTGCTTCTTGAATAAGGTTTGTGAGATGCATCGCAGCATTTTTAATGTCCTCTTTATTTTTGAATAGAGCTTTCAAATTTATATTAGCACAAATGTACTCCCGGAAGCTTTTCCAGGCTGTAGAAACCTTGTTAGAACTCACTTGTGACACGGCGAATGACTATCGTGCTGACCGTAGCAATCGCCATAGTGCAGGGTTTCTTAACCTGGGGTCCATGGACCCCTGGGGGCTCCGCGGCATGAGTGCTGGGGTCCATGCTCGCTCGCCACTGCTGCGCAGTGGAGGAGCAAGGTGCACCTTAATCAGGAGGAGACATGGTCCGTTTATTGTTGATATTGAGTTCATTTATGGTTGATAGATTTATGGTTGATATTAATGATATCAATGGCAATGATCTTATTATTGCGAGCTGAATTCAAAGCCAAAGATTTTTGCGATTTTTGGTGTAGTTTAGGACAAGCTTACCCTCTCCCTGTTAAAAGAGCAATGCTCGTATTAATTCAGTTCCACTACATACTGGGCCAGGTTTCTCAGTATTAGTGCCATTTCTTTTCTCTATTTGTTAATGCCATCTGTCTTCTAGATATGACATCCAGCAATTGTTGTGGCTCTTGAACATTTTCATCTCTGTTGTTCCTTGACTGGAATTGAATGGTATGTGTCCAAAGGCACATCCATAATAATGGGTGCTAGCACATTATTATGCTAGCAAGTCTTGGGGCGCTCTCCTCTTCAATCTGCGGAAAGCCCGGTTTTTCATCAGCTTTGAAGCTAGTTGATTTGGATGATGTAGAACTCGCTTTTGGCAGGATACCATTTTAGTATTAATTTCTTCTTTCACTGTTGAGATTTCCAGGTCATGATGTAGACGGTCGTTCGTGACATACAATGGTGCATCAACTATTATTCTCAGCATCTTGTTTTGGAACCGCTGAAGAATCTCTATATTGGAATTGGCTGCTGTGCCCCACATCTGTAATTCATAGGTCCAAATGGGCTTCAGGATGCATTTGTACACTACTATTTTGTTGTCTAGTGAGAGTTGTGACTTGCGGCCCATTAACCAGTACAGTTTCCTGAGCTGTTGACTTAGCGCTTTCCTTTTCGTAAATATATGCTTCCTCCACATAATCCGTCTATCCAGGTACAGTCCGAGGTATTTAGTATAATTCCCTTGTGGTATTTGGATGCCATTTAATTTTACTGATAGACATGTTTCCCTTCTCATGGTGAAGGTCACTTGCACCGATTTGGTCTCATTCGCTTTGATTCGCCATTTCTTTAGCCAGATTGAAATCTTATCAAGACTCTTTTGTAAAAGAAGTGAAGCTTCCTCAGGATTTTCATGTACGGCTAGTGCAGCAGTATCATCGGCGAATGTGCCCATCTCTACCTTCAATGTTAATGGGAGATCTGAAGTATACAGAAGATACAGTGTAGGACCCATCACATTTCCCTGGGGTACTCCAGCATAGATTTTGTGCAGGGTAGTTGTGTCTTCCCCTTGTCTCACTAAAAAGTGTCTATCTTTGAGGTAGGATTTTATAAATAAATAATACTTATTGGGAGCATTGTCTTTATATAATAGGCCATCAAATCAAACACGGTCAAAGGCCTGTGAAATATCTAGAAAAGCTGCAGAACAGTATTTCTTTTGTTCAAAGGTAGCATTTATTTTTTCAACTAGCCTGTGGATTTGCTCAGGTCCATGTTGCCTTCTGAATCCGAACTAATGATCAGGAAGTAGTTTATTTTGATCAATAATCGGAGATAGTCTTCTTATAAAGAGAGTTTCCAGACCTTGGAAGGAATCGGGAGGAGACTAATTGGTCGGTAGGATTTGACATCTTCTGGGAATTTTCCAGGTTTAAGTATCATTATGATTTGTGCAACTTTCCACTGAGGTGGTACATATCCCTTCCATAAACTGGCATTATATATTTCTGTTAGGAAAGTGATGCCCTCTTCGGGTAGATCTTTCATTATTTTTCCTGTAATAAGGTCCGGGGCTTTGTGTTGGTTTAATTTTTTTATTGCAGCTCTAACTTCGCTCTTTGTAATTTTTTTGATAGGTGGATCTAGCTGGTGAGCTAGCTGTAAGAAATCAGATACACTTTCTGCTATTTCACTGGGTCATTCGTTCGGGTTCGGTATGAAGACTCCATCCAGGTGTTTAGCAAATGTTTCAGCCTTCTCCATATCGCTTTTGGCCAAAGTATTATTATTTTTGCGTACTGGTGGTTGCGACAGTATAGGTCTTTTAATACTTTTTGTTGCCTTCCAAAGGGAGTAATTTATTGCGGCTGACGTATCCAGATTTCTGCCGAACTTTTCAAACCCTTCATTTCGGAGTTCACCTAGTAGTTTTTTGAGCTGCGCAGATATTGCACTAAGGAGCGTCCTATCTACGGGAAATCTCGTTTGCTGCCAGCATTTCCTTGTCTGGGGTTTTTTATTTACAACTACCTTACCATTACAGGGCAATTTTTTTCGGTAGTGTTCGTCTTTGTCGGCGTAAAACTCCATGCTGATTGTTGTGTACAGTTGTGAAAGTGCTAAACTGCTTCTGTATTGTTATCGTCAGTTCTCAGGGGAACTTTGTCATCAAGCGAAGAAGCTACAAGGTCCTGGAAGAGAATCCAGTCAGTTTTACGACTGGAACTTACAAGGTCTAGCAGCAGGCCGAATGTGGTTAGTTAAAGTTACAATAACCGGTGAGTGGTCAGACGATAGTGGTCAGAGTTCTAGGCTAGATTCACACTTTAGGTGAGTATTAGCTATGCCCTTTGTTACGCCGAAGTCTATTAGATCTGGGATTTTTTTCCTGTTGATAGGCCAGTACGTAGGTTCTCCAGTTGAGACAATATTTAGACTTAAAGCTTCAATTGCACTTAGTAGTTGTCGACCTTTAGAGGTTATTAACCGTGATCCTCGGAATGTGTGCTTGGCATTATAGTGTCCGCTAGCTATGAATCTGTGGCCTAGCGATTTGAAGAATTCCTTATAGGTGTCGCTTTTTATTTGGTTTTTGGGTGGACTATATAAAGCCGATATACTTAGTGGACTCTTCCAGTCTTCAAGTATAATACTAGTCGCTTGTATTTCTTGTGTATGGTAGGGTAGCACTTCATAATGCCTGATATTTTCTTTAATTAGTATCGCTGATCCTCCATGTGCAGCGTCATCTGTGTGCATAGTATGATATAATCTATATCTAGGCATTTTGAAGTGGCTCTTTTCAGTGAAGTGCGTTTCTGAGATTAGTAGTATATCACTTGGTGAATTTCTCAAAAAAATATTTCACGCATTGCAGCTTTGTTGTGAGGTTCACAAGTAGGTTTGTCATTGTTGTCATTTGTTGCATTATTTGTTGGAGCATACCTATTAGTAGATTATTTACATCCTTAGGATAATTATCTGATTAAGGATATAGTTTGTCGTTTATCAGTAGAGCTTGATTTCCATCCTTATTTATTGTGGATTGGGCATAAGTTCGTTTAGTCTGGAAAGTTCTTTGCTCACTGTGGATTGTTTTGTTTGTCTGGATTGTGGCTTCAGTCGGTTGAGGTTGTTGACTTCTCCTTAAGTATTTAGATTTTTGTATTTCTTTAAAGACTGTGCATCCTTTATAGTTTTCTGGGTGATTTCCCTCACACAGCACACATTTAACATCATTGGATCTACCAATTCTTTTGCAGTTTATTGATAAATGATTTCTAGCGAATTTTATACATTTGGGCTTGCGGAATCAATAGGTTTTAGTATGACCATATTGCTGGCAGTTCGCCTATTGGATTATGGCACGCTTGAAATGTGGTTGTTCGATGATGATGAGGCAATTAAGTAGGAATTTAATGTTATAGATAGTTTTATTTTCACTACTTGGTTTTATTTCTACTATGAAGATTGGCAGAGATTTTTTGTCAATCTTTGCTTGATGTTCCATATGTTGGTAACAATATGACCAAGTTTGCTTAACTCTCTCTTTATCTCCTCAGTATCCGTAGAGGGATGTATGTTTTTTAGGACTACTTCTAAGTTCCTTTCTTGCTTCGGCTTGTAGGTATGGAATTCGGTGTCCTTCAGTTCTAGTTTCTTTACAATAATAGAGTAAACTTCCTGAGTTTTTGGTTGAATTCTAACCTGTTCATTATGGAACACTTTAATTTCAAAATTTCTATTTGCATGGTCATTAAGCAACTGGATCAGTGGTTGTATGTTGCTGACTTTGTCTACAAAAATAGGTGGAGGTTTGGATGATTTTTCCTTAGGTTTAGCAAGGGTTTGATGGTGAGTATTCTCATCTTCAGTTTCGAGTAAAGAGAATTTATTAGACGTTGATATGGGCTGCCCTAGCCAGTAGGCGTTGAATTTGGTTTGTTTCGGATTTTTTGTTGTTTCAGGGCTTTGCAGTAGTCTTTTTCCACCTATAGCTACTGTACATTCTCCTTCGTTATCATCATTTGTAACTGTAGCATTAGCGTTCGTTATGTCACTAAGAGAAGACGTGCGTGATCGAGTTATAAAAAGCCCCTTGTGAAGGACTTGTTGTGTTAGGATTTTTTGGTTGGTTGTATCTTTTTGTTGGTTTGGATCTTTATTATAAATTTCAGTATTATTCATGTTTGTCCCACGAGTAGGGTCGATATAAATAGTCACTCACAGGGTGACGCCCATTCCTGTGAGAGGGCACTGTTGAGGGATGTTAGCCTGGTCCATCGAGGTTGGCGTTCATAACTGGTTGACCCACCAGCCACTCATCCCTTGGCACGTTTCCCACCATAGGATTGGGGTTGTTTTTAAAGAGGTAGTCTTCCTCGCAGCCCGGGCGGTTAAGCCAAGGACCCGTTCCTGCAAGACATGACCACAGGGTTACGGTGTGAGCGGTTTTTCTGTCGGGGATTTCCTTCCCTTAGCTGGGTGTTTCCTGTTTTGAGGCGCCGAAGGACCGCCTTTCGCCCTCTCCCTATCTGCTATGACCGGAGTCACATTGCCCAGGACTCGCGGCGGGGACGCCAGGGAGTTGGACTTCAACTTGGCTTTACGTGGCATTTTATAGAGACCTACTCTCCAGCAGAGTATGCCCCACCACGACCCCACCAACCCTTAATTAAAACTTAGTGGCAATTAAAACTAAAAATCTTAACCGATTAGACGTGAAAGATGATATACGCCTTGGGCTATCAGAAGCAGCAGCAATCGTTTTACTAACAACCGTCACACGCTTATCTTTAAGTTTTCCGTGGTAATAAATAAGCTCTTTAAAATGATTAGTTTTTTCCCCTAAAATTCCTTTGGAAGGGGTCTGTCTGATCTTTGAGATCTTGCAAGGGTCCGTGACTATAAAAAGGTTTAAAAAACCCTGTTGTGCGATCTAAAGTGCTGTCTAGACACGAATCTGCACTGAGATAAAGATGTGCTATTCCTTTCATAAGAAAAAAACAAGAATGTTTGGTGTTTTGTTGCTGTCCGTAGGCCAATATGTGGGTTGCCCTGAGCTCGAACTATTGAGAATTTGAGTCAATCGACTTCTTCAGTTCGTAAGCCTCGAACCCTCGTGTGTATGTCTGGTATTGCGCCTTCTACTACGAATCTAATCTACTGCTAAGGGTGTGTAAACATAGCTTCGCTCATTTTATACCTAAAGGATAGTAGACGTTTACTCTTACAAATACATGCAATGAAAAATAAAAGTTATATTTTTCTAAAAATAAAATCATTAAAAAAAATCGGTTGTATCACCCCAGAAATTTTCCGGCAAGTAGCCAAGGACTGATTTCATCTGAATAATAATTTTATAAATTGCTATCGTGGAGGAATACACACACAGACAGACACACAGCTAGCCGTCAGTCTGGAAATGGTTTTAATCATCGGAAATTTTTACGCGCTCACAATACTTTTCCTCCTTGTCGGTTGGTGGGCCGGAAATATTAAATCGAATTGCAAACGCTTGTCGCCGTTAAATATTAGAATGCTAGTTACGTGATAAAATTACGTGCGCATCTCAATTTAAAAGAAAAGAATCTACCCTAGTACGGGCATTAACCTAGTTGGGTAGTTTTTAAGACATAATTTTTGTACTACTTTCTCTTAAATAAAGCATTATTATTATTATTATTATTATTAAAAAGTTTTAATTGATAATTCGAACGAGCGACACAACGCAATGAAGATTTAAATTTCGAACGTGCGTCACAGCTTATTTAAAACTTTCAATCGCAAGCTCGCGGCGCCGCAAGTTTAAATTTTCATCCCGACATACATTTCTATGGCAACATTTAAATATTATTAGTGCAGCTTTTATATGAGCTATTCTAACCCAAATTTCTCAATGTGATTTCGGCTCAACAAGGCATCTGTGTACCAAATTTCAAGTCTGTAAGTCCAATATTTCGAGATTGAAAGATGACTAACGCGCATTACACAGCTATTACCGATTTCAACCACAATCTTTTCAACTCTGAACTCGCCATGACCAAATGACGCCTGCATACTAAATTTCACCTTAATCGAATTCCGTGTTTGGGCGCTATCGTGGAGGGATATACACAGATACAGACACTCGAACAGACTTCAATCTGGAAATGGTCTTAATGGTCTCAGAGGGGCTCAAAATAAATATTTCCGTCGTCATCTCGATTTTTAGCGCGTTCACAATACTTTCCCTTTTGTACGGTTGTGGGCCGGAAAATTAAAATATATTTGTGTCATCGTTCTTGAGGTATATGCAAAGTTGAAAAAGTAGGGCTATCTACCGCCTAATAGTTATAGTAGGTACATGGAATAGATCTATATTTTATACTAATATAGATTTCTTGGTTAGCTTTTTAGTATTTTATGTATATCTTTATCTTGAGATATATTTTCGAGGATATTAGATTTGTTTTTATTTTCATAATTAATCAATACAGTATAACTGAGCTCACGGTGCGCGCAGACATTTGCCAGACTTATGATGATACTACTGTGTTATAAAAAAATGCGGTTTAAGTATTTTGAAGTGCAAAAGATAACTCTTTTTAAAATGTTTTTAAATTTTCAAAAAAAGGACGTAACTTTGGTACTTATAATAACAACCAATTTATAGTTACATTAGCTATACTTCGACGTACCTTTTATTCTTATACATGGATAGTTTTTAGTCCCTGACTTATTAGCGATTTTGCTAGTCCCTCTTCGGGATTCAGCCTATGCCATTTTTGAGGCAGGACACCGCCTTTAAATAATATAAATATACATATATGGTACATACAATACATCATAAGCCGTATCATCAGTGTTTCATGGCAGCATAGATAAGATGACATTGACATTTTTGACAAAATTTTCTTTGAACTTTGAATATCTCTCAAGCCTTATCTAATGTAATTAACTATACATCGCTGTAGGCTTTATTTGCACGCCATCTAATACTCTTCAAACACACTGTATACATAACGTTTTCAAGGCTTTATTTTCTAGCAAATTTTAGCAGAATATTGCCAAGTGCTTCTATGGCCAATCTTAGACTACAGTGATATAGCTTATCTTAATGATAATGAAGCACTCTTTGATAAAAGCCTCGGATACGGAATCACAGATATATGCACTGTTATTTACGTGCTCAATGATTCCACAGCACCTCTCCTTCAGGAGAAATGTAACCTTCTAGAAAGTCATAATTTCCCACTCCGATTAGTCAGAACAAATACTCTTTAAATTTTATTTCATACCTTTTCCTAATTACATATGAGCCTGCATCTACCGCTGGATATGCCTCATCAAAGGCTCATCCCGCTGACCGCCCTCCGGCCGTCTGTTCGTACCTGAATCGAAAATGGTCAACGGCAACGGAAAACGACTCGATGTGATCTGAAACGGGTTCCCCGCCCCTTATTGTAGTTTATTTATTTACATTCAAATTTATTGTTTAGTATGATATTACAATGTCAGTCAAAATTTTGGTTGAACTCCTCGCCTAAAATTGCTTTCTTTAATTAAGGAATACGTAAATTTTTTTTCGTTATTTAGTGAGGTATTTTGGTTCCAACTTTGGCAATTTTCCAATTATTGCATTGGTTTTCCAGTGGGTGTTTTGTAAAATGTATCTGTATACTACAGATATTGGCTATGCTACCTCCTGATACGAACACGTAAAGATTACGTCTTTCTTGACGTGACACACGCGAAAGGGCCGCTTACAGTTGTCCTTGAGTGAAAAATTCACAAAACGCCGCCGTTTCTCACATTAGCGCAAGGCTTTCAACGCTAATAACTACTCAACCAATGATGATAAATGCATACTTTAAAGTATATATTCGATCTACATTAGAGGCCTGAGCTAAAAAGAAGCATTTTTGTGAAAATTAATAGGTCGGCATGAAAAATAATTTTGATTTCAAAGTTTTTTTTGAAGAAGTTGCGGTTTATGTTCAAATCTTAGGTAATACCACACCTGCCACTTTGAAATATGCACCAGTCGGCTAACTAATATAGATTTCCAGATAGAAATTTTAAAACAGATATGACATCGGTTTAATCTTATGTTATAAAAGTTTAAAAGTCGCACGCGTGGCCTTTCTCCATCGACTCAATTAACTTAATTCGTCCCTGCTTAGTCCTCTTTTCATAGATATTGATGTTCTTTACAGTTTAGGCGTCCTCGAAAAATTGCCTAACCAGCTGTGAAAACTGAATTAAAATCCGTTTGTTAGTTTTTGAGTTTATCGCGATATCAGAAACGCGAACAGAATGTCTAAAAACCGTTCGCCCGGCTATTTTCCGTCTACTTAACACTTCGCTTGCCACTATTCACCCTTTTTACTTTCCCGGACCACCAACCGACCGAAATAAAAGTAATGTAAACGCGCTAAAAAAATCGTGATAAAGACGCAAATATCCATTTTGAGGCCTGAGACAATTAAGACGATTTCCGGATTAAAGTCTGTCTGTCTGTGTGTGTATTGCTCTATGATAGCGCCCAAACGCTTAATCCGATTGAGCTGAAATTTGGTATGCAGGCATAATTCGGTCACGGCAGGAGTTGAATAGGTTGTAGTTGAAATCGGTCCACCAGGGGTGCAATAGTCATATATAGTCCTCGAAATATTGGACTTAAAGACTAGAAATTTGGTAAACAGATGCCTTGTTGAGCCAAAGTCACATTGTGAAATTTTGGTTAGAATATCTAATATACAAGGTGCAAGCCGCCCGAGGTTAGGCGAGAAACGGACCGCACTGCCAGAGGCGGTTGTGTAACGGAACGCAAACGTCGATTTTATTTATGAAATTAATATTCAAATGAAATCGATCCTTGGCTACTTGCCAGGAAAGTCTTGGGTGACACAACCGTTTTTTTTCTGGTATATTGATGGTTAATACAGAAAACTTCCTCGAAATACGCTTTAGCGGTTCTTGAGTTTATCGCGATCAAACAAACAGACATATTATTTGAGAGCTTTGTTTTATAATTTATTTACATATTTTAGTATTTGACCTATCATCAGTGGTGTAACTACAAAAAATGAGCCCCGGTGCAAAATTTAACGAAAGGCCTCCCCCCGTACTTACCTTCATTATGGCAAGTAATTTCTGTATACCTAGCTACATTACATATTTATGTTGCAGCTACATTATAAATCGGCGTATTCATTTTGGGGCATTGCCTCGAACTTATTGCGGAATCAAAAACGAACATTCAGCTGTTGCCACGTGACAGGAATAGTTAGAAATAATATTAGTAACAAATATACTTCACCAAAACTAGCTCTCCTAGCATTGTCTTTTATAATAACGGTTTCAACAATCTCATTGCAAGCTTTGCGATTTCACTTGTTAAGGATTTAACACAAAGTAATAATTGTAATGCGTGTGACTCGAAAAGTCGTCTCCAAATTGTTTTTGTACTTTGTTGCATGTGTAACAATTGTGGTATCGTCCATTTTGGGGCCCCGAACTACTCTGGGCCCCGGTGCGCCGCATCGGCTGCACCGGCTTAGTTAAGCCACTGCCTATCATAACAAATTAAAGAAACATTATCATGATAATGAGACTTCGATACATGATTCAAACGTGCCTGGGAAGGTAGAAACAGTTATCGGGGATAAATTATCAACTAAAACTAGCATTTGTTTCATTGCAAATAAGAATGAGGGCATTCTATACCTACAATGAATTATTAGCTGATAATAATAGCTGAAAAGCTGATAAATAATAAAAAAATAATAAAACTCTTTATTCTTAAGAAACGGCGAGCTTATTGCCTGCAGGCAATATTTTAGAGCTAACCTATAAAGCTATATAGATCAGGACATTTTTTTGTGGGAAAGAGGTTTACATTTATTTTTGGCCATGACTTCTTTGTATATCTCCTCTAACAATCAAAATGGATTTACTTCTTATCTATCTTTTTATTAATAAATTTAAAAAAAAGGTTAGATTTAAATAATATCATGTTTTCTCATGTAATCCTTAAGGGATGGTTGACATACATATATTTAAATGTCCCCAGGAAGAAAGTTTTTACTGTCCCTATACCAGATTTTGGAAGTTTTTGCATTAGACATGCTACGGCTGTGTAGTCACATCTATGAGCGAGGGATGATTGAAAGGAGTGTTTCGTGGCGCCCCACTTCAAATAATCGCCGGAACTTAAAACATTACATTACTAAATATTTGGTCCACTGTTTCAACTGTCCTTTCTATTGTTCCTGCTGGTGATAGTCATTCCGGGTGCACCTAGGTTCCGAAGCCCACTCCGCTACCCGGAAGAAATCCGCTTCCTCCGCCAAAATTATACTGACCACTCCGGGTACTTTTTATTGAAACAGTATCCCAATATATCAAAACCTAGTTTCGCTAATTAATAAACCTCATCAGGTATTGTCAATAGGAAACATTCGTAGCGCCCGCTTTCACCCGAATTTGCCCCCGGGCGCAGAATGTTCTTAAAATCATCGGAATGCCCGATTCTAGAGGAACCGACTCACAAAATAACCGTTCGCGCCCCCGGAATGAGCGACTCTATGCGGCTGCATGCGGAGTCGGCTCCACAGCTACGGCTCGGAGGGGCGAGCGATGGCTCTTTCCGGATGCACACGAGTTCTCGGAATGGAATGACCGTCGGTACGGTGGAGTGACGAGCCAAAGGGGAGTAGCTGGCTCCTCAGAACTCGGAGTGGAATAGCTAGTCGGTGCGATATTTGTCGGGTTCAAATTCGGAGCGGAACCCGCTCTTCCGGATCTGTTCTTTGCTAATGGAGTGGGTTTCACGGAATGGGATGTGACTAGGAGACGGAATGACTCATAGCTAGTTCCTACCCTTAAAACGGGTCATCATCAGAAATTCTATATCTGCCCATTACAACTACAGGAAACTACAAGTTTCAGATTCCAGACAGGCAGGCCAAAATTTGAAAGATTGAATGGGGCTAGAACACCAGTCGGCAACAGGTCGATCGCAATCTACCGGCCGCTCGCCACCTTCATTTCGGTTGCTTGCCGAAACACTTAAAAATATATGTTAATGTATTATTAAAAATGAATAATTTCTTATATGTATTATTATCCTGTTATTTTCCACATTTGCCATTCTTATAACTGCAATATCGATCTATATATTTTATTTGGCTAGTAAAATATTTTTGAAGCCTACTTTTAACGCTTCATTTTTATTTTGCTTAAATGGCTTTATATTGCTATCCTTATTTTATCTTAACCTTATCTTATCTTCCTATCCATATCTTAACCATATTTATTGTCTTTTTAAAAATTATATTTCAGTTTAATCCAACATTTTTAACATGTGTATGGATATGGATGTCCATATATCGCAATTTAGACGCAAAAGCTGGATTATCACGTCACGAGAGCGAGCACCATTAACTGCTATTGTCTGACCAGCCGCATTTTCGAAGATGAATGGTCCGGTGATACCTCCAACCCAAAATCCTCACAAAACAGTGACACTCCTTGGGAACATTTGTTTCTCAACAATAACTCGTGGATTTTCTGAAACCCAAATGCGACATTTCTACGATTAACAAAGCCATCAAGATCAAAATAAGCCTCAATGCAAAATGTTTTTGTTCGAAAAATTAGCATCAACCTGTTGTTAGTTCATGAACCATTCAGCGAATTATCTACGCTCTGCTTGAACGGTAGCCTTTAGTTCTTGAGTCAATTGAATTTTTTAAGCATGAAAATTCAAATCTTTCGGGAAAATACGCTGTAGAGAGCTTCTTGAACTTTCCAATTCTTGACCGCGGTGCCGAATTGATGTTCCTGGACTTACTGAGAAGTAACACGCTGACGAACTGCTTCAATATTTTTGTGTTGAACGAAATGTTGAATTGTTGAACGGACGGCCGGAGTGTCTAAGATCACTAATTGATCCAGTCTCCCTGTTTTTTTAAGCTATTGCATAGCTTTTATCGCGGGGCGCGGCGACCGAATGAAGAAATTTCTTAACGAAAATTAATGATTTTAAACTGATAATTACGTCTAAACGAGTACTGCTTACGATTCGAAAAAAATATATGTTAAAAAAGAACATTTTTCTAATATTCTTAGCTTTGAATAATTTAGATTTTGTTTATATTACATAGTGTTAATAATTTGTGAAATTAGGTCTAACCGAACACAAAAACGACTACTACGCATATACTCTCTGGCGTATTATTATGAAACCTGCACCATTTTAAAGATAATTTAATTATCTATCTTTTTATCTACGATATTTTTCGAATAATCCAGTTTTTTTGCTTAATCGAATAAAAAATTCGTGCGCGGCACTCTATCGGAAGACGTTTAAATTATTCCGAATCATTTGCTACCGCAGCCGCAAATGATTCGGAATAATTTCAACGTTTTCTGATAGAGCGCAGTTATCTGATATCAGAAAAAATAAAATAAATAAATAATTATAATTGCATAAGTTGTTAAAAATGCTATGCAATAGCTTTACAGCGGCAGTCCCCGAGTGCCACACATATATTTTTTTTTATTAATCTCTTCACAGCTGATGAATTTAAATCACTATTCCGACCACATTTTGTACGAAAATTGCGAACAGTAGCTGCCAAAACTTAATTATTTAAAAATATTGCTCAACAATAAAAACGTGTTGTTCTTTCGTAAACCGCTCTATTTTTAATAAAACTGTCAGCTGTTACGCTGTCTTTTTTCCGTTGTTGCCAAAACGTACTATGTCTTTGAGGCAACTTTTTACCGGACAAATGGACATTCAGTATGTTTTGGTGGTAGTGAAAGTTTCTAAAATCAATCCATGAACCGACCACGCCATCTCAACGTAATGTGCTTTTCTAAGCACTGAATGAAAGAGAATTAGTTGATCCAATTCTTAAACCGCGTCTTTCAGATTTTTCATACTCAGTCACCGTTAGCGCCTGTACTATTTACTATGCAGTGACGTTTTTAATTAACTTCATTTTAATAAAAAACCGGCCTGTGATTATAGTATCGATAGGTAAGAGCATCCAAGAAAGATAAGATTGTATTCATAGATAATCAAATGTAGAGCGATTTCTAGTGCTGTTTTTGGGTTTTCTCAGTTATGGTATGACAAACTGTCCACGGATTCGCAAGGGAAGAGTTTTAAATTTATTCTTTGGGATGAGGCTACAATGTCGAACAATATGTTAGTAGAATTCCTGACCAAATTTTTGTATACTCTAATTAAGGAATACGAACACATTTTTAAATAACGAAGTAAAAACGGGCCAAAATGTGTAACTTGATTTTTAGATTCAGACGTTTAAATAATATATCCTAGCGTCAATTCATAAATTATTACTTCATGTTTCCTCTAAAGCAGTTGGAAATCAATAAAAAATATTATAATAGGGTTTTCAGTAAAATTCAGCCAATATTTTTTTTTACTGAATTTAGTAATACACTAGTTAACTTCGAACGATTCCCGATTTCTTTAGCGTGTTCTTCAATTCCTTGACTTCAATTCTATGAGGGTAAGGATTTTTGAGCTTTTTTACCTAAATTAGTCCATTTATTCCTCGCTAAAGGTCAGCGGCCATTCCAGAAACTCACAGTATGCTCTATTTATTAGTGTCATAATATGAATAATTACCAATAAATATATTACGTCCTATCTAATATAAATTATAAGACAACCTATATAAAATGAATAACAATCACTAATAAAATAGGGTGCAAATGCATCTCTAGCATCTAGGACAATGGGCGCTGACCTATATTTGAACTGATAATCGGAGCTGACAGCGGCAAATTGGTATGCTGTGAACTGTCCATGTAAGCAAGATATTTGCGTTGAATAAAGATTATGAATTATGAATGATTGAGTTTCAAATTATGATGCTCTTCCTCCCGAGTGCGTTAAGGCTAAGTTCGTGTGATAAGTACGCGATTATTAAAATCAACGTTTAAACAGTCACGCCTTTGCGATAAGTGCGAGTGTGAAGTAATGCGATCAGAAGCACGGTTTATTTTTTCTCCCCGCGCACACCCGCCTGCTCCCCGCACTCGCAATGTCGCAACTATCAACGATATAACTGCTTTTGATACTCTGAACAGATGTGTAAAAATTGCGTAAGCTGTATCCAGTATTAATAATATACAGAAATATTTGTAATATATTTTTTTGTAGATAGTGCACTTCTCATAAATGTATCCGATTTTTGTCATAGTATCAAATTTATCTTCTGTCATTCGCATTGAAGTACAAAATTCAGTTCGATTCTTATTAATCAGTTCCTGGGAAAGTTTATGACTAGCTCCACACTGAAGTCTTATGCTTTTCCATTTTCTTATCTATAATCTTTTAGGTTTTCCGATTTTAACTAATAATTCATGTTCGATTTCTAAGATGTCATCGATTATCTTTCTTAAAATGCTTCGCAATCGTAAAACCGTTGTTCGTCCTCCATTTACCGACTCGGATAGACCCAGAAGCACTAAACACTGTGTGAACGTTTTCTTTACACTTTACACTTCACTTGACACCATACAAACATGTCAACCAATCAACCTCACCTGCACTTGCGACTTAACAAAATGTAGATTAGCCTTAACGTACTTGTGGGAAGAGGAACATAATTCCTAATTGTATCATTAATATTTCAAAATCTTTCTTCAACGTAAATATCTTTCTTATAAATACATGCTGGACGTCAACAGATAATCCCCGTATTCCGAGGCAGACACATACTTGAAAACGCATCACAACAACGCAGAAAAGACAAAACCACATTGACGTGTTATCGAAATTCGTCGAAACTTTAGAAGTTACTTATTCTCTTACCTATTGTATTCAGTAATAACATCTACTTGAGTCATTTGCTAATATTTGTAATCTTAGTTTTGATAAATAATAAATTTATTATTGTAAAAGGTACATTCGATATACTGGCCTGTGAGGTTTAACAACCTACAGATTAATAATAATATATTTACCTAAAAAATAGTATTCATTGAAGAGGCAATATATTGAAGTATACAATATACGCTTAATTTTAGATATTTCTCCTAATAAACTAAGAAGTTATTGATTTTTGATATATAACTTCAATATTTAGCCCATCGCGTCCTCGCAAGGACGCGACGCCCGCGCGAGGGTTATTGCCTGCTTAGAACGTTTCAAAAGTTTCGGACCTCAGCAAAATAGACCGATCTACACTCAAACAAAATAGACCGATTAGTAATCGTTTTTTTAGAGAAATGGGTACTCTTGCATTCAATAGAAGACTAATGAATCTACATCTACGCTAACAATTCGTCTAAGATTCTTGCTTATTATTGTAAAGTATTTAAGGAATATAATTTCTAGTAATAAAATAGTTCAAGGTTTCCATCTTTAAGCAAGAAGGGTTGCCAAATCGTACTATGGAGCTGAGCAATCTAGTACTATATATAATCAATAGTAATATTTAATAGTTTCTTTCTAAGGCTTCGATTCCGTGTTTATTTGCATGAGTTATGAACGCGTTCAACCGGTTTCAAAACATTTAAAAATGTTGAATAAAAGTCTTAGTGACCAAAACGATTCCTAATGGGCAGCTTGGGCTTTGTCGGTCAAACTCTATGTCATCAGGCCTGCCAAACGCACGGTTTAACTCCCACCTGGATCCCTCTTCTAAGAGGGGCTTACCCCATCAGGGTCGTTGGGATCAGAGGTCGTAGGCGGAGGTCGTTGGGATCAGAAGATCGCGGATTCGAGGGAATACTGGGCAGAAGTGTGCGATTGATGCGCTATCCAGTTCCGTTGGAATATCTCATAAATAAGCTACACTAATAATTGTATTGAAATTTCGCCATGCATTTTAATTGAATATTAACGCCGAGCGGACGCGGTTTAGCCGAGAAACGAACCGCGCCGCCCAAGGCGGTTGTGTAGCGGAATCCAAACATTTGTTCGCCGGCCGAGAGGGCGGTCATCAATTTTATCTATGAAATTAATATTCAGATAAAATCAGTCCTTGGCTACTTGCCGATAAAGTCTTTTAGGCACGGTCAAGATGATCGAATCAATCGCGACCCTCACACCACCAGTTTGAAAGAGACTGTAATTGCCGGTTTACAGTCAGCTTACTTTCGTGGCAGTAGACAGGGAAATGAGCACGGAAATGGATAAGCGCTACTATATGAACACGTCGACGCTGCTCTTGCAGCTACCGCCTCCGGCGCTACCCCGCCAGTCGCGGTTTTCCGTGCGGAAAAAGGGCCGACAACGCAAACGCGAGATGCTTGCTGCTCTCTCGCTCACTTGCTTATACCATTGATTACATAAAGTGGCGACGGGAAGATAGCGTAACTAGACAGTGGATGGTTTTTCGTCCCAAGGCTTCTGCACTCACCTCGCGGGAGACAGATGGATCTGATATCGTTAAAACTTCCCGAGGTGACGGGTTCGTCCGTTGTAGTTGACAGCTCTGGTTTATTACAAAGGGTGCTAAATTACTCAAGGCCATAGTACGTTTTGGCAATCCTTCTACGGATTTTACTGAAACCATTGGATATAGATCACAAATTAAATTGTTTCTTTAAACAAAAATGCATGTTTATATAAACCGAAAGGCAGAGTGCCGACGCTGTAACATTATCGAAAATCAAATAGTTGGGGAGCCAGCAACAAAAAAGTGCGAGTTTGGGAAAAGCTGCTACTTTCAGATCAAAAAGTAGTTTGGCCATAGAATGCCGGGGAACAGTCAGCAGGCTAGATTCCGGGAAACCTGACGCTGACGCTGACGCTACTAGGAAAGGTGAAATTTTAATTAGTATCCCTAAAGTGTTTTGGAAAAGCTGAAAATTCATCAGTAGACAGTGGATGCAATGAAGAACTCGAAATATATGGTCAGATTGTTTAATAATCGAACGCGTAGCGTCAGCAACTCCATACATGCCACCCATCAGTCTATGACGCATCGGTCTACTGCCGCGCAATACAATGATCGCAATGGCGGAATATAATGGTATGAACATGCTGACGCCACGCATTCGATTATGAAGCAGTCTGTCTACAGATGCTTTTCCAAAACACTTTGGGAGTACTAATTAAAATTACACTTTTCCTAGTACGCCAGCGCCAGATGTCCCGGAATCTGGTATGTTGACTGTACCCCGGCATTATATGGCCAACATACTGTCTGATCTGAAAGCATCAGTTTCTCCAAAACTTGCAGTTTTTTGTCAACCAGCGACAAAAATTCGCATTTTAGTGCAAGAGCACTAAAATGCGACGCTGCTACATAAGTATTTTGATAATTAAATACCGCAGCGCGAGCAGCATTGGCCGTGGCTGATTGTAAACCGGCTGCAATGACCGGTCGGCGCGGCGGTTGCACGCGTGACAGACACGCAACCGATCAACCGGCCAAATATGAAACGGGCCTTAGGCCGTGTTCATACCTAGAGCGCGCGATTATCGCGCTCTTAGAAACAGTACACGATGGTTTGCGGGTCGGTCATATGAGAGCGTTGGGAGGATCCGGCGTATCATAGCGTTGATACTCGCCCTCCCATACATACTCAAGTTTTTAAATTATCGATCGAGCGCGCGACAATGGCGTGCACTAGGGTTGAACTGGGGCTTAGGCTGATAAGAAACACAGAAAACGTTTAATATAGTCGTATGAACAAACCACTTGTTTAAACACTTGTGTCTGACGATACCATTGTGTATTCTATTATATCCTTGGGAAGTGTACATATGTTTGATATTTTAATAACACTTAAATAAGCCATCTCTTTGCACATTTCTTCGCTCGCCAAATACAAAGTCATTGTAGACTATTACGAAACGAGGAAACATGATCAAATTCACGGATTGGAAAATACGTAACTTATGCATAGATTATGTAGTCTTTGTAATTTATTTGACGTGCCTTCGTTGACATCCGTGTAACTGACGTCGGCATAATTCAGCACAGATAACAGCAACGTTTGGACAACAAAAACCTTTGTTCTTATTGGTAGAGATATCTGCAATCCGAAGAATATTCGTCTGCCTGTTCCGATGATCTGTCCCTGCTACGAAATAAACTGTGAAAAAAATATATACCCAAGTTCGGTATAGACTTACATAAGCGTCCCTTCTTTCTGCATTAACTCGTATTTCAAATGCGTGCTACCATAAGAAAATTAAAATCAGCGATTGTGAAGCCCTTATTTAAAAAGGACGATCGGACTAGTATAAATAATTATAGGCATATTTCTCTTCTTTCAAATATATCAAAAATCTTCGAAAAAGCAGTGGCAAACCGACTTCTAAGCTTTCTTGACGAACACAAAATCTTATGCAAGGAACAAAATGGATTTCGAAAGGGAAAGTCAACTACACGCGCAATATCATGACCTCTTTACAGAAATACTGCATGGAATCGACCATAAAAAGACAACAATAGCTGTATTTCTGATCTATTAAAAGCTTTTGATAGCGTATCCCACAATAAACTATTGGATTTACTCAAAGCTGTTGGGATAAGGGGTCACACAAATGAGTGGTTTAAATCTTATCTCTCAAATAGGCCACAAAGTGTAAAAGTTAATGCTATAAAAACAGCAAAATTTTTGAACAGTACTCAAATGAGAGGGTCATTAAAGCTGATGTCCCACAAAGGACTATTTTGGGGCCACTTCTTTTTCTACCCTACATAAATAATCTGCCAACCCTGACAAAGGATAAATATGTTTTATTTGCTGACGATACTTCCATTATTTTTCAAAACAATCCATTAACCCCACCAAAAACTCTAATTGAAGATTCTCTTGGTACCATGTTAGAATGGCTGAGTACATTAAATTTGTACGTAAATGCAGAAAAAACGAAAATTATACAATATCGCCCAAGTCAACTGCAGCCCCAAGACCTTAATATCGACCTTAATGGAAATATAGTAAAAACTGTGAGCGAGACTAAATTTCTTGGGATCGTCACTGATGAAAACCTTAACTGGAAACACCACGTCCAACACTTATGTTCAAAATTAAATAAATATATATATACATTCTTAAAATTTTAAAACATATAATATCAGTAGAGACTCGCCTAACAACATATTATGGCTACGTATATTTGCATCTAAAATACGGCATTATAATGTGGGGCAACTCAACAGAAGTCCAACGAATATTTAAAATACAGAATGTTCGACTTCTAAACGGAGTGGCGCCAGACACTTCCTGCAGGCCGCTCTTCACTAGCATGTCTATGTTGACTGTGCCCTCTCTGTATATACTGGAATGTTGTGAATTCATTAAAATAATCCCGATATCCTACTCCTTACGAAGAGATGTACATTCAAGGGCGACGAGGAATAGAAACCTCATAAATTGTCCCTCAGTGAGGACGGAAATGTGTAAAAAGGGACCTGCGTTCTGTTGTGTTAAATTTTTTAACGCTATTCCACAAAACATCAAATCAATGCAACAACTAGGATTCAAACCGGCATTAAAGCACTGGCTCAAAATAAATGCTAATATAACATATTTTTATTGTAATTCTCCAACATTTTAAACTTTAAACATTTATATTTAATTCTAGCTCTAAATCTGACAAACCGTAGATAGCCTAATAATTCCAGTTTGACATTTTAATTTAAAAACTGACATTTGATTTATATATAGTAATGGAAATTTACTAAATTTGTAGATAATACTTCTAATTATTATTTTGTTAATACCTATGTCTAAAACGTAATACTTTTCGGATTTGTTTTCCTTCAACTGCGAAGTGAACATATATTTAATTATAGAAAAATACATATTGTACGCCTGATTGGTAAACTGCATAGCACATATAATAGCACCAATCCATTTTGTACGACCTACTTACAGTTCACAATAAAGAATTATTATTAATAATAATTATTATTATTATTGTAACATGGTGGCTCGTCAAAAATGCGCCCCGTCCGCGCCACGTCCTCCCAAGCTTTTAAAAAGTCTATTCCACAAAACATCGGATAATGCAGAGTAGAATGCAGAGCCGGCCGCCTGTAAGATAATTGTCGTTAGACATGAAGGAGGGCCGCTACCATTAGGGGTAAAAAGGTATATACAAAAAAAGGTATGTCATTTCGGGTTTTTAGTCCAGTTGCGGACAGGACTAGGAACTGTCTGCCAATTATCACAGTCATTTGAGACTTCGCAGGACTGATGACTATTCCGTGCGTTTTGACCCAGAGAGAGATGCGTTTGTGACAAAAACAGCATCTTAAGATGGCATCAGGTCTAGTGTGGGAAACAAATCGGAAAATGATGTGATTTGACTTTTTCAAATCGACAACTAGTTGAAGCGTAATAGTTATGCTTAACGGGTCAATGTGGAGAAGCGCAATCGAAAATAGTTACAACATAAATAGTGTTACCCGATAACCTCGAAAAGCGATCGGTTAATTTTAACCGCCGACTAGTTAATTGTTGCCTGAGTTTGCATGTCTGCATCATTAACGTTCATTCGATAGAATGTGCTTTGTAACTTTTATTCCCATACGTTTCATACATCCAATATAATAAAAAGAAATACTATTTGGCTTTCGTAGATCATAACTGTATTTCCTCTAACGGATCGTAATAAATGATATCATGCGATTCGGATCGACCTAGGGAAGAAAATCAGAGAATTGCCATGTATGTATGTGAGTTCGTCTTTAAAAAAAATAGGGGTTTACCTTATTCTGTTTATTCTATTCAGAAATAAACAGAACTGACAAATTGTAACAAGAGGGACGTGGTTTAGGCCAGTCAATTTGTACACGAAAAAGACCTCGACCATGCAAAATGTATGTGCAGAATAAGAGCCCAAAAGACTATTGACAAACATTTTTTAGAATAATTTTAATAAATTGATATACAGCTTACATTTTAATATAATTAATAAAAAGGGAACACTTTCTGAGCAATAAAGTTGAATAGACCTCAAAATATCCTTCTTTGGTTTGTGATACGCAGCGACCAACGTTTAAGTAAATTCGAAACAATATTCTGTTTTTTTGTCCTCGGTTAATTATCGCATTCCTGGGTAAGTGCTGAATTTAAATCATTTTAATTTCTGTGCCGTGTAGTACGAGTGCTAGATTAACCCATGTAGAGGCCATTAGGCCGTGAAATCTTAGGACCCTATTTGCACTTTTCGGGCCCCTCTTTAGGCTGTCAAACATTCTAATGACGATAGTGTAGAATAGACGTGTATAAAAACAAAACACGATTGCACCGGCAAAATGGGCCGTTAAACATTTCTGACAACGCTTATGTCGCGTAGCAAAGACGTGCATATAAACAAAAAACGATCGCGAAGTGTGGCAGCGGCCAATCGCCAATAATTTATAACACTTATAGTATTACTCGGATCGAAAACTTTATTAAAATTTTTCTCCTTAGAATTTCAATTCAATATTTTTGTAACGATTGTAATGATCCCTTGAAGCGAGGCCTTTAAAAGGCAAGGGGGGCATAGGCCGGTGCCTACTTGGCCTATTGGATAATCTGGCACTGTGTAATGAAGGCCCTTTCCTCTAAATTTCACCATACACTGGCCCGTATTCCGTTTCTCGCAGGTGCCTAAATTGGGGTCTAAAATGCGCTAAAACGACGCTTAATTTTGAAGTAACGTTTTGGTATTCCCTTTTATGGGTCCTAACTGGCGCGTGCTTATGTAGAGATCATCAGGTGCTTACATTGACGTTAAGCACCGTCGAGACCCTTTTTGATATTCCGTTTCTACAACTGTCGTGGCGGATGGGTCTTGTTCGGGGTCTTATCTAAGAACGGTCTAAAATCGACCAGTCTTCGTCTGACAGCCGTGTAACTTGTTTTTGCTTGTGATTCCGAAGACTTTTCGTGTTGCAATTTCAAATATGTTTGCTCAGCATTGGCTTTTAAATCGAAGAAGGGATGTTGAGCGCAGATTATCGTAAGAAAACGTTTATTCATGTCTATACCTTGCCCTGAAAATCCTGTGTATTTTTGGTAGGTTGGTTGGTTTTTGTAGGTAGTATCGCCCTGTATATTCTTGTTTAGGCACATTCTTGCTTGTTATTTTTATTCAAAACAAACGAAAACGCGAATCGACACACAAACACGAAACGGCGCGGCGGTGAGCGATCGGGCGACTGACCGGACGGCGAGCTGTCAAAATTAAGGCCCCATTTCAAACAAAGCCATAGACAAAACGGAAATTTTAAGGTTTAAGACCGGTTCTTAATTTTGATGAAACGGAATACCAACAAAATAACGAAGGTGCTTAAGTTCTTAATTTTTAGCACCAGCTTAGTTTAAGCCCGCGAGACACGGAATACGGGCCACTGTAGTCCACATGTTTCAGGTCATGCTAGTAATGCGGCAATTCTTGAAAGCTGATGAGATCATAAAAAATATATTTGCTTTTGGACGCTTAATGCCTTGTAAACTGGACGTCTTATGGATATGTCCACAGCTGATTGCCGAAATGCTCCTGGTTCCAAGGAACAACTACAGATTCGAAAATATCTCGTCGGTACACTACTTGGTTTATTTGGCACCCTTTTCAACAAAAAAACATAACAGATTAGGCGTTTTGGCGATCAGAAACAACTGCTGCAGATTTTGGACGATTAGCAGCCCATACTCAATTGAGAAATCATCTGTAAATACGTTTCTTTCCAATTTTCAGCAGTGGCATGTCGTCTAAGAAAACGAAATCTTTATTTTTATATGGTTTTTTAATGCTGTTAAATTTTGCAACACCAGATTTTAAAGCACTTTCTATAGTCGGTTGTTAGCATTAAATATTAGAATTAAAAAAACGGCTATATTTTGATTTTTGCGGTCCACCGCAAGGTACGGTAAGGCAACTCTAAAACGCATTGGCAAAAGAATATTTGAAATCGGACAACGCGTTTTTAAAATATCGTGGCGTAGATACAAACACACATGTTTTTTTGTCTTTCGTAGTCTATAATACAAAGTTCGTGGTCTATAATACTATAATACAATCTATAATACAAGTCGCCGAAAAAATCTTTTATAGCAAAAAAATATTTTTGGGTTAATGCAATGAGCTTGCGCAAAGGCGAAGCCAGGGCGCCAACCCATGTACTTGATAAGCCATTTATTTTCGCCTTTTAAAATTGTCTTTTTCCACAAAATCCCTAATAAATTAGGTTTCGTAACATAAACAATCTATCCAAAGTTAGAAAGATATAAATATCATATATCACCACACCGCACGAAAGAACAATAACATGAAAGTCATTATTTAATTTATTTTCTTTTATTTATAAAAAAGAGGGTACAATCTTATAACAAATATAAATAAATTATATTGTTTTCGGCAAAATGAAGAACTTTTTCCTGAAACCACTAATTATTGGATTAATAAAAAAATAAATAAAATATTTTTTTATTAACAATTGTAAGTAGTTTGTACGAAATCGGTGGGTACTACATTATGTGATATTCTATAATTATTTCTATAATTAAATATATTTTCATTAATTCATAGTTAGTTATGTATATATTAATATATACCTAGCCGTATTAGAACTATAGCACTAAAAAATAATGCCAAAATAAAAACAAAAAACAAAAAAATATAATGAGGTTAAATCTACAATGTCATCTACATCAACAAAGTTGGTTAAATCTACAAAGTTGGTTAAAAAGAAAAAGAAACAACTGTAAATGTGTAAAAATAAGAAGATAGCAATAATATATTGATTAAATATCAATGTAGGCTAAACAAAAGAAGTAAATTCAAAGTAAAAGAAAACAAATGCGAGAAAGATGAAGGTTTAAACACAAGTGTTATTAAGAATAATAAATATAATGACAACTAATATCTATAGATTATTATATGTGTAGTAAAGTTCCGTTATTAGATGATATGTAAAATGTTAATTTGAATTTGAATTAAAATACCATCGTGGAATTGTTAGTATATCTACAGTTTGTCAGACAGAATAAAGAAATAAAGCTAGAATGAAATGAAAATAGGTTTAAAATATCTGAAAAGTACGATTAGAATTTGTTATATTATTTATTTGTCATTATCGGTGTAATTTTCCGCTGTAATTTGCGTTCCATTTGTTTTTGAGCCAGTGCTTTAACGCATGCTTTGAAGCATACGTAATAGAATTAAAATACATATAGAAAGGCTATGACACTTGAAAAACTGATTAAAAAGCCATTAACAAGTTTTTTTTATTTAGGCTTCTGTTGATTAGAAGAAAAAAAATTAATATCCGAAAGTTAAACTTTTATATCGCTTTTCCTCGGCAACATAGGCCTAAATCTAGAAGTTGTAGATGATTTTCTCTTACCCCCTTCACTGCATTTTAAAGATCCCCTGTGTACCGTGTTCTTGTATTAGGTCCATACCTATGTAATAGCTGTTTTTTCACATTGGCCATTTTAAACTTAAATAACTTGAGTTTGAGTTGGAATTTCAAATTCAAATTAATTTTAATTGAAGGCCATGTTATTCTTTTTTATGTATTAGCTGTTTATTTGTCATTCTGTCGTTTATTTTTACTTGAATATTTTCGTTTGTGCAACCATGGTAAAGTTAAAAATTGGTATTATTTTCAAATACGAGATCATGTGCCGGTGTTTTCTAATACAGCTTCTTGCAGTCTGGCTATACAGTTACCGTAAATGTGTACTATTAAGATCTGCAAACAATTGTGAAGAAGCTCGTGATAAAATAACTGGTTCTGCATGACAACGTATAACCACAGATTTCACTGCTAACAGTCGCAAAGTTGCAGGAGTTGCGGCTGGCGATTCCTGGCTACCCAACGTACTTGCAAGACCTCCCTCCAATAGTGGTTTTTTTCAGAATTTAGGTAACTTTTTACAAGGGAAGAAAATCAACTTTGAAGAATCACTAGAGTTTTATATCAGCAGAATTAAGCAACTCCCATTAGAATGACAAATCTGCACAGATAATAGGGGTCAATATTTCTATTAATTCAGTATATATTTGTCATACAAAATTTTTGCCCTAAAATTTTCTTCATATAACAGCAATTTCATAGGTAAGCTTTACACCCAATGTTTATTATTTTTGTCAACGGTGTTCCGCACCGCACCCTTTAGTTCAATCTGTCGCGATGTCACTTTACAAAAAGGCCGTCTAACTGGACTGGTTATTTTGTTGTCCAATATTTTTTTGTCGTTTCCGCGGCCGTTAATAACACAATTTTCATACATGTGTATCCATAATGGATTGCGCTGTGCTACTCGTCTACTCAGGGACAAATATAATTTGAAGCAATTTGCATATTGCTGGCCTCATTAATTGACAAGTGTTTTATATACGCTGTGGTGATAATCTAAAAGATACGCATTTCTCGTGAGTTAGAATAGCGACGCGATAGTTACGCATAATACGGATCAGAAAATATATACGGCGCAATTGGGAAAACATGGTTGTATCACGCCAAGATTTTCCCGGCAAGTAGCCAAGAACTGATTTTATCTGAATAATAATTTCATAAATAAAATCGATGAGCGCCCTCTTTCGGTCGGCAGATGAATCCGGCTGGGTTCCGTTCCGTCTGTTGTCCTTTAGCCGTCTGTTGTCCTTTAGCCGATAACTGCGCCACCCGAGGCGTTAATATCGGATTAAAATGTATGGTGGAATATAAATATTATTAGTGTAGCCCGTATATGAGATATTCAAACCGAAATGTCACATATGGTGGACCGATTTCAACCACAACCTTTTCAATTCTTGTCATGACTAAATGTTGCCTGCATGCCGAATTTCTTCATCTCAATTAGATTAAGCGTTTGGGCTCTATAATAGAGGAATACACACACACACACACAGCAGACAGACAGACCTACATGACTGGAAATGGTCCTAATCATCTCGGCAGGGGGGTAGGTGGGGGGGGGGGGGGGTTCCCTCGGAAAGTAAAGTATTAAATAATAATAAAAAAACTAAAAATAATAAAAATAAAAAAATATAAAAAACAAAAATTACCAATAATAAAAAACATGCCTGCCGTTACAGAAAGTGAACTATAAGTATTTATAATTATTTTTATTACATTTTTATAATGACTCATTTTTGTTTTATATATTTGCCCATATATATACATGTATATTTCTGGAATGTGCTCAATTAGACCTTTCATTTGACACTAAACACGATATATTTATGTTAATTTATTGACATTTGGCTGTTTGGATATGTAGACAATTACTTATTTGATATTTGGGCAGTTAAGGTACGGCATAACATATTTGGAATGACATGGCGATTCTAACAATACCACTTCTAAATCGCTTTAAGCGTTTAGAAGTTGTGGTGGAATAAAGAAACGGAAAACATACACAGATGAACCCTTAACACATTGCACTCCTTTTTGTGGCGGGCAGTCGTGTAAAAATAGGGCAAACTCCGTCGTGTTAGAGCCTTGGTGCTTTACGTCAGAACGCCACGATCTCCGTTTCCGGGATTTTAGTCGAGTAAATACAAAAAATGTCTTTTTAGAAACAATTTACTTTATTGATTGTTTTCACTTGCACAAACCGAAGTTGTTCCGCTGCTAGAAAGTATGGGATGTGCGCTCAGTCGAATTCTTCATCTAATTTAATCTAATCTAATGTTCTTCGGCGCTCCCGTAGCTATCTCAATAGCTCGGTGCTGGACTTTGGGGTTTTCTTGGTTTGTATCTAACCGCTTTTTTTCTGATTGCCATTTCCTTTGCTACGGTTCCCTATTTAAGTTTCATGCATGCAGGCTTGTATGTTTTTACATTTTAAGTTTAAAATATTATTCGTGTATTGTTATTGCAGCCAATATCGCTTTAGATTCAGGTATAGCATATCAGTCGCTTTTCAACGACCCTTCGATGGCATTCTTGCTTCACGCGTGATGCGGATACACTTTATAGCAATGTATACGTTGCCTCCGCCACTAATATACTTCCCCGCTACCACAACTAATTTTTGGAGGTTTTATAAATTCCTTTCGATACGCTCTTTCTACTGATTGCCGTTTACTTCGATTCTGTTCATATTTTAGTTTCTTTTGAGCGGATGTTCTCAAAAAAATTTGATTTTGCAAATATGTTTTTTTAATAATTTCGGTTATTGTTGTTGAAGCCGATTTCGCTTCAGGTTCAGGAAGAGCTATCAATCGCTCTTTGTGGATATCTCGATCGGCATCCTAGCTTCACGAGGTCGAGAGATACACTGCCTGCAAGGAATCGGTACCCCTATATTCCCAGAGATTGTGTCTGCCGCCACAACAACATTAACTAGAATCTTAAGGGCTCCCTAGACGATCAAGCATGCTTGACAAGCATCGCGTCGCGGGCTGGGAAGGGATCGAACTGCAGGAAAAATGCAAATATTTTTTTTAAATATTTACCAAAAACGCCTAATTTTGTAGTTTATACCAGGGATTAACATTAATTAGACGTAATTGATTGATGAATGACTTGACTCCCTGGTATAAACTACAAAATTAGACATTTTTGGTAAATATTTTAAAAAATTATTTGTATTTTTCCTGCGGTTTACGATACCCTACCAGCCTGCGATGCGATGCGCATGCTTGATCGTCTAGGGAGCCCTTTACGTGTATAATCTATCTGAATTTAGGTGGTTAGTTGCTATTAGTATCACTGAGTTATCGCGTTATTAAATTCGGGAGATTTTCGCTGTATCGAAACTTTTAACCTGGCTACCAAACCGATTTTGTATAAAACCGATCTTATAGATGTTTTCACGTCAAAATGAAATAAATGTAGATGGAGCCAGTTTCCCTGGTACCCGCAACATAAACCTCCGTTTGGGGTTTTGTACGTTCCCTATATACGTACATATATGCTTTCCATCTTACTTCGTCATATTATCCTGCTACCAGCTTAACCCTACTACTACTGTTCGCAGGTTCATTGAAGGTCTGTTTCCTGGAAAATTGTAGAATTTATTTAGGCAATAAAATATTATTATTATTTTCAACCTTTGAAACTGAAAAGAAAATTATCCTAACTCAGAACAACAAAACAAGGTTTTAAAAGCGGAAAAATCGCCCATTTGATCAATTTTCACATGCGTAATGCAAGGAAAGGGTATTAGGGTAATTATTGTCATCGTGCAAATTTCGATTTTGGCCATGAAGGTAAACCTAAACAAACCAAACACGCCAATTTGTCGAAATCGGTTAATTAGTTATGCAAAGCCATAAACCAGCTAAATACATACATACATTTCATTACATCATTATACCGCCATTTGTGGACATTTTGGAATCAATACTTTGAAATCCGTTGAAATCTCTAGGTTGTGAAAGCGTCGTTTTTAATCGCCGCGTTTAAAGCTACTCGAGAGTGTTAGGTCACTGGTCGGTTGTAGTATTCTTAATCCCATATCAATGGTTATATATCTGGAATCCGCATATTTTGGCTACTGACATCGCAGTCTACAATTCGGTTTTGCTCAATTGTTTCCTTGGCCCCTAAAATAACATATATTTTACAAACCGTATCCGATGTCGGATGTAGTCGACCATGACTGGGATTCCCATCTTTCTAGTATATAAGCCGTTCCTATTACACAACCGGCAAAAACTGCCCTTCAATAGATTTAATAATTTATGTAAAACATTAATTTTGATCACAGATTGAAGTCTGCCTGTGGGCCTGCGTGTCTATGTGTGTGTATTCCTCCACGATAGCGCCCAAATGCTTTATCCGATTGAGCTGAAACTTTGTATGTAGGCATCACTTGGTCATGGCAATAGTTGAAAAGATTGTGGTTAAAATCGGTCCACCAGAGTCATATGTCAATCTTGAAATATTGGACTTAGAAGCTTGAAATTCGGTACACAGATGCTCGGAATTCTTTGTGAAACATATGTGTACCGACTACTTTGTAAAATGTTGGTTATATTATTTAAATTAAGTATTAGCGCCATCTGTTGGCGTTTAGTCCAAACCCGCCCATAGCCGAGAAACAAACCGCGCCTTCTGAGGCGTCGCAATGGAGTTCAACCGGGTTCGTCCGCCGACCGAGAGAGTGCACTCATCGGTTAATATTTATGAAATTAATATTCAGATGGAATCAGTCCTTTGACTACTTGCCGAGAAAGTCTTGGAGTTACACAACCTTTTTTTTACAGAATATACCCAGTCGACCGAAAGTAAAGCCGTTTTCACTTTGGAATCGTCGAGCTTTGTAGGGGCCTATAAATTCATAATGTGGCTCGCGGAGTGGTGACGGCAACGTTTACAAAGGCAACTTGTTATCAGTCGCATGCGTCACGTCTGATTCACTAAGCGGCACACGAAAATCCGGTCCTTACAGTACAGGCGGCGTCGTCAGTCGCTTCGTGTCGTCGAGTTTATGCATAAATGATATAACATACTGTATCCAATCAACTTAGTGCTTTTTTTGCAGAACGTTGGCCCTTTGGGAGATTTCATAAGTTTACAAAGGCTATATTATTTATAAATGCCATATTATTATATAGGCTATTCCTTGTTAACGTTTTTATAAAAAAAACTTTATACCCCTTACGGTAACAACCCACCTTAATGTCTTATGATAATTATCTTACAGGCGGCCGGCTTTTATAACATCACGTGGCAGGTCACCCATTCAAGTACTGACCACGCCCGAAGCTTCTTAACCCTGGCGCAAACCAGTGTTTTAACGCGGCTAAGGACGTTATACCATACAGTGAAGAATTATAGGACATGAAAGCTAACTATCGGCAAACAATTACGAACAATTATTACGAACACAAATTTATCGTTGCGATTGCTCTATTCGCACTTGCAATGAGCATATATTATTATATATGTATATGAGACAATCTATTTAAAGATTTAAAGCAAATTACAATTCTTCTTCTTCTTCTCGAAGTGCCTCTCCATTACTAAAGATTGGCCTTTAGCTCTGAATACTTTTGTCGGTTTTGCGCCATGCGGAAAAGCTGTTCCGTACTGGTGATCCCGATCCACTCTCTGACATTGCACAACCACAACTTTTTCGTCCTTCCAAGGCATCGTTTACCCTCAATTTTGCCCATTAATATAAGTTGAAGCAGCTGATATCTGTCATGCCGCAGCACGTGTCCCAGATATTTAATCTTGCGCTTTTTGACGGTGTGCAACAATTTTCGGGTCGTATCAGCACGCTGAAGCACTTTTTTGTTGCTAACTTTATGGGCCCAGCTTATACGGAGCATTCGACTGTAGCACCACATCTCAAAAGATTCTAGCCGCCGTCTGGTGTCTTCTTTTATGGTCCACGCTTCGCTGCCGTACATAACCACTGGTCAGATGTAGCAATGCAGGATCCGAGTTGTAAGTCTTAGATTTATTTTCCGGCAACACAAGACTTTTCTCGTTTTATTGAATGATGCACGGGCGATTTTTATCCGGGTCTTAATTTCTTGATCGGAGTCCCATATTTCATTCACCCATGCACCAAGATATTTGTACTGCCGGACGCGCTCAAGAACTTTACCTGCCACCGATATAGTAGGTTGTACTCATTAACTTTGTCAACCAACCTTAGTAGGTCTTCCTGAGTAGAGGCAATAAGAACTGTGTCATCGGCGTAGCGCAAATTATTGATGCGTTTTCCGTTCATTTTCACCCCCACATCAAGATTCTCCAGGGCCTTGGTCATAATCGCCTCAGAGTACAGAGAATAGTAATGGGGACAGAACGCAACCCTGACGTACCCCGCGGCAAATATCGACCTCCTCTGTGTATACCTGTTCCACTCTGACTTTTGCCTTTTGGTTCCCATACAAGTTTTTAATAATTCGAATGTCTTTGCCGTCTAAATCAATGTCATTCAAGCGCCTTATACGCAGTTTTTGCCTACCCCGGTCAAACGCTTTTTCATAATCAATAAAGCATAAAAAGACATCTGTTTGCATATCACGACATTTTTGAACGAGGACGTTTAAAGCAAAGAGGGCTTCACGATTAAATTAAATTACAATTAAATTAATTAATTAGTAAATACGAGTAGAACTAATAATCAGTTAATTAGGATGAAAAAAGTATTCATTGCTTATTAATCAACATTAAACTTACAAGTACCGACACGAAAGCAATTTTTACGAGATTATCTCACTTTTTAAAGTTGTTTCGATGTTTTTACAGAAAGTCATTGTTTCAAAATTCAGCGAATAGTGTTAGTCAGAAAATACAGTCTTGACAGAAAAGACCCAAACGCACTCTTTGAGTCAGTTCCGTTTTTCTAGTCTATGATTTTAATAGGGAGTGAGTGAACATTTATTTCGTTACATTTCGATAACCATAGCGAGGGTGCCGAAAGCGATAGGTTTTTCTAATTTTAAATGCCATAAAACGTTATATAATAGGCCCGATTGCGTTTCTTTGTGAACTAAAATTAGTCTAAGCGAACGAGACAGAGCAATACGTTAGAGCGGAATATGAAACGAACGTTCGTCGATAAATACTACCTGCCGAAGTTATACTCGTCCGAATAAATTCGAGCTTATTTCGTGCGGTGTAAGATTTGACCTTGGCGGGCAGTTTTAATGCGAAAAAGTGACAACCGGTCATCTCACACTCCGCTTTAGCGTATTGCCCTGTCTCGTTCACACGGACCAATTTCCGATTTTAGTTCACGAAGAAACGCAATCGAGCCCAATAAGCATTTGATCGAAAAAAAATTTTTTTTTGGATGATTTCGATGCGAGGGCACTCGCAAGTGTTTTATGTAGTTAACTTATTTGTGGTTTTAAGTAGATGTCTATGTATTTATTTTAATGTTATTAACAAATAAATTTTCCATATGGAAAAAAAATGTGCGCCTAGAACGGGTTATTGACATTTGACAGTGATGTCATAAACAAGTTATGGTTACTGGATACTTTCTATGGTTATGTCAACAAGTTTGGAAAATAAAAATTATTATAAAATAAAATAAAAATAAAGTCAAATCTTCAGACGGCGACGGACGGACGTCTTATAGACAAATGTGTGTTTATAGGGTTCCAAAGCAGAGCTAACCAGACACCACATGGACTAGCTTATGCGTCGTAGCGTCCGTAGTAAGGCCATTTAAATTAAAGCTGACGATGCTGACGATGTTTACAATCTCTCTCCGTCACTGTTTTTACTACCCCAGCCCACCAACCGACGACGAGGTGGGAAAGTAGGTATTGTGAACGCGCAATTTGTTTTTTAAGATGAAGACGGAAATAATAGAAATTGAGTACCCATGAGACGATTAAGACCTGTCTGTGTGTATGTATTCTTCCACGCTAGCGCCCAAACGCTTCATCTGATTGAGCGGAATGATGATGGCAAGAGTGATGATGGCGGATGATGGCAAGAGTTAAAAAGGTTGTGGTTCAAATCCGTCCGCCAGGTGGCGCAATAGTCACATTTCAATCTCGAAATATTGGACTTAGAGACTTGATTTCTATTAATCGACTCAGTGACATTACTTTTCGGACACACATTGTACTGGACTTACAGACTTAAAATTTGGTATACAGATGCCTTGTTTACCCAATATATTGTGAAATTTCGGTTAGAATATCTTATATACATGCAAGCTACAGTAATAATATTAAAATTTCGCCATACTTTTTAATTATTGTTGCGCAATGGATTTGTTCGTCGGAGATATAATTTTTGGTACGTCTGCAGATTCAGGTCCCGGGAGTAGGCCCCGGCCCGACGGGTGCAGGGGCCGCCCCTCGCCGCTCACTTCTTCGAACCTGCCATAATAACACACAGGCAGACAGACGCACAGACATACTTCAATCTGGAAATGGTCTTAATCGTCTCAGGGGGGCTCAAAATATATACTGATCATTTATATTTTTATAATATATTATACATTATCATTTTGTTGGTTATTTTATACTATTCATTGTTTTTTTCATACTTACCTAATTAAAATAATGATTGTCTTTTGGTAACTTGAATGGGAAGAACATCTACTTGTCTATATAATTATGTATTGTTTACCCCATTGGTTTATTTTACATATTGCATGCTGCATGTTAACATATAAAATTATTTAATTTTATATATTTCATGTCTGCATATTTGTAGAATCAATAACGGATTTACTTATAAGCTACACAAGGTTATAAGTAAATCCTTAGCTTATGGCCCCCCACTTTCTTAGGGGCCCCCAAAAAAAAAACCAATTGAGCGATTGTCATATATAGTTAAATATACTGCAGCAATAGCTCAAATAGCTTAGGGCCTTATCGAGTCTAAATCCGGCACTGTGCAGAATGTAGAATGTTGTATAGAATTAGAATGACTCGACTAAGTGTAGAAAACCGTACTAATTGGTTTTAATGAAAAAAAAAACATTGTTGGGAAAGGTTAGTGTAATTACTCAAAGATGCTGTATTTTTATTAATAAACACTGTACATTGAGATACAGTGTTTATTGTAAAAGAATTTAATCTAATCTACAATATCTGTTTCATGTATCTACTTCTTCCAAACAGAAACCACACCGGCTATCTTGTATAACAAAAGACAAACAGGCTTATACAACGTGCTTTGGAAACGTGACTTAATGATAAAGTTGTTAACAAACTTTGAAATCCATTGTCTTGGAAAAGCCATTTTCTATTTGCACTATTTTATTATAGCACGACAGTAATTTTCTGCGGCTTATGTAATTTTCTGCTAAATACATATTATGTATGTATGTCATCTGTGTGCTGAGCTGATAAAGGCAAACCGCAGTGACACACTTTATTACCTTATCTACGAAAAATGTTATGATAGCCGATTTTTTTATGAATCAGCGATATTTAGTTATAATTTTAGTCAACTAAAACTAAAGGTACACGACTTCTATTCAAAAGCAATTTGCCATATAAATTTAAAGTACAGAAACTAGTTGACAAATGGATCAAGAAATAAACATATAAAGCAATTAGATATTGCTTTCATCCAGTGGTATAAGATTACTATTATTGGTAATTTTTATTGATGTTATTATTATACTGAATTTTTATGAATATTATTATTTAATGACTTCTACCAGCGGTTATATAGTTCCTAGGGTATTAGATTGCTCAATGCCTTAGTTTGTTTTTGAAATCCTTCTGCGCCGTCCACATGCATGTGGTCCTGATAACATTAAGGTGGCACTGATAGCATTTTTTTCGCAAATCCATAATAATATTGATCATGAATGGTTTTTAATAAAGGACTGATTGAATATAAAGGACTTATGAAATTGGTTGCATTCACATATGAATTAACTCATCTATTTACCTTAAGGAAGTTATTTTTTTTTTGTAAATTTGTAATGAAACCTAGATGTGCGTTTTGCACATTCATCCCTTAGTTTTCTTAATTATTTTTTGGTTTTCTGACGAGGTTTTCAATTTCACCTTTAAAATACAACCTTAGAAAAAAGTATTAGACACACATTAAAGATCTAGTTTTTTAGGATACAGCTGAATTGTAATGAAACATATTATTTAAAATGAAATGAAAATTAAACGAAAAATATTTATTTGCAGCTGTTGTTAAAAAAACATATACAAAAAAACAAAAACACAAAGATTAAAAATAAAAACTGTAAATAGACAAAGACTATACAAACACTACAAATGCTGCAAATTAGAGGTATCCTCAGGATATCTCTTATACTGGTTTCCAGGACACACCTATTAATTATTGTTACACATGGTGGCCTTAAAATAAAATAACCAAATCCAATAAATCAAAAGATCTAAATATAAACAAATCTAAATAATCATAATCAAATCAATCCACAAATCAAAATATCCAAATCAAAATATATAACAGCAAATGATATTAAAATAAAATAACCAAATAAAAAAAAAACAAAAGATCTAAAAATTAAAAAAATAAAATAATCAAAATGAAATAAATTTACAAACCAAACTATTCAACATCAAATAATCATCATATAAATTTTAAACAATCAAAAAGACAATAGTAATAATCAATTATTTTAAAATAAAATCAAAATATGACATCTAAATATCTTCCTTTAATAACATACTCTTATAGTGGGTCTTTATTTACTGCAATTGATTTTGATCGCAATGCCATTCCCAACCGATTCCATACAACCGCATAATAATAGGAAAAACTGCACTGGAAATGTGTAGTTTTGTGCTTGGGTATTATAGCAAGTTGTTCGCGTGCCCGCGTTTAATGGACATTCTGGTTACGGGACCACCTTATAATCGAGTAAAGATATTGCGGCTGTTTATTTCGTACTACCTTGCGTACAAGGGTCGTAAGATGGAGCTGCCTTCTTTTACTTATATTAAGCATGGAAGCTTTTGGCAAGGAATTGTGACACGGGATGACGTGGAGGAATCCTAAAGCAAAATCTTGCGCAGGCATTTTGCAGTCTCTGAAGTCCCCGCTCAGTCTTCCTATACAGACAGCGGCCGTACACTTAGTCGCCATAGTCCATTATATACAATATAAGAGCATTTACAAAGAACTATTCTGATTCTGACGCTGAGGTACTCCCGAATTCTGTATAATGCCTTTAGACGTGAGAAACCCCACCCAACGCGTTTGCAGACATGTTCTTCAAACCGCAAATTTCCATCAAATAGAACACCCAGGTTATTAGCAGTAGTGACCAGTGGTATTGGCGAGCCGTTCACTATTATTGGAAGAGAGCCATAGTTGGCTATGTCGTCGGCGTATATATGACAGCGACAATGTCCAAAATTTGCAGCTATGTCAGAAGTATAATGCGCAAATAAGACCGGGCCCAGTATCGATCCTTTTGGTACACCTGTTTTAACTTCACGAAGAGAGGACATCGATTGACGGGCAGATAAATCTTTCAAAATTGGTTTTTGGAGACGCTCTGATAGATAACTATGTATCAATTCGCATGCTGACCCAGAAAAGCCTAGATGTAGAAGTATTGTGACCAAAAGAGAGTGATCCAGAGAATCAAAAGCCTTGCTGTAATCTAGAAGTATGAGGGCAGTTACATTACCTTTATCCATGTTGGATAGACACAAATTAGTCAGGTGCGCCAGCGCAGTAGAGATTGATTGCGGCGAAAGCCAGACCGGTAATCAAAAAGCAGATTTTTTTTCGCGATAAAACGGAGCATTTGTGAATAAATAGCCTTCTCCATAATTTTTGAAAAGCAACGAAGAATACTGATAGGGCGGAGATCTTTAAAACTGAAAACAGGTGTTTTCTCTGGAATCGGGCGAATCAGTGAAATTTTCCACTGACGTGGCACTTGACAGGTTTCTATGCACTTATTTATTATAGCGGTAATGTACTCAATTATATATGGCAAACAGATTTTTATCATTTTGATAGAAATGCCATCATTCCCAATCGCATTTGAGCTAATTTCATTTATATATTTCATAACTTCCCTGGAAGACACCTTATCGAACTGCAGGTTATTGATGTTGCGCAAATTAAGATACATACTGTAATACTGAATAGAATCTACGTCCGCTTTTAAAATTTTTGAGTTGTCGGAGAAATACACATTTAACGACTCTGCATTGAAGTTTGGTGGCAAGGCGTTATCAAAAAAGTTTGCATCTGAATTTGATTTCTTTCCATAACATTTTGCTATTTTTTAAGTTAGAATTAACGTGATGATAAAAATATTCACTCTTCGCCCGCTTACACAAACTATTAATATATGTACATTCTTAAACGATTGTAAGTTTCCATGTAGACTTACTAATACAAGCTTTTTTAGCAAGTTTATCGCGACGTAAAATGATCTCCTTGATTTCGTCACTATCCATCTATCCATGATGTATTTCCTTCACGTATCGTATGATTTCGCATCGGGCCAAACAAATCAAAAGCAGATTGCTAAGAGGGTTGCTAAGAGTGTTGAGATTGTCTTCAAGGGAATGTTTTTTAAACAAGCTGACCAATCGATTTTAGACAGATGATTTGTGAAAATGGCTTGTTTAATCCGATCAATCGGCCTATACTCGATTGTGCGTATGCATTTAGTGGGTTTAGCGAAATTAAGAGAAGTCAAAACCAGTGAGTGAGCGGTAAGATGTGGCATAGGTAGGACCGAAGATCGAACGCAATCGGCTTCCCAGTTATTTATAACCACAAAATAATGTATTACCTTTCTTTGATGTAGAAATAAAAAATCGTACTGTTGGGGACTGAGCTAAATGTAAGGGGTGGCTGAGGTGCAGAGACCGGCGTTCGTAGAACACGCGTTATTTCGTTAGCGTACATACCTATACCTATTACTGTCGAGTAGTACCGGGTGAGTGATGTCACAGCACTAATGTCTGCGGTGGGGAGACCGAACGCCGGTCCCCGCGCCTCAGCTACCGCTTACATTTAGCTCAGTCCCCAACTGTAGGTCTTCTGGATTGGATTGGGAAATTTAGCTTATACTTAACAACATGTATGTATGGATGTGCATAACATTTGAGCCCCTTTGTCACTTGTCAAATATCGCGATTCATCCATCCATCTCAAAAACCAATCCTCAGCTTGAGTGTGTACACAGGTGTACACTTTATACTGATATACAAATAAAGTAAAGCTACGATTATTTAACAAAGATCCATAAATTGTGAAAATCCTATATTATATTACTCTGTCAACCGCAACTATGTTTACGGTCTTGCTATCCCTCTCCCTCTTATGGCGACGTAATTTTAGTGCATTTCCTTTCTAATCAAATATGCTTATCTATGCACGATACACGACCATGTACATTATTGTATAATAATATATAGGGCCCCATTCTCTCATGATTTCATTTCAAATTCTTGGATGCAATCAAATTCTTTGATAAACATAATTATCAGAGAGAACGAGAACTTGAGGTGTAATTTTGCCGTAAATCTTACATATTGCGCAGAGATTGGGAGAAATACGTCAGTGATCATTTACTTACTAGAAATAGCAAATGGATGATAATGCTCGCATTTAGTTAGGGTTACCACAATTATAATTGAATCGCTAACTGCGAATACGAACTGTGCGTGACACTTTTGTTGTTGTTTTTATTGGGTCTTTCTTCCATATTTTACAGGATTACTGCGTTGCATAACAGAGTTGCTTTTGCTATCAGTATGACACTTTTTCAATCGCAGCGGGGATAGTTGGCCGTAGAAAGGTAATCATTTCACAAATCGTGATATTGGTTATAAACTTACGGCGTGAACGGCGTCTCATCGTGGTGTCTCGCCGAGATCCGCGAGAGACAAGAACGACCTCCACACTCACACAATGTTCCCAACTGTCATCATGTTCTCACCCGGCATGGACGAAATTAACGCTGCAACGGCTTTGACATTGTGTGCATACTTAGAATACTATAACTTTGTATATGTTCAACCTGTCTTTCCTTCCAACCGCGGGCGATTTTCCTATTTTTTATATAAAATCAAGGGCCAATTTTACTAATTAATTAAAATAGTTGTATGGATCGCATTTAAGGAATAAAACAAGAAAATCGAAAACTGATTTTTTTTAAGTGAAATGTTTTTGACATTTAGCGTAAATTATGCGGGGAACGAGAATATCGCATTCGAGGGAACAAACAGAGAAAAACTTATTGATGTTTTTTTGCTGTATTAAGAACCATCAATCTTTTTTCACGTTTTGACATATTGAGAATCTACAGTCACAATGTAAACGACTGAATAAACGCCAGGATCTAAACGACTGCTGCTGCACAACCGAATGTAAATTATGCAGCGCCTGGTGTATATTCTACGATACAGGTCGTAGCTTGTCTGTTCCCGTCAGCCGTGGGACGTGCGACTCTCGATGTTGCAGAGCAACAGAAAAAGATTCGACGAGGAAATAACGCAGTAATATATCAGAGAGTATATGCAACTCCGCGGAACCGTATGGATAGAGATGAACATGCACGCATGCGTCTCCTGCGGTTGGAGGTTAACCGATTAAGGATTCACCCAGGGTCACAGAGGCTGCCATAGGCGAGTTAATCAAGGTCACAGAGGCTGCCAGAGACAAACTGATCGAGAGGCAGAGGCCTATAATGCCAGCACACAAGAGGTACAAGAGCAGTATGACGTCATGTTTTTGGGGCTCTTATAGCGCTACTGATTTAAATATTAGTAAATATTGCAATATTACAATTTTCACAAATAAAGCTGATATCTCACAGATGTTCGCCCTGCATGCATGGAATATTTTAGTAGATACCATATTATAACAAAGAAAACCCACGAACAGCATCAGGCATCGCTGTACATTTTCATTATCGACGAGTACAATCTTATCTTGCTGAAATTATGCTCCCACCTATCGATACCATAATCACAGACCGGGTTTTTTTATCACAATAAAAAAAAGATAATTAAAAACACCCACAACATCCACATCATTATACAGGTTGTACAGTTGTTTGTTCGTCTTCTCACACACGCCATGGCACCGGGGATCCCGCGGAGTATTCGGCGTTCAAAGACTTGGCGAGGGTAACAATTTGTGAGGCGTACGTTGAGACTGGTGTGATGAGTGTCTTATAGAGGGTCGCCTTCGTCTTCCGGAATAGTAGACGGGATTTGAGTCCAAAGTAGCCAAAGTACCTGACTAGCCATACAACGCACTTTCGCCTCTTCACTGGTATTGTTGTCACTGGAAATGAATAAGCCGATATATTATAAGACTTTATTAATAGTTTCACAGGTATTAGAAACCTACAGCCTTAATCTGGGCGAGATGGGTTCTCTTATTTACCGTGGGTAGCCAAGTAGGTATTTGACCTCCTACTGATTTGTCTTTAGCTGCTCTGTCCATTGCCGAAACTTACATGTTAATATAATGATAATATACTTGCTCTCTGGGACCCGGTGACGCCTGGGTGGCGTTAATTAGAAAATTCGACTAAGATTGAATATCACTAGGGAAATATTTCCATCAAATCTGAAGACGATTGCTGATCACATTATAGTCATATATTTAGTACATTTCATATATTAAATTCACTCCCTACTCCTCTCTTTCACTTCCACGTGTTTGTTTTACCCTTTGACGCTTTTCATTATTTTGTTCAGGATTTAAGACAGACAACCCAAAGGCTGAATGTACAAGTTGATGGCAAGAGAACTCAAAATAATAAAAATTATAAATTTATGTTAACTAGTTTTTCATTCAGGATTGCAATGTTTGCAAAATTCATAAACAATAGATATAAATAAAATAAATACTAATACTGTGATAATATGAAAATACAGTAGAGTAAGTTACCTATAAAATTTCTTACGATGTCACTCTGACCTAATCTATCTAACATAATCTAAATCGATTCTCATAGTGCACCATTCTGAAAGAATAGTCATGCAAATTATTCAAATGTATTCATTCGTCTCTCTATATTTTCAAGGTAGGTACATAATGTAACGCGGTGGCAGACAGACGCCTAAGAAACCATACAAAAAATCACTGTGGAATATGATTGTTTAATGAAAGACAGTACGGTGATCGCAAAATTCAAATAACATGCTAATTTATTAGTTACAAATTTATTACTGTTATGAAACAAGTCCGAAAAGTTTAAAAAACTGCCACCATTATCGATGAAAATCAATGATGGCTGCAGTTTTTTCGACACACCTCGTTTCGAGTTAATGGACACACTTCGTTTATTCAAAAGTAGTTCGTCTACGCGAGTATAGATCGACTTTACTATGAAAAAAGATTTCAGCCACTTGATTCAGTCATTGGTGTATGTATATGCCTCGCGGGATTGTCGATAGATAGCGTTATTTCTAACTCGGCCATTTGGTTTAATAATGCAATACAAGGCATGTGAGCAGCTTTAAAACACAGTAAGTAATCCGATCGTCGCGTCAAGGCGTATATTATTTCGCTGAGAAAATGTCCACTTTTGTGCATTGAAAAAGTCATTAGCGGAAATTTTACTTACTTTATTTTAAAAACATTTTTCAAACCACTTCTTTGGGTGCGCTAGACCTCGACATGTAAATCTAGTAAAATATCAAGATCGAAATTTTGCATGATCGCAATACTCAAGCCAGAGAATGGGTTTAATTTTGAAGGTTGTGATGACTATTTCGACTAAATACTCCATCTATAAATCGCTAACTATCGGCGATACGGGGCATCCCATTGCTACTCCGTCGATTTGTTAATAATAATCGCCGCTTCACAGCAAGTAGCAGGAGATCAGGGAATGTTGAAGCAACTCAGCGTAGCTAATGAAGATGTCCTCAGACCGCTGCACCGCCACATTTATAATCTGGGTAGTAACAACAGAAGTTCGCCGCTTACCCGCAGAACAACGGGTTACGATCGACAGTACTTCAATCTACCCTGATCAAAGGCGGTTGCAACATCGCCGACACATTGGGTCTACACATACGGTAAATTCGTTTTATATTATTTATATTGAAAATTCAGTCAAAAAAGCATTTTAAAAAGTGGGTACCCTATTTCGAAGATGTAGATACATTAGTAGATAATGCTTCTTAGCACTCTAACAGTATCTCAAGTCAATGAAAACTTAGTAAACCTCGTTTACATCCTATGTTTTGAAGCTAGCCAATATGCATCTTAAATACACATATTACCGATCTAGAAATAACGCTAGTCGTCTGACTTACTGTGTTTTGAAGCTGACGTATAAGCCTTGTATTACATTATTAAACCAAATGGCCGAGCTAGAAACAACGTCATCTATCGACAATCCTACTAGTCATATACGTACACTAATATACGTATGTATAACTGTATCAAGTTGCTGACATCTCTTTTCATAGGAAAGCGTGCGATCTATCCTCACGTATTTAGTAAAACTTCTTTCAAATCAGCGATGTGTGTTATGTGTATGATAGTTAAAAAATCATGCAGGGAATTCATACAGGGATTATACATACAATGAATTTATACCGTGAAGATCCGCTATAAGATCGATTATATAATCTGTAAAATCGGGAATAATCGAGAAATCGGTGAAATCAATCAATTTTCTTATGTCTATGGTATAATTATGAATTGCATCGGCACACCGCACAGGGATATAGTATACATAACACCGATATTTTTCATAAATTATAATGACAATAAATTAGGATAATATTAAAACACCGAAATTACAATGCGTGAGCGTACCTATTTGTTTACCCACACTGAAATCATGTTGGCGAGAATTGGCTTAGTAATTATAACCACCTGTTGTGTTTTTATAGCTTAGAGCAAGCGACAAAAGGGTACAAGAGTTTTGGAAAAGCTGATACTTTCAGATCGGACAGTATTTTGGCCATAGTATGCCGGGGTATAGTCAGCAGGCCAGATACCGGAACACCTTGCGCTGGCGTACTAGGAAAGGTGTGATTTTAATTCGTATCCCCAAAGTGTTTTAGAATAGCTGAAAATTCATCAGTGGACGGTGGATGCGATGTCGAACTCGAAATAAATGGTCAGACTGCTTAATAATCGAACGCGTGTCGTCAGAATTACTCCATACATGTCACAAAAATAAAGTCCCTGCAAATGATTTGGAAAATATAAAATTGGGAAATGTCAATTTACTTCATCCTATACGAATCAACAAACAGTCGGACATCGATTGCGTCGAACCCACTCATTCAGCGGCCCATAGAAGTCAGGATAACGACCGCGCGCGACATAAAGCGCGCGGCAAACGAATGGGTTTGCCATAAGGCAAAATTGTACTTTTATTAAATATTTCTTGTATATTATTATTAATTACGTAGTTTTATTTGTCCACGAAACAAGCTCACCTAAATTAAAGCTGTAACATTTTTTGTTTAAAATAATTTATTTTTTATTATAATTAATTATATTAAATTTTTAACCATAATTATGAGTTTCCATTGTTAGACCATACGCAAACACTCGTGGTTGCTTGGATGGACTGAAAAAAAAACGACCAACATCGGTGGAAAAAACATGTGGGTAACATGAAGTTGGGTTTCCTTGTTTCCGTCGTTGTTTTTTTTACAGTTGATTCCAAGTAACATTTTGGAGTATATCAGCGTTTGGGCGAAGTCTTAATTCTGGCACATTTCAAAATACTCATTAATACTTGCCACTCATCAAAAAATGCCACTTATTAACGCACGAGTAAGACTCACCAGAGCTGCAAAGAATGACGATATGATAGTGCCAAGAACTCGTACGACTTTCGGACAGAGACATTTCAACTTCATAGCACCGAGAATGTACAACTACCTGCCTGATGTCGTTAAACGCATTGAAACCAAAAACAAATTTAAAAAATCGGTTTCTAGGTGGCTTATTACAGAAGGCAGGGAAAACATCAATGGAATGTTGAATATTGTATATTAATTTTTTGTATATTAATTTTTCGCATTATTCTTCAATTTTAGACATATGTTTTTACTTTCAAACATATATTTTTACTTTTACTCTAAACGTTAATAATTATTATCAAAGTAATAGAATTTCTACCAATTTTAATTGTCCTAATTTTTATTTTCATTTTTTTATATAATAATTATTTAGTAATTTGATTAGATACATCTAAACAATATTTTATAAAGTCTGCCTTAGAACAGGCCCTGGCCTAGTTAGGCGACTTTTATTCATTACTCTATCTCCTCAAGAATCAGTTTTTTGCTAGCGTCTCATATATATATATATACAACATGATATGGTAAACTGTACAAACGAACTTGTGTAATACTATAAATAAATAAAAAAATAAATAAATACTGAAATAAATAAATTGGAATATAAATATAATAACTACATTTGTTGGACAGATCGCAATACAACACGAAAGTCGAAAATATTAATTTATTTTTAATTTAGGCTGCAATGCGTTTTTCCGGATTTCTCTCAAGATCTTCCAGAATTTTTTTTCAATTGAATACATTTGTTTGACATATTTCCATCCCGAGAGAATAGGGATCAAAACTAAAAGAGAATGAACCAAATATGTCGTTCCTATTCAAAAAAAGAATAACTGATATCCATCGTTCGAATCGTGAGGAGAAAAAAAGCACTTTCACTTTTTCCCGAATTTTCCAATTTTCCAGGCATTTTTTTAAAGTTTCCGTTAGGACCTTATTTGGACTATTACAAATATTTATTTAAAAAAATGCCAAACCGGTTCAGCCGTTCAACCTAATATGCGGTTACCAAACGAACAGCATTTCATTTTTATTTATATAGATTTTGAGTAGAACTGCCATCTGGTATAATTAAAAATTACCTTCATAGCATTATTACACATTTATTAATCATTGAATGAACTTCTTAGTGTATTATAAAATATATGAACAAATGCATTTCTAGAATGGTTTCGACTTGAGTTGAACTCTGCAAAATCATCGATTACTTTGGAGACATACATTTATTCGGCTTCCTTAGTTTTCTAGCAGAGTTGGATGGAACTTCGATTGTATACAGAATTTCCATTTTGGACCCCGAAATGGAAATTCCGGCTTAGTTAGCAACACCGGCTTAGTTACGCTACTGGTAGTTACGCTACTGTTTGCTTTATCCAAACTTTCCCATTCAGCCCGTTTCGAATGCTACGCTGGGCGGACGGGGCACTTCTATTCATAAAACGGGCATCGCACCATTCTATGAAGCGAGTAAAGTTTCTCTTGGCATCTGCGGGTCGTATCGCCAATACAAGTCGCCAAAACAGGTGCCAGTTGTTTATTTTATAAATGATATCTAGACATGGCAAGATAAATCATTTTCATACATTAAAAACATCTGTTGTATTACCTTAAGACTTTACCGGCAAGTAGCCAAGGACTAACTTCATCTGAATATTAATATCATAAAAAAATCGATGAGCACCCTCTCCCGACCGGCGGATGAACCCGTTTGCGTTCCGTTTTACAACCACTTTCTCGGCTAGCATCGGGTGTCTCCCCGTTAATCTGTACTAATATTATGAGGAGGTAATGTTTGTAAGTTTGTAAGTTTGTATGTAGGGAGTAATCTCCAAAACTACTTATCCGATTTGATTCTTTCACTAATAGAAAGCTGCATTATCGAGTAATGATATAAGCTATATTTTATTTCGATAGATATTAGTTTTCAATACGAAATCACGATATATGTGAACACGGTTTGATTATGTGAAAACAAAATATGACGAAAATATCTATAAAAAAGTCGGCAAAAGCATAAACAGGATTTTTTTACTGGACGGACATTTTTTTAGTGGGTAAATCAATACAATGAACTAAGCAACTTTTTTTAAGGAAAAAAACAAAAAAAAAATGGAAAAAAAACATTTTTTGTTTTTATATTTTATTTTGAATATTTGAAGAAGGTGACTGTTAAATAAAGGTTTGGAAGCGTTGGAGCTCGCTGCGCCTATTAGCAGTAGGTAATATAGCTTAAATAAACAAGATTAGCGACATTTTACTTACCGCTAGATAGCGCATTGTAATCACAGCTTTTCATACTACGTAAAACATAAAACAGCAATTTAAAATAAATATATTTACTAAAAGTTGCTTATTTTGTTGTACTGAATCACTAATAAAATGCCCGTCCAGTAAAAAAATCCTGTATTAAACTTTTATATTTAGGGTACAATAACTGCTTTTATGTCTCCAAAAGAAAAATAAGAAGACAGTGTTTGTCGATGACATTAGCAATAAAATAAGAATCCTTATCAAAATAAATTAGTCCATTATCACGGGCGTTGAATAAAGATAAACTTAGCTATTAACTGTAAGTTTCTAGGTGGTATATTTATAGAGATATCATGAAAATAGTAACGCGTGCCAGCACGTCGAAATAACTAGGTCAGAATTCAGCTGAAGGCGGCGCGGGTGGCGAGGAACAACACGCGTACGTCTACGAGTGTGCATCTGTGGGAGACGTCTTGCACTATATATCTAAAGGTAGCCTATAAAAAGCCAAATAAACGCCACTTCACTCAAATTAACAAATCGATTCGAAATTTCACGCCACGCGAAGCCGCGAACAGCAGCTAGTATTTGATAAATATGTGTGGCGGAATTTAAATTTTATTAGTGCAGATTGTATATGAGATATTCCGACCGAAATTTCCCAGCGTAATTTCGGCCCAATAAGGCAAGTAATTCGAGGATGTTATATGATGCTTGCAAACCAATGATGCTTGCAACGCCAACGCCAATGATGCTTGCAAACCAAATTTCAGCTCAATGGCATTACGCGTTTGGGCGCTATCGTGTAGGAATACATACAGACAGACACGCAGAAGTGCGTTCACAATATTTTCCCTTCTCGGCGGGTGGTCGGTCGGGAAATTAAAATGTAATAATTGCCTAAGTCGATATTTTTTGAAGCAGGCAGCTCTTTTTTCCTCCGAATATATCTAAAATTTTCTCCCAGTTTTTTTTCTTTTAATTGTGATTCGAATATTTCGTGGAGAAACTATTGGTTTCCTCGACACGCGGTCTGCGTTAAATTTCTATTATGCAATAAGTCCAAATTGGCTGCGAGGCCAAGCCGTCGCCAAATGAAATACCCGCCATACACTCTCCTACGTTTTGTCTGGCGACGCTGCTGGGGGCGTCCGTGAGATAGCGCCCAGTAGCATGGCGTCGCAGAGAGATAGCGCCATAAATGCTAATGCGTAATATTTTTGAGGCGTGCGAGATGGACCGCTTTGTATTTCCTTTTGGCATCGGAAGTTGCTGTTATTCTACATAATATGTAGACTAGACATATTATGAAGTCTATACGAGATTCGATGACGCTATAATCTGAAGGATATTGATATTTTATTTCATAATGGGATTAACTGTTCAAGAACCATCAAGTTTGATCTTTCACTATACTATATAATTTTAGTACCTATGAAGTGGTTGCAGTTTTAAGGCCGTGTCTAGCCGCAAAAGCCATTGCATACAAATTTACTTCTGTATATGGCCGCCGTGGATTTCAAGGTAGAAGGTGGATTCTTATTAGGCTTACGTAATGTTAAGCGATCACACGTTACGTTGTTTGTGCATACTAACAGCCGTATTAACAGTCGATACTTAAGTTCACCTTAAGGGAACTCTCGCTCGAGTGACACAAGTACCACCCTCGAAATTGTCGTTACTTATGTGTTCCCTTCAGTGAGTATGCACTCAAGGGACTGTCAAGCAATTGGATCAATTTCTACTTCGAATCTGCTTCATTCCTCTTACAAGGTCTAGAGAATTTTCGTTGTCTTTCAACAAAATGATTGTGCTCTATGGTTAAAAAACCCTTATAAAAATACCTCTATGGTTAAAAAACTCATAGACATCAGCTGTCTATGACTGACGTTTGATAGCCGGACGCCGTTTCAGGGGTAACATTAAAAGCTTGCATTATCAATGAGTGGATGAGTGCAATAATCACGTGGATCGTCTTTAATCTTTAGTATTTCAGCTTGTAAAATCGGTCAAATCATTATAAGCCATATCGTTAAAGACATCGTGGATTGAAGTCACTAAAAACACGGCGGACTAACTCCTTCGTGTTTTTGTCGGAATGCATAACTCGAACTCGATAAAATGAGTTTGAGAGCACATTTAAATTGGACCATTCAAAACTCAAGAAAAGTCGGCTATTTTCAATCTTTCGACACTCAAGTAGATATATGAATACAAAAATATAAGGAATATGTCTTTAAGGACGCTTTTCGAGTGGCCTATTTGGGTGGCTACTTAAATATAGTTTCTGAATAGTAATCAGTTAGGTTAGGATATACTTGAGATGAGGAACCCCTTAAGGATTGACTGTGAATACGGCTGTTAGCGTACGTGACGCGGATTTTGCGTTTACGGCGTCATTCATTTTGAAACTGTTGATTGCGAAGGTTGCAATTACGATGTCATATATTTTTTTCTTCGATAGTGATTCCGACGAAGTTTTATTATATCTTGCGATGTTTTATCGAGCACAAGTTATCAAAGAGAGAATAAATCAAATCAAATCAATTCCTTTATTGTCCCAAAATCAAAGTTTCAAATACAAAATGACTAAACCTAACCTAACTGAATCGCACTAGACGTATTGTGTAATTGACCGGGCGCACAAAACCGCGACAGTGGACAAAAATCGAAAAATACGACTGACAATTTGAAGTTCTTCGATAACGTTATTCTGAACAGGATAAGCAAAAACTCATTAGAACGCGTTATTATTACCTGGACCATTTGACCAGGTAATTGGCTTGACCAAAATGACTCTTTCAATTATCGACTTTCACGTGCCGCACAATAATCACATACTAGTTGCATTTTGTCACTCGGATAAAACGTGTCATTCAGCCAACAACTAGCTATCACGGAGGGTATTTAAGTATGTACTTTATACTGATATTTTAATTATTGCGATGCATGCTTTGCCTCCACCTCTGCGTGTCCTCAAAGTGCCATCAAGATTTTAGGTCATTATAATATATTTTCGAACTTGGACAGATCTTAAAAAAATATCTCATAAAAACTCCGCGTAGTTTTAATCTTTTCTTGTTGTTATATTAATACCCATTTGTCTGCTTCTGCCTACCACTTAGCTTTTAATGACTTTTTTTCATCCGGAGGTAACTTGATCAAAAATGCCGACCTCACAGAAATATGTTTTAAAAACAAGAAAACAAAAGAAAACTAAATGTTTTGGAAAAATTATGCTCACTCCTGAATATCTCTGACTGCTCCGATCAACAACGAGGCCAAGTAGCAACTATATATGTAATCTGTTTTGTCTAAAATTTCATTAAAAAAATAGATTATGTCCATAATAATATGGCGTATGGAAGTTGGATTGTGGATAAAATCAAAATTTCACTTGTTTCGAATCCTGCTAGAAACCACTAATTAATTAATTAATTAATTAGCGATAAATGAGCCATTTCAAGCTATCAAAATTTTTACTTACATTGCGTTACTAATGGGTTCTAGCGTCCTGGAGAGTTGGGTAATTACGCCGTATATTTGTGGCTACACAATTAATTTCAAATTGTCACTCAAGGTGAAAAGTTTTTTTGTGATAGCCTGTGCAGTATTCCAGTTATATTTATTATGGCTCTTTATTGTCGATGGTATGTATTTTTATAATATATATTAAATATTTTATAATATATATTTTATTTAACTTTAGTTCTACGGATTTGACTACAATTTAAATTTAGTTTGTGAAAATGTAAGAAAATTAATGAATAAACATCTTAAAAAAAAAACTATAATGACCGCGTTGATTTCTTTCTTTTACAATCGTAAACTTGCTGTAGAATTTAAATATATGTAGATTACTTGGAAGGTTTTGCAAGTTGGCTGGCAGGATTTTGTTTGAAATGTCTCGCTGTATACAAATTTTTGACTTGTTTGATGGGTGGTTTTGGTGCAAGGATGACTGAAAGGAAAACGATGTGTTAAAATATTTGAAGGCTCTGCTGGTATTGTAAGAAGTAAAAGAATAAAGAAGTAAAAGTTGATTTGAAAGAACTTTCGCGTGTATTTTGTATGAAATTAAAAAAAATGTTTCCGATGCCGCGCATTTTTTTTGCATAAGAACAAAGAGTGTCTGGAAAAATAAGTTATATTGCCACCATTCTTTAAAAATATCCGGGATACGGTAGATTTTGAGGCTGTACCAAGACGGAGAAAAGGACTGTCCAAAAATTTGTTCCAGAAAATATCCTTTAAATCAAACGTCGCATGCAAGATCTGCTGGCGACGAACATTCCTCAGGAATTGAATTTCACAGTGAAGATGTCTTCAAAACCATCTGAAAAAACATTTAGGACTGAACCAAAATCGGCACAGCAAGCTGTAGCTTTGTATTTAAGATATTTGTAGGTTAAGATCTTTTGGAGGGATAATATAATAGTTGTGTATTGCGGTCTGTTGTGAATGCATTACACAGTGAGTTAATCTGTATTTATAAAGTATCGAGTCTGTACTGTACTTTTCCTAATCTTTACTATTGATTTTATAAAATCAATGTCTGTACTTATCAAGAAGAATAAAAAAACATGACACACTGCCTAATATTATTGAAATTGATATAATGGCAGAGTTAATCTGCAGGAAGTATTAAATAACAACAGTAAATTTAAGAGAAATAAGGTCTAACATAGATTTGTAAATGGGGATTCGATATGAGTTCTGGTCACAGTATTTAGAAGCAAAAGTTTACCGAATCAGAGACTAGCACGGAATGTTTGTTTTTGATAGCCTACTCACCTCTTAACTTTGTGGAAAGGGATTGTGGCAGGGAACTTTGGACCAATCCGTGCCTTAATTTACATTATTTAGTTAGAATATTCAGCTAGAATTTAAAAAAAATGGTTCTTATAATCGATATGCCTAAACCAGGTTACATGTAAAATGTTGGCAATACTGCTAGGAGATTTTTAGCAATTCCGATTTAGTCTCGAAAATAACTGGAATTGATAAAAAAGTAATTAAACAATTTTCATTAATTCTAGGAATGTTGGGAATTTGAAATCGGATTAATAAATATGGGAATCGGATTAAATATAATCAATTAACTTGTTGTAAGATTAACCTAATATTGTTTTAAATGTGAATCACTACGGATTTTGTTATTTTACACGTCATATTTACCTAACAAAGCGAAAAATAGTGGGGAAAGACTTTGGTAAGTGTATCATCATTTGAGTAAGCCAATGTTGCTTAACGGTTCAGAATAATTATGTTATATTTTGTCATGTTATAACATTATGTTATATTTTGTATAAAATTATAAACATTATGTTATATTTTGTTTTTTTTTCTGTTTAATTAATTAAAGTTTTAAGTTTTTTTAGCCTTAATATTATTTTTATTGTGCGGAAAAATTAAATATAGAATTATATTTTATTTCCCTCAAATTTATGCAAATTATTGATGTTCTGTTTATGAGTTTTTTAAAAATTTAAAATTAATATGTTTTGTCCAGTAAATTCTTTTCTATGATTTAAATGGAATTATTTTCAATCTATTGTATTTATAGATACTTTTTGTTTTTAATCGGCGGGGAAATGTTGGAGACGTAATTTATGTCCTATCTCCCCATAGGGGGAAGTCCCCTAACGCCGGACGGCACCTAGCGTCAGACACTAATAGTATCTCGACAAGTCGCGGCGCGATCGATACATAGACGTAGGAAAAGCAAAAGCGTACGCTTCCTCGCACCCTTTTTACCCGTCATTGTATCGATCGCGCCGCAACTTGTCGAGATACTATTAGTGTCCGACGCTAGGTGCCTTCCGGCATTAGGGGACTTCCTCCTACATTCAAGGCTTTGTAGGGAGGGTCTGCAGACGAACGCTGACTGACAGGCGAATATAGAGCACGATTTGATTAGAACGCGTTTTTCTCGGCTTCTCTAATAGGTAATACATATCCAATAATATTTATTACCTAATATGTTTAATTTTTTGTGCAATCTTTTTTATACATATTGTAGGGGAAAACACCACGTTTTAGATTAAATTATTTATAAATTCATCGTTTCATTATACCATACCGCACAATGTAATACAGGTAGGTCTACGCTTCGAATTAAAGAAATATTAACACGAAATGATTTTTCCTTCCCTAAGCTTACCTGTTATTGCGTAGCTACTCGATAATTTATAAATTGCTCGACTAGGTCACTACTTTTACCGATCTATAATAATTGAGACCACCTACATTGCCTTTTGAGCATATTTTCAAAGGTTTTTACGGCTTAGGCAAAGCGGTAGTGTCAAAATTGGAAAATACTTAAGTTTTTAAAATTCGCTTTTCTGCAATCACTATTATCATCTCACTGGGATCACTGGGAATTAAATATCCCAAAAAACCACGAGTACAAATTAAATAATTACGATGACCTCGCAAATGCCGTCACTCGAAACGGCTTCACTGTTCACCTTCACGCGGTGGAAGTTGGCGCTCGTGGCCTGCCAGCCAAATCTCTGTTTCACCTCTTTAAAGATCTTGATATTTCCAGAAAAATAATCAACTTTTTCCTAGAAAAAATATCTAAAACCGAGATTTCCGCATCTAAAATTCTATGGCTTCGAAGAGGGAGTAAATGGGTGGTAAGGTAAACGCTCACATGTGGCAAGACAGCTGTCCTAAACTTACCACAGCCGGTTATTAGTCCGGAATCCACTGCTCACCCCCCAGAAGTGTAAAAATAGTATTATGATGGGCCCGACTCCGGTCGGTAAATTCCATGGCAGCTCCGTTTGTATTTTATTTAAATTGTTCTTAATGCATGTATAAATATAAAAGATATGGCAATCGCGCCATACCGCTCTAAATATAAAAGATATGGCAATCGCGCAGATATGACTCATTTGTGATTCTACGTGAGCGCGCGAAAGTACTTGAATCTGAATTATTTACAGATTATATAGCATCGGTCGAAGGTAAAATAAAAGAAAATCCAAAGCCTTTTTAGTCATACGTCAAAAGTAAAAATCAGTTTAACACTTACCCCGCGGTACTAAAGCTAGGTCAGACGTGGGGTGCGATGGAGGTCTACCTCCCCGTGTGCACGTTTTATCTCACTCTGGCCCAGACTATTCCTAAACGTCTAGGATTGGAAAGTAGTGAGTGGGCGTGCCGGTGCACCCTGGAAACTCCGGTTAGCTACAACAGGGAGAGATCCCTGAAGTTGATGACTTGGAGGCCAAAAAACCTCCACCCCAAGCCAAGGTGTTACCCGTACCGTGCCGACGGCTGCGTGGCTGAGGGAGAGCTCAGTCTCTAACGGTGGCTTTCTGAAACCGGGGCGAATCGGGAAGTAGAAATGCCCTTTGACCGATAACAGGCTCTGTCGGTTTTTGACGATCCTTTCCTGACTACTCGTGGGAACAAATATGGACTGAAAACAATATAAAAATTCCCCTCAAAACTCCGACCAGGACGGTACCGCCCGGGAAGGAAACACTTCGGAGCCAAGGAGCACGACTCAAGTTGACCCTTTGCCCGAAAAAATCTCAACCGTCGCAGGGACTACTAAAGGTGCAGACAGAATAGGAAACGACTCTGATATGCCCAAAGAAAAGGACCGAGACACTAAGACACTCGAGAAGCACAAGACAAAGTTGTTCGGTGCTGCTCGAAAACGTTTCAGGATGCTGAGGGCAGCAAACGTGAGTGCTAAAGAAGCCTCTGTAGAATGCCTCAAGCCCTGGAAAGATATTAACAGCCTGACCTGTCAGAGCACTCCCATATCTGATGACCAAAGGGCGTCTAAACGCACACGGTCGGAGGAGGAGTCGCCAGGGGAAAACTCAAAAAAGGCTCCTAAGATATACCCTGAAGAAGGCATCAAGCCAAACTTCAGGGAGGTGGTTGGTTCTTCACGTGTGGGAATAAAAAACGAAAGCCCGATGGAAGAAGACCAAATGCAATTGGTGCACCGCTCATTACTGACTCTGATTATAAACATCACTGTCAGAGGCACGGGCCCAACATTTCTGGGTTTCACTCAGAGGCCTGGCTGGGTCCTGATCACGTGTGAAAACCAGAAGAGCCAGGATTGGCTTGTGGGAGTAATCCCAAACCTCAAACCATGGCCCGAGGCAAAGCTGTCTATCATGACGGAAAGCGAAATGCCCAAGCCACTAGTTTGCACAACGTTCTTCCCCAGCAGCGAGGCGGCGAACATAAAGGACGCCCTAAGTCTGCTGACAAACCAGAACGAAGGCATATTTCCAGAATACTGGAAAATACTTAACAGCAGGGAGGAAAAGAATGGACACCACGTGACCTTCTCAATTGACGAGCCGTCTTTGGAGACCCTTCGGAAAACCGACTACAGGGCCACCCTTGGTTTTGGAAAGATTTCTTTGAAAATCAGGGGTGAGCCCACGAATCCCCCAGGAAACAGGGCTATCCCGTCCTACTCCAACAAAGGCAGACAAACGCCTGCTCCCATACAGCGAAAGAAAGAGCCGGCAAATCGGCCTTCTCCTGCTGACGAGAGTACAGGAGCGCCTAAAAAGGGGGGAAAACCCGGGAATGAGCAAGGCACATCCCAATCCAAACATGAACGGTCTCGTCCTCCATTGGAGAGGGAAAAGCCTGCGACAAAACCCACAACCCCTATGGATCACTGATGGCGAACATAGGCAACTCTACGAGGATTCTCCAGATCAACCTCCACCACGCCATTGCCGCCAGCGCAGTGTCGGAGTGTTGCTTCACCAAAGGAGAAATCGACATCGCCCTCGTACAAGAACCCTGGGTAAATAACTTAACTATCCAGGGCTTAAACGCGGCGGGTAGAATCCTCTCGTACCCGGGAGGGAAAAAAACCCAGAGCATGCATAGTGTTCAAGAAAAACATTAACTTCCTGCCTGTTACAGAGCTATGTACTAATGACCTGTCAGCAGCGTATATAAATCTCAAAGGATGGAATGGATCCAGAGTCATCTTATGCTCAGCCTATCTATCTGGAGAGAAACAAAATCCAACCGAAGAGCTGGCAAACCTGGTGGAGTACGCCCGTACCCAAAAGGCTGAGTTACTGGTTGGATGTGATGCAAACGCACACCACACCGCTTGGGGGAGCTCAGACATCAACAATAGAGGTGAGTTACTTAATGATTTTATCACAACCAACTGCGTATGCCTATTAAACAAAGGCTGCATGCCGACCTTTGTGACAAGTGCAAGACAGGAAGCTTTAGACATTACTTTTGCCTCTAAAAATCTAGCCAGACACATAAAAAACTGGCATGTCAGGGATGACACTTTAATGTCTGATCACAGACAAATAACCTTTAAACTACTAAACACCGTAGACTGTCAAACCACAACTTTCAGGAATCCTAAAGCCACCGACTGGGACGCTTACCGTACCACACTAAGTCTTAACCTTGAAACAATACAAATAAATATAAAAACACGCGAGAGTCTAGAATTGGCCGTGGCGGCTACCACAAAAGGCATTATAAACGCCTATGAGGAAAGCTGCCCACTCAAGACAAAGACCTCCAAAAGAAAAGTTCCATGGTGGAACCCGAAGTTGGACAAACTAAGGAAGGAAACCGGAAACTATTTAATAAGGCTAAACAAACTCTCAACTGGGAGGAATACAAAAAAGCCTTAACCGAGTACAACAAAGAAATTAGGAGAGCCAAAGAGCAACATGGAAAAGCTTCTGCGAGGACATAGTGGAAACGCCTCAAGGAGCCAGAGTACATAGACTGCTCGCAAAGGACAAACCTAACCAAATTGGTCTTCTGAAAAACCAAACGGAACCTTTACAACAAATGAAAAGGAAACTTTGGAGGAACTAATATCGACCCACTTCCCAGGTGCTGTGACAACTAGCAACGCCGCCACTGCTCCATACAGACCTCGAAACGAGGACTGGAGTAGGGGCTGCTAGAATCATAAGGCCCGATCAAGTTAAATGGGCCGTAAAATCCTTTAAACCTTACAAATCATGCGGGGACGATGGAATCATGCCCGTGCTTTTGCAACAGGGTATCGACATTATAACCCCATATCTGGTTAAAATCTCAGAGCAAGCTATGCCTGGGGACATATACCAGAAGAATGGACCAAGGTCAAAGTGCTATTCATACCCAAGGCTGGCAGGAAGGGACTACGCACTGTCAAAGTCCTTCAGGCCAATTAGCCTAACATCCTTTCTACTGAAAGCGATGGAAAAGATACTGGATAGCTATATCAGGGAAAAAATCCTAACGGTCAACCCTATCAGCTGTAACCAACACGCCTACCGCAGAGGCAAATCCACGGAAACCGCTCTGCTCTACCTAGTAGACAGAGTGGAAAAGGCGTTGGAAGACAAACAAATCGCAAAATGCGCATTTTTAGACATTGAGGGCGCCTTCGACAAAACCCCAATTAAATCACTGGTGAAGGGGCTAAAGTCAAAACAAGTTGACAACACCACAACCAGATGGGTGAAAGCGATGCTCTCAAACCGCACGGCCAAGGTAGCTCTTCACGGAACAAACCTTGAAGTCACCACTACAAGAGGCTGCCCGCAGGGAGGCGTACTCTCGCCCCTACTATGGACTCTTGCAATAGATCAACTCCTGCATAGGATGGCAGAGGCCAGGATAGACACACAGGGCTATGCTGATGACCTAGTAGTCATTGTCCGGGGCTTCTGCCAAACACGATCTCACACATAATGCAAAAAGCGTTAACCCTTCAGGCCTCGGCCCCTCAGCCGATTGACAAGTTGATGTCCCAAAAAATTTTAGTAAAAATTAGTAATAAAAATGATATATGACACTGTCTCACCAAAACATTAATTACTGCCAAACCACTGTACCCATAATTAAAATAAAACATATTAACATAATAAAATAAAACAAATTAAATTAAAATAAAATTAAAACGGGGCCGTCACGCTGAATCGTGTTGTGGCCGATATCGGCCAATTGGGGCTCTAGGGGTTAACAATCGTTAGCAATTGGTGCAGAGAGAACGAATTATCGGTCAACGCCGATAAGACCGTCCTCGTGCCATTTACCAACAAACGTCAACTAGGTGGACTAAAAATGCCAATCTTAAACCACAGGCAGATTCCTTTCTCCAAGGAAGTAAAGTATCTGGGAGTCACGCTCGACCAGAGACTCACCTGGAACAGCCACCTAGATAAAACAATTCAAAAAGCTAAAAGTGCTGGGGTATAAGCAAAAGACTGGCGGGGAAAAACTGGGGCCTTAACCCCAAGATCTCCCACTGGCTATACACTGCCATTGTGAGGCCGATAATCTCGTACGCCTCGGTGGTATGGTGCAACAAAGCCAACCAGAAAACTGTGATTACCAAACTAAACAATATCCAAAGGACGGCGTGCCTCATGACAACTGGCGCAATGTCTTCCACTCCTGGAGCAGCTCTAGATGCACTGCTGAACTTACCGCCCCTACAAATTCATTTGCAACAGGTGGCGAAAGCCAGCATGTACAGGCTATCTGCCCGAGAGAAGGTAAACTGGATCTCACAAGCACTAAGATCAGTTCTTGACTCAGTCAGTGAAAATCCAACCCTCAACATGGTATCAGACACCATGCTCCCACTCCTAAACTTTGGAAAACTTTTTACAGTGGAACTGCCGCCCAGAGACGACTGGCTAAAAAGCCAGCTGCAATGGGAAGCCGGTAGCCTTAAATGGTATACTGATGGGTCCAAATCGGGACTTGACGTAGGCTGTGGTATATATGGATAGCGACAAAACTTCGAAAGAAGTGTAAACTTGGGAAAATACGCCTCCATATTCCAAGCGGAGGTTTACGCCATTATTGAATGTGCGGATATTAACCTCCAAAAGGACTACGCCAACCACCGTATCTATATCCACTCGGATAGCAAAGCAGCTCTTATGGCACTAGCCTCGAATACCATTAATTCAAAGCTAGTGCAAAACTGCATATCACTACTGAATTCCCTGGGCGAAAAGAACAGGGTAATACTAAGATGGGTTCCCGGCCATGCAGGAATCGAGGGAAATGAAAAAGCCGACGAACTTGCTAGGACGGGAGCAAAGGGAACGTTATACGGCCCTGAACCTTGCTGTGGCGTACCAAAAAGCCTTGCAAACCTAATGCTCAAACAAATGTGTTTAGAACAATCCGTCAACCACTGGAACAACACGCCAGGGTTGAATCATTCCAAAGCGCTTATTAAGCCTAACGACCGTAAGACGGCCCGTGAGGCCCTATCGCTAAATAGGAACAATCTACGCATACTGGTAAGGGCGCTCATGGGGCATTGTGGCCTGAACAAACACATGTTCAACCTCAAGCTCAAAGACACAAAAATGTGCAGGTTCTGCCAAGGGGCAGAGGAAACTCCCCAGCACCTCATGTGCGAGTGTGGCCCGCTGATGCGTAAAAGATACAACCACCTGGGTGGTCACTACCTCCAACCTGAGGAGGTAAAACAATCTGGCGCCAAAAGCCTGCTGCGGTTCTTAAATGACACGAGGCTTAGCGCAGAACTATAGTAGGTGGCGAGCACAATAGATCAGCAATGGTCGCAGTGTTACAAGGCTCATAAAGACCTTAGAAAAGCCCCACTCAACAAATAAAAAAAAATAAAAAAAAATACGTGTGGCACTCGGGGACTGCCGCGGTAAAGCTATTGCATAGCATTTTTAACAACTTATGCAATTATAATTATTTATTTATTTTATTTTACTTTCCTGACGACCTATCGGAAAGGAAAGTATTGTGATCGCGCTAAAAAAAAATTTTGAGATGAAGATGGGAATATATATTTTGAGACTCCCTGAGACGATTGAGACTATTTCCAGACCGATCTCTGTCTGTATGTATGTCTGTATGTCTGTATGTCTGTATGTCTGTATGTATGTATTCTTCCTCGATAGCGCCCAGACGCTTAATCGGATTGAGCTGAAATTTGGTATATAAGCTTCTGTTAACCGTCGGAGGAACCCATTAGTTTTGGAGTCCCTACGCCCTACGGTTGTGGTACCTCCCATACAAATTTGGGGTTCCCGGCGAAAAAATTGTTTATTTTTATTGTCAGGAAAGTCTTGGGGTGACACAACAGATTTTTTTCTGATATCAGATAACTGCGCTCTATCGGAAAACGTTGAAATTATTCCGAATCATTTGCGGCTGCGGTAGCAAATGATTCGGAATAATTTAAACGTCTTCCGATAGAGCACCGAGCACGAATTGTTTATTCAATAAAGCAAAAAAAAACAAATTATTCGAAAAAAAACGTAGATAAAAAGATAGATAATTAAATTATCTTTAAAATGGTGAAGGTTTCATAATAATACGCCAGATAGTATTTGCGTAGTAGTCGTTTTTGTGTTCGGTTAGACCTAATTTCACAAATTAATTACACTATGTAATATAAATAAAATCTAAAATATTCAAAGCCAAGAATATTACGAAAATGTTCTTGTTTTACATATATTTTTTTCGAATCGTAAGCAGTACTCGTTTAGACGTAATTATCAGTTAAAAATCATTAATTTTCGTTAGGAAATTTCTTCACTCGGTCGCCGCGCTGGCCTAGGCCCGCGATAAAAGCTATGCAATAGCTTAAAAAATAGGTCAGACGTCTTCTGATAAAGGAGAAAAAAATCTGTAGAATGTTCAGTGAATTTTTCCATTCCACCTTTCTTACGTCAAACTCTTCTTCTGCTATCTCTTCTAAGGACAGCACTGACTTTAACATATGCGCGTCATCTTCAGATAAATCGGCAGTTGAAATCCTCCAATCGGAAGTCGTTAAACAGTTTATGTCTTTAGCTCTAAGGAAATCTGCCAGCCCGATAACCTTCCTCCTACTTTTATTTTAGGTTGTGCAAATAGTCTATCTGTTTCACTCACACTTCTTTATAGAATTGTCCCTAGCATATGGAAATCCGCTTTTACAACGCCTATTCATAAGAAGGGGCTAAAGGATTCCGTGGAAAACTATCGACCTATCTCGAAGGTGTGCGTATTTGCAAAAGTTCTGGAACGGTTAGTTTATAACCAGGTATATTCTGCTCTGAGGCAAACACTCTGAACATCAGCGTGGTTTCCTTAAGGGTAAATTCACTACCTCAAATCTTCTTATTCTATATAGTGATTATCTAACGGATAATATGTCTCAACCTGCACAAATAAATGTCTTCTGCACAGATTAGAGCAAGGCGTTCGACAGAATAGACCACTCAATTTTATTGCGTAAGCTTCGGTATGCTGGAATAAGGGGTAATCTATTTACATGGTTCTCCTCCTACTTCCAGAATAGATCACTAACGGTAGTACTCAATGGCTACTTTACCTCGACCTTGTTAATGCCGTCAGGAGTCCCTCAAGGATCCTTACTAGGACCACTACTTTTTATTATTTTTTTTAATGACATCTCTACCAGTTTTCACAACTCCAAAATCTTAATTTATGCAGATAATATGAAGATCATAATATGCCCTATCAAGACGCCGGGTGATTCTGTTAAACCGCAAGATGATCTCGATAGATTCCAAACTCATTGTCTCTTAAACAAATTAGACCCTAATGCATCTAAGAGTTATATTTGCTCCTTCACACGTAAGCCTCAACTATATCTATTTAATTACAAACTTCAAAATAGCACCATGGCTAGAGTTTTCTCCTTTAAAGATTTATGTGTGAATTTTGATTCTAAGCTGCTTTTTAATGAAAATATTGATAACATTGTCAAGAGAGCGCCCAAAGCACTTGGTTTTGTTATTAGACTATCAGCAGAATTTTAAATAGTTAAAACCTTCAAATTACTATACTGTATATTTGTTCGAAGTCATCTCGAATATGTGTCTCAGGTTTGGAACCCATCTTACAATACCTACATATACCTGTATAAACTTCGCATAGAGGGCATTCAAAAACGGTTCCTCAGGTACTTGCATTTCAGAATTAAATCATACATTCCTGGCTATTCAGCGCGTTGAAAGAAATTCCATATTCGCCCACTATCCAAAAGAAGGAGCATAGCGGAGCGTTCCTATCTTCTAAACATCTTCTAAACATTATCTTCTATCATTCAAATGGAAAGGTTGACTGTCCCGAGTTGCTTACACGTTTGGGCTTACGTACCCCTGCAGGGCGTCTCAGGCAACCCAACCTGCTTTACGTGCCCACTGCAAAAACGAATTATATGAATAATTGTTATGTCATACGAGCGAGTAGATGTTTTAATGGATTGGCGCGAGAAAATGATATTTACCTATTCAAAACCTCTTCTCGAAAATTGAAACTTATACTAAACAATATGTTCTTTTCTTCTTAGCAATATTAGCATCTATCTCAGTTATATTTGTTTGTTTACTCACTTCTTGTATCTTTATACTAACTGCGCCCAGCGGTTTCACCCGCGTGGTGATGGAAAATTGTGATAATGATGATAGAAAACCATACATCTTTATAAATTATAGCCTATGTGTTATTCTGATGTGTAAGCTATATTATTGTAAAGTTTCATCAAATCCATTCAGTAGATTTTGCGTGAAAGAGTAACAAACATCCATACATACATACAAACTTTCGCGTTTATAATATTAGTAGGATTATGAGTGAAAACTTTTAATTGACCTTCAATACCTATTTCTCAATGTGTACCTATATATGTTTAACTAGCTGTAAGTTTTCCTAAGAAATGAAAATAAAATAAAATAAAAATACGTGTGGCACTCGGGGACTGCCGCGGTAAAGCTATTGCATAGCATTTTTAATAACTTATGCAATTATAATTATTTATTTTTTTTATTTTTTCTGATATCAGATAACTGCGGTCTATCGGAAAATGTTGAAATTATTCCGAATCATCTGCGGCTTCGGAATAATTTAAACGTCTTCCGATAGAGTGCCGCGCACGATTTTTTTATTCGGTAAAGCAAAAAAACGGATTATTCAAAAAAAAATCGTAGATAAAAAGATAGATAATTAAATTATCTTTAAAATGGTGCAGGTTTCATAATAATACGCCAGATAGTATTTGCGTTGTAGTCGTTTTTGTGTTCGGTTAGACCTAATTTCACAAATTAATTACACTATGTAATATACACAAAATCTAAAATATTCAAAGCTAAGAATATTAGGAAAATGTTCTTGTTTAACATATATTTTTTTCGAATCGTAAGCAGTACTCTTTTAGACGTAATTATCAGTTTAAAATCATTAATTTTCGTTTAGAAATTTCTTCATTCGGTCGCCGCGAGCTAAAATGCAATAGCTTAATAAACTCGATGCGCCAACTACAATAATATAGAGGGGAAAATGCAGTAACTTTTTGTATCCTACTACTATATAAACGCGAAAGTTTGTAAGAATGTATGTATGGATATTTGTTACTCTTTCACGCAAAAACTACTAAATGGATTTTGATGAAACTTTACAATAATATAGCTTACACATCAGAATAACATATGGGCTATAATTTATAAAGATATATAGTTTTCTATCATCATTATCACAATTTTCCATCAAAACGCGGGTGAAACAGCATGGCGCAGCTAGTATATAATAAGAATTGAAATGGGTTGTAAATTTGTTAAAAGATGTGAACCTTATTTTAGCACTATATTTAAAATCAACGCATTGTTAGTTTTTTTTAAAAAAAAAATTGACCTGAATAAGACCAATTTCGTCGATTTTTTATAAATACACAAATGGGTTCTTAATGCGTATGAAGAGATCGATCGCGCAGAGCTGACTGACCTAGGCAATACGACCTCGACCCAAGGCGCGCGTCGAAAAGGGCACAATTCATTTGCACCTCTCTTCCCCTCCACCTTCTCCCCCCCCCCCCCCCCGCCCTCTGCTCCACACCTACGTCTCGATGTTCCTCCTTAGGGGTTGGGGCCACCCAACACACTCGAATTATCACCAAGCAACTAACCGTAAAGAGCACAAAATATAGCAACTACATAATCGGCATTACCACAAGTATTCCCATTACTATCAACAGACAAATATTACAGGAGTCAGTTAGTGCCTGGTCCAATGGGCTGATAAGATGAATATAAAGTAAATAATTATAAAAGCCACTTACATCGTGACGAAGGATTCCCTTGATCGGATTCGGGAATATATATATATATATATATATATATATATATATATATATATATATATATATATATATATATATATATATATATATATATATATATATATATATATATATATATATATATATATATATATATATATATATATATATATATATATATATATATATATATATATATATATATATATTGTTATATTTGATAAGGTTTGTAAAGCAATCCGTTTATAGGATGATGTTTTTATTTAAAATAAAATAAAAGCTACTTAAAAAGTAGCGAAGGAAATCCCAGCTTGTATTGGGAAATGTTTATGTTTGAATGAGATATACTTACGGATGTGCACGACTTTCGACGGTGCAATGTAAGTTTAAAGGTCCTTTTGCAGTCGACTAACGATCACTATTCATCCATATATCTCATAAATAGGGCTTATCCTTATGCAACACAAAATGCCTTCAATTGAGACGAATTAAGCGAAAAAATAAAAAATTAAACTATTGATCACTTCGGCAAAGCCGTTTTCCAAATGAAAGTGACATTACGAAATAATTTAAATTTCGAATGCCACCAACATTTAAAATATGATACAATTGGCTGAGTTTGTTATCAACGAGCCATTAAATCGAAATAAAAATATAAAAAACCTCCATATGCTCAATGAAATGAAACAAGAAACTTCAATCTTAATTTCTGGCAGAAGAGTTTATAAAAAAGATTGTATAATGTTATCAAAATAGGGTAAACCTATATAAAATTGTATATTATTAAAAAATTGTAAAAAAATATTGTAGAAAACAGTATAATATTATTATATTTGATAAGGTTTGTAAAGAAATCCGTTTATAGGATGATATTTTTATTTAAAATAAAATTAGTAAAAGCTACTTAAAAAGTAGCGAAGGAAATCCCAGCTTGTATTGGGAAATGCTTATGTTTGAATGAGATATACTTACGGATTTGCACGGCTTTCGACGGTGCAATGTAAGTTTAAAGGTCCTTTTGCAGTCGACTAACGATCACTATTCATCCATATATCTCATAAATATGGCTTATCCTTATGCAACACAAAATGCCTTCAATTGAGACGAATTAAGCGAAAAAATAAAAAATTTAACTATTGATCACTTCGGCAAAGCCGTTTTCCAAATGAAAGTGACATTACGAAATAATTCAAATTTCGAATGCCACCAACATTTAAAATATGATACAATTGGCTGAGTTTGTTATCAACGAGCCATTAAATCGAAATAAAAATAAAAAAACCTCCATATGCGCAATGAAATGAAAGAAGAAACTTCAATCTTAATTTCTGGCAGAGGATTTTATAATAAAGATTGTATAATGTTATCAAAATAGGGTAAACCTATATAAAATTGTATAATATTAAAAAATTGTAAAGAAATATTGTAGAAAACAGTATAATATTGTTATATTTGATAAGGTTTGTAAAGAAATCCGTTTATAGGATGATGTTTTTATTTAAAATAAAATTAGTAAAAGCTACTTAAAAAGTAGCAAAGGAAATCCCAGCTTGTATTAGGAAATGCTTATGTTTGAATGAGATATACTTACGGATGTGCACGACTTTCGACGGTGCAATGTAAGTGTAAAGGTCCTTTTGCAGTCGACTAACGATCACTATTCATCCATATATCTCATAAATAGGGCTTATCCTTATGCAACACAAAATGCCTTCAATTGAGACGAATTAAGCGAAAAAATAAAAAATTAAACTATTGATCGCTTCGGCAAAGCCGTTTTATAAATGAAAGTGACATTACGAAATAATTCAAATTTCGAATGCTACCAACATTTAAAATATGATACAATTGGCTGAGTTTGTTATCAACGAGCCATTAAATCGAAATAAAAATAAAAAAACCTCCATATGCTCAATGAAATGAAAGAAGAAACTTCAATCTTAATTTCTGGCAGAGAAGTTTATAATAAAGATTGTATAATGTTATCAAAATAGGGTAAACCTATATAAAATTGTATAATATTAAAAAATTATAAAGAAACATTGTAGAAAACAGTAAATTATTGTTATATTTGATAAGGTTTGTAAAGAAATCCGTTTATAGGACTAACAGTAAAGAGTTTCAAGGCGATAGGTGAGGGCAGCAAACCCCGCCCACCGCCCGGGCAGTTATAACGACGAGGGTCGTCTTGTCTGCCCGGGATGTCGTGCTACGACAACCCTGCGCGTACCAGAAGGGTAAAACGCGCAGGGGGTGAAATAGGGTAAACCACCCCCCCCCCCGTACCGCCCCGAGAACCCATTTATTCAAAAAATAAAAGGTATTTACAAAAAAATAAAAAATTTACAAAATATTACAAAATTTAACGAGAAAAGAAACAACAATATAGTAAATTTAGGAGCCGGTAAGCGGGGTAGAGGACGCTCCAGAACAATGAACGTGAAGGCGCACTGTCCGTGGGCAGGTCTCGGAGCAGCCACGGGGGGGAGGAATCCCTGGATCCTGCAAAGAACGAAACGCCCCTCGGGGCGGTAAAGAGACCGACACAAAGACGGGCACTTCGGGCTGGAAGTAGCCGCCGAATCACGCCACCAAGGAAGAGGGTACCCCCTGGGGGGTATCCCGAAGCCTCATGCTTTCCCAAGAAGCCACCCAGTGCCCCACAAACTCGCCAAACGACTGGAAGCAGCTCCTACAATTGACCAAATCCGGGTACCAAATCGGAGAACGCCCAACGCACGCGCCCACTGCATCCATCAATTTCTCCCGTGCAGCCGCTAGAATTGGGCAAGACCAAATTACGTGTTCCCCAGTTTGGCGACCATACCCACAGGCGCACCGGGGGTCATCGGCAAGTCCAAAGTCAAATAGTTTGGCTCTGAACTCTCCGTGGCCCCCAACCAGCTGCGTGGTATGGTGGTCGAACCGCAGAAACGAATTTGCCATCCGCGTTGTAACGGACGGGAAAAAGCAATGGGTGAGGCGGCCCGTACCCCCGGCGTCCCATCTAGCCTGCCAGACACGCAAGGACTCCACCCGAATCAGGCGGGCAAACTCCCCAGCTCGGTGCGCCACCGGGTCGATCGATAGGCCATGAAGGACTACCGGCTCGCCCCGGCGGTACCGCGACAACGCTGCACGCTCCAGAATCTCCAGGTCAATCGGCAGAACGCCAGCGATGACGGGTAACGCAAGAGTGGACGTCGTTCTGTACGCCCCGGTCAGGGCCACCAGAGGGATGCGCTGTCCGCGCAGCAGCGCGACACGCGTCGCCTCAGGAACAGCAGACTCCGTCCAAGCGCGTGCGGCATAAGTCGCACGCGGGACGAAGACGCCCTTATAGATAGTCATGACCGCCGGGAAACGAATTCCCCAGTCGGCCCGACTCACTCCGCGGAGCGCAAAGAATAGATCCCGGGATTTTTCGGCTGTAATCTTTGCGTGCGAAAGAAAGGAAAGGGAAGCCGTAAGCGTCACTCCCAGGTATCGAACGGTGACCGGGAAGGATACCGGGCGACCGTTCATCCTGATAACAGGGTTCCGCTTAAGATGTCCCTTCAGGAGAAGCGCCTGAGTTTTCGTCGGAGAGAAGGTGAGTCTGTTTCGCTGACCCCATCCGAGGATCAGGTCCAGCGAGTCAGCCACCCTTCTTTCGACCTTTGCGCGACTCCTGCCGCCCACCAGGAGGAGAGCGTCGTCTGCATAAGCGCTGACGGTGCACCCCTCCGGGTAAGGTAGACCGAGGAAATCATCAAAGAGAATGTTCCAAAGGCTAGGACCCAACACTGACCCCTGTGGACAGCCCATAGTCGGGGTTTTGGTGACGCTGGTCGGGCCGTACCTCAGAGTGACAGATCTGTCTGAAAAGTAGCTCCTCAATACTTTCAACAAATTGTTCGGGCACAGGCGGGCGCGAAGCTTGCATATGAGCATCGGCCACCACGCGTTGTCGAATGCACCGGAGATATCCAAAAATACGCCTACCACGTAGCGACCGTCATAGTTGCGGACCCAGTTCTTCGCAAACAGGATGGCGTCCTCCGTGCTTTTCCCTCGGGTAAAGCCAAACTGACGCTCGTTCTGGGGAGACAGAGTCCTCTCCAGCCGTTCGCGCACAATCACTTCGAGCACCTTACCCATTATGGGAAGGAGCGTGATGGGCCTGTACGCTTTCGGATCCGAGCGCGGCTTGTCGTTACCTTTGGGAATCACCCGCAGGAGGCCAGCCTTCCAGCATAATGGGAAATGACCGTCCCTAATGCATTTCTGCATCAGGACAGTCACCTCCCATCTTGCGAATTCCCACACCCGCTTCACTATATCACACGTAAAGTTGTCTATCCCCGGTGCCTTTCTGCGCGATAGCGACCCGATGATGGTGCCGACCTCGTCCGCTGTTACCTCTGACAGATCAGGTACGCGCGAGTCTACGGCAATAAGCCGCCGCAGCTGCGCGTGGTGGGGATCGTCATTGTCATTCCGATCCGATGGACACAAAGAACCGAGGAGAACTGAAAGAGTGCCTTCGGTGTCAAGCGGGGCAGAAGTACCCTCGACAACTTTATAGGACTAACAGTCGGGGGAGTCTGGAAGCTGTACTGTTTCCTATAGAGCGGGGGTGGTTTCGGACCTTACGGCGACTGCTTTTGAAATGACCATCGGCCATCCGATCCTGGGTGAAGAGCCGGGCAAAGGACGCCGTGGTCCGCGATAGATTCGGTATACACCGTTTCACCGCTTCGTAAGGGAGAGGACCGCGCAAGCGACCTCGAACTCGGAACCAATCGAGAGACCGGAGTAATCTGGTCACAATTGGAAGTAAGGGCGCGAGTGTCGGCCCGCCAGGTAGCATTCCTGGCTATCTCGCGGTTAAGGCGTTGGCCTCTTACGGGCTTGTGACGTAGCTAGACGGTGGACTGTTTTGTCCCAAGTCTTCTACATTCACTCCAGGTAGATAGAACGACTAATCGTTAAAACTTCCTGAGGTGACGGGCTCGCCCGTTGTAGTCGACAACCCAAGTTATGCAAAAATATAGCAAGTGTTTTTTTGGCGATTTTTTGGTAAAAACTTATAAACTTCGAAAGTTTCCAATTTATTTAGAGCGTTTTTCAAGTTGTGTACTCTGAGATTAAATATATAATAGATGTTTCATATTATACTCTTTGTCGATTAATATGATTTTCACAGGAAAAGCCTTTTTGAGCAGTTTTACCGAATTTCGTCCTTGGATTTTTCTCGTTGGTCGCGTGGATATATATACCTACCTATCGATACATAATTTATAGCCGATTTGTAAAATGCTAAGATCACCCTGATAGGAAATGCCTCTTGCCTATCATTAAGGCTGGAAAACCAATAAAAAACGGCCTGAAAAAAATGTTGTTTTATCTATATATGCATCTAATTAGCTAAACAGAATACCGGAAGGATATATTTTTTTAAGTCGACGTGTTTGGATTCATGGGTCCTAAAAACATGTAAAACCACTAAAACAGGCGAGGATCCAGGGATCCGCCCTTTTTTTAGTGGTTTGGGGAAGGAAAGCAATGGGGGAATCCCCCCCCCCCCCTCCTCCTCGATTACACGTTTTAACTTCATCAATAAAATTCAGATAAAAATCTGCAAAAAGATATACTCGGAAAAAAAAAACTTTTGTTATAAAAAAAACCTGTACGCTATGAAAGGTTTTTAATATATTTGAAAAGTTCTGAAATAGGTTACGTTTGAGAAATGTTCTAATTGAGTAAAAAGGTGAGACCAGTAAAAGCATTTTTGAAACTTTTCAGCGACTTTCACTACGTGATTCTCATAGTAGTTAAGAGATTTACGAAGGTCGAGATTTTGAGACACCCCTTCTTATCACTGTAAGTTAAACCCAATAGAATTGGTTTAGGCTGACGTTAAAGGGCACCTGGCGAGAAAAACGTGACATTTAAATTTGATGAGGAAAAGAAATTGTTATTCGATAAATGGTACAGAGTAGCGATTAAAAACTGCCTGGACCAGGTTCGCAAATTTAAGAAAAAACTAGTTACCAATAGTAAATTCTACTGGATTATACTAACGGACAGATATACATCGATGTCTCTCCCAATAGAGTTCTATTTGTATACGGAACCCTACAACTGTATTATACAATCTTAATAATTACAAATTTAAAAGGATTCAGCTTTTGACAATCTATTTTAGTAAAAGTAGGTCCATTTTTTAAAAAATATTACCCTTTCGTGGGCCCGTCTGGGCCATTCTGATAATGATTTCACGATTCATCTGATTTACCAAACTTTTTCTGTTGTTTATTGTCTGTCGTAACCTCAATAAATTCACGCCTAAATTAGAAAATGATAATCAAAAAGTAAATTAATCTAGTTTACTTTTACATACAGAACTATCCCTTGAATGGGTTGTACTGCCTCGAACACTACGTATTGCTAAAACCGGCATCATGAAAAATGTAGCACAAATAAAAATATACATCAATATTAGGAGTCGCCCAGAACGCTCTACCTTAGCGTTCTGGGTGACTCGCCGCAATAGTAGACATGTGTGTCTGCTAAATGGCCTGGGTTAAGCTTTTTCGCTTTACGCTGTGCCTCCTCTACTTGGCCTGAAGTATTGACTGACCCTAATTGTAATGGTGATTGGATAGGAATGAAGGCGTCGATAGAAATGCAACAAAACACGGCGCACGTAATAGGATGAGATGGGAGCGCCGTATGACGTATTTGGAGCGTCAGTTGCTAGGATACTAAGCTGCAGGCGACCCTTTGACCTGATTAGAGACTATGAAGCTGTGACACTGTAGTATTATTCATATTTTAGGCCAGCAAAATCAATAATTTCAATAATATAAATTACTCTGCTATGACATCGAGCATGTAGTTGGGTAATTTATCGTAGTCAGAGGCGTATATATATATATATATATATATATATATATATATATATATATATATATATATATATATATATATATATATATATATATATATATATATATATATATATATATATATATATATATATATATATATATATATATATATATATATATATATATATATATATATATATATATATATATATATATATATATATATATATATATATATATATATATATATATATATATATATATATATATATATATATATATATATATATATTTGATAAGGTTTGTAAAGAAATCCGTTATTTTACTAATTTTATTTTAAATAAAAACAACATTAAATATATATATATATATATATATATATATATATATATATATATATATATATATATATATATATATATATATATATATATATATATATATATATATATATATATATATATATATATATATATATATATATATATATATATATATATATATATATATATATATATATATATATATATATATATATATATATATATATATATATCTATATACATATATATATATATATATATATATATATATATATATATATATATATATATATATATATATATATTCTTTTTAGAATTGATCAATAAGATGATTATAAAGTAAATAATTATAAAAGCCACTTACATCGTGACGAAGGATTCCCTTGATCGGATTCGGGAATGCTTTAGGTGTTAACGAGAATGATGAATGCGAATGATGAATCCGATCAAGGGAATCCTTCGTCACGATGTAAGTGGCTTTTATAATTATTTACTTTATAATCATCTTATTGATCAATTCTAAAAAGAATATATACACAAAACTATCAAATATTTCAATATATATATATATATATATATATATATATATATATATATATATATATATATATATATACATATATATATATATATATATATATATATATATATATATATATATATATATATATATATATATATATATATATATATATATATATATATATATATATATATATATATATATATATATATATATATATATATATATATATATATATATATATATATATATATATATATATATATATATATATATATATATATATATATATATATCGCACCCCAGTTTCAAAAGTGACACAACTCAAAAAATAATTTTTCGTTTTATTGGCTGAAACAGTATTTTATTGCAGTCTCTATGATTATTAGAATGACAAATTACATTGCATAATTTTCAGCTGTAAAGCACTAATTTCACTTTCAATTTTGGATATTTTCACCATGGAGAAGACGTTGTTTGACAAAATAGGAAAATGTTCTTGTTTAACATATATTTTGTTCGAATCGTAAGCAGTACTCGTTTAGACGTAATTATCAGTTTAAAATCATTAATTTTCGTTAAGAAATTTCTTCATTCGGTCGCCGCGCTGGCCTAGGCCCGCGATAAAAGCTATGCAATAGCTTAAAAATATATGATGAATATTCTTGTGTTGCTTCAGAACCACCAATAAGTTTAGTTTATTGTAAGTTCTTATATTTTTCTGTACACATCGAGGTAAACGTGGCGACAATAGTCTCCAAAAAAATATGTGTTGGTTTATTTATTAGGTTCCCTATGTGTTGGTATATTTATTAGGGTCCTTATGCTATATTTATTAGAAAAATAAATCCAGCTAGCTGAATATAGTTCTAAAGCTATTGGCAAAATTCTTTTCAGCAACCATATATTATTGGGAAAATAATTTATTAATATAATATAACAATAATTTTACAAAAATAATATAATTTTTACTTTCCCGGTCGACCACCCAACGATAAGTGAAAATGTTGTGAACGCACTTCTGTGTGTCTCTGTTTGTCTGTATGTATTCCTCCACGATAGCACCCAAACGCTTAATCAATTGAGCTGAAATTTTGCACGCATGGCAAGAGTTGGTAATATTGTGGTTGAAATCGGTCTACCAGGGGGCGCACTAGTCATATATCAGTCTCGAAATATTGGACTTAGAGATTTGAAAATGGTACACAGATGCCCATGTTGGGCCGAAATGACATTGCGAAATTTTGGTTGGAATACCTCATATACAAGTTACACTAAAAATATTTAAATTTAAAAATCTAAAAATATTTAAACGCCTCGGGCGGCGCGGTTCCCCTTTCGGCGAAAGGCCAACAGATAGAACGGAACCCAAACAGATTCGTCCGCCAGACGAGAAAGAGAACTCATCGATTTTATTCATGAAATTATTATTCAGATAAAATCAGCCCTTGGCAACTTGCCGGGAAAGTCTTGGGGTGACACAATGTTTTTTTCGAATAACCGTGCGTACGAAAGACGACCAGAGGATAACGAAATGAGGAGAATATGAGGAAAGCAGTAAGGGACGTCCTGGAAGGAAACGATTGGTGACATTATTATTTATTAGTTATTATCATTATTTATTATTTATTAGTTTCAATTAGTATTCAAGGGCATTATAGATGAATCCAATTCATCCTTGAATATTAAAGCTAGAGTATAAGTCTAAAAATAAATTCATACGAGGATGCAATGTATATTGTTCGCTGGAAAGGAAATTTTTGTTTGGGAGGTTGGTATCACTACTAGAAATGGTTGCTGTGTCGTTCAGCAGGCAGTTGTAGTTGGTTTCGTGCGTGCGGTGTATAATATTTTAGACGTAGTTTATTTCTCTCGTCGGATTGTGCAATGGCATCATTAGAACAGCGTGGAAATATTAAATACTGTGTGTTGCTGGAGAAATCACCTTTGGAGACTCTTGATATGCTGAAAAAAAACATACGGACATTCTGCGATGAATAAAACGACAGTTTACGAGTGGCACAAGCGTTTTCGCTACGGTCGCACAATAATTGAAGATGACGTTGGGACTGGACGGCCTTCTACTTCCACTACAGATGACAATGTTGAGTGCTTTCGACAACTTGTGCGTGCGGACAGGCGAACAACCATCGATTGTATTGCCTCTGAACTTGGTTTTTCACATGGGAGTGTGCAATTCGACGAAAACGACCTGAAAAATGGGCAGGGAATGATTAGTTTTTGTTGCATGACAATGCCCCGTCACATCGATCCCTAATGGTGCCAAGAACAATTCTCCTGATCTTGCACCACCAGATATTTACCTGTTTCCACGGCTGAAAACGGCATTGAAGGGATAAAACGGCTTTCAGGAGTGTTTACAACAATTGCATGAACGGTGGAATAAATGTGTAAATGCAGGAGGAGAGTATTGTGAAGGAAGATAATATAATAATGTTGTAAATACTTTCAAAAAAAATGTATTGACCAATTCCGGAACCTTTTTGACCCTACTCTCTCTCTTGACTGCTAGTAGAATTATAACTGCATCCTCTATATACTAAAATATAGATATTCTTACCGCACCGCTTATCCCATCTTGCCACAATGATGGAACAATATAGGAAAACAAATTACAAAATATTTCTTTGAAATATATTTTCTATCATTTAATACTACATAAATGTAAAATATTTTAGTCTATGCTCCTGGTTAGCCATTGGCATCAACATTCAGAATAACTTATTATTATATTTTTGAGAATGGAAGTTAGGCACCCCGTCATCCCCTGCTCTACCCTACGGGTCTTCTACTGGAGGCGATTTTTTCAGGAGAATTAACTAGCTTTTAGCAAATTTTTACGTGTAAACACAGAAAAAAGTCATGTCAAAAGTAGATTTTTAGGGGTTCGGGGCCCATCAATGTATTGCACCGATTGCACCAAAGCTAAAAATGCCACTGCAAGAAACTACAATCGATTGGTCAGCATTACATATAAGAATGCTAAAAGCAGAGCATGCCCTACGCGCGTGAATTTGCCCCCGCCACCCCATGACCTATATCTTACTGGCCTTCGTAACAGGGGGTACGAATATCCACCCTCCGCAAGAGGTCACCTATTATTGTTGCAGTTGAACTCAATACAAACTTGTTGCAGCTCGTTTCACTGTTCGCCGGTCGGCTGTTTTCGGACGCATATCGCATTTCTGTTTGTTTGAGAGCGTCTGCAGATGAAAATAAAGGCCATGATAATGCGTTATCTTAGTGACGCGGCACGTTAGCGCAGGCAGTATAGAGATGTATGGAAAGTAATTATTGGCGACAGCGCAGTGATACTACGTCGCTTCTTACGACTTAGGGCGACTACCAATGTGAGCGACCGTTTTTACAGTTCGATATAACTAAATTCGTGTTAAACCGTAATGCCTTCAATTTTAACGGGAATTTTTTCATCCATAACAAAGGTGTAGCGATGGGGTCTAAAATGGCACCCCTTGCTCCAATTTGTACATGGGTCGTCTGGAAGAATCGTTCGTTTGTACGCAGCAATTGCAACCGTTTATATGGCTGCGATACATTGACGATATCTTTCTGCCGTGGACACACGGAAAGGAGACGTTAGCTATCTTCCTAGAAAGCATCACTATTTTTTTTTCTCTTAATTTCACGTGGAACGTGTCTGGCCATAGGGTGGACGTATCTCGACGTGAACCTAACTCTCTCGGGAGGTCATTTCCAAACTCGGTTCACATCAAACCCACCAACCACCAGTTGTACCTACATTACAGTAGTTGTCACCCCGACACACTAAGCGCGCAATTCCCCATCCACTTTCCATTCGCGGACATCGCATTTGCAATGACGATTCCGGTGGGAAGGAATTTCTGGCCACCCTCGAAGCAACTCTGCTGAAAAGGGATTATCCCACTGAATTGATGACCGAACAAATAATTCCGAGCCACAGACGCTTCCAGCAGAACCCCCCCAGGAGTCCTTCAAAGATGGAATCCCTGCGTTATGTACTACTTTCTTCCCCGGGGTGGAAAAATTGAGACCCATTCTAAAAGATTTATTCCCCATTATTTCTTCTAGCTCGCTGACTAAAAGCCTCTTATCGGGCCTAACTAACATCGTGTACCGGAGACCTCCTAACCTCCGTAATATTCTGTCCCGGACTGCCACTAGTGCCAGCATTAGCACCCCATCCCGCCAGGCTCTTTCCCTTGCAATAAAAGCCGTTGTAAAACGTGCTAGTAAAAAAAATAAATAAAATGGGAATTAAAATACAAGAGGAGATGAAATACATCAAATTGTTAATCATAGCATAATCATAATAAAAAATGATGTACAAAATATAAAAAGTATGTTACTTATCATAATTGGTTAAAAATACAGTAATAGTGGAATTTAAATTGCTCACAACATTTTTAGGGGTTATATTCATTAAATAGATCATGAAAATATATTTTTTTATGTAATTCGATAAAATAAAATCCCAAAATAATCCAAAAGTATTCATGTGCATACTTTATTATTTCATTTGATTTTTTTGTTTTTTTTTTTATCGATAAAAAAAATATTTTTGTGACCTGTTTAATGGGTAAAATCATACCTTAAAATTTTGTGCACATTTTAAATTCCACGGTGTATCGAAATTAAAATTAAGTAAATAAATGAAAATGACATTTAAATGAGTACATATAGGTATTAAAATAATCATTATGACATCTGACCCTTGCAGACGTCATAATGCGTTCCGTACTTGGGACCAGTGTGCAATTCTTAGACGAAGTTGGAAGTCGCTTACCTTGTCTAGTTAGGATGACATGGCCTAGTTAAGATAGGCTTAGAAATTAGAATTTTCGTAAATTATATTTCAATTAAATAAATAGTGTGAAAAAATGCCTATTACATAGTACTATTGTATTAGAACAATGTTATATAAAGATTAGGATTTAGTGTTATTTGAAGGATATGTAACGAAAAGAATAGACTCAAAGAAAAAAATATCATCCGAGAATATCACCATTAAAATCGTGTTTTAATGGTCAAATATATCGACGTATTAGCGACAGTGACGTATTCATTGGACTACCATTATTTGAACGGTGAATCAATATGGTGGTCATTAAGGCGGGGCGACAACGTATAGGGTAAATACAACCATAACTAGAGATTGAAAACTAGAATTTTATAATATATGTCGTAATATCGAAGAACCGATCAATTTCGTAGGTTTTTTAAAATCATTTATAGGAGTTTTCAAACATCACTTAGTAGGGTTACAATTGCTGATATCATTTGTACCTACCAATCATATACCGATAAAATTATACTCCTAAATGTGATAATTACGCTAGGAAATTGAGTGATAAGATCAAAAATCTTTTTGCTGGGATTAGATTCTCATCAAATTAAAACATTTGCATATGTTATATTGTTTATAAGCACAAACGTAACCTATTTGATCTCAAGGACAATGAAAGTTTCAAATTAATTAAAACCCTTTCTGGGTACAAGTTTTACATTTTTTTATTCATTTTAAATTTTTGCTGACTTTTTCCCTAAGTTATAAAGAAAAATTAAAGTAATCTTAAAGATTTAAAACTGCTTCAGGGGTTGCATCAACTTCCTGGCCTAGAAATCGAAACAGGTTTATGTAATCTTGAAAACTGTAATCTAAAAATCGTTTGCCATTTTGGTTCATTTTTATCATTATTTTTCTATGATAAGATATAGAAGGTTATTGAGAAAACTTTAATTACATTATACGTATTACATTTATTCTTGATAGGTTTTTAATTACATCTGCTTTTTATTTTGGTTATGCCATGTGTTTTTTACGAGTTTCCGCGTGTATTTTTCTTTTCGAGCCGTGTTATTCACAATCGAGCCGTGTATTATTCATTGTTGTATTATTCACAATACAACCTGCAATGCCGTTCATATTGTGGGCGGCATCTTGGCAGCAGCATCTACTACCTGCGAGCATTCTGGGCGCGAGTTATTCCTCTAACTTACCGCAAACACTCACTGTGACATGGATACCTGTAAAGCTCTCACTGATAACTCAGTAAATTCACCCCAATGGTCATTTAAAAAGATTTAAAATAAACATTCATATTTAAGATCAAATAGTAAATACTTGCCGTTGTATTTATAATTAAAACTTTATGTATTTAATTTTTAATTAAAACTAATTAAACAAAGAATTTATAAAACAATAACTCTATATATTTGTTGGCATTATAAATGTCGGGGAAGCAGTAGCATAATCGGTCACTGGATCTTCCCAGGTTGGCAAAATTGGCTTTAACGGTTATTGCAAAATTCAAGTTGGCTAACTGCTTTTTGCAAAATTTATATCATTTACTATTTTTTTTATATATAACGCACTATAATGAACTTGCTAGAGTAAAGGGATCAACTCCATACACTTATTTGCCCATTTTGTGGTTCTACTGGTTATTGCATAACACGACTCATATTGGATCCTATGAAAGACCTATGAAATCGCAGTTTTTTCACACTGCCCAATTTGAACTTAAATAACTTGGGTTTGAGAAGGATTTTTAAATTTAAATAAATTTTAATTCAAGGCCATTTTATTCTTTTTTAAGAATCAGCTATTTGTTTGTCTTTACGTCGTTTGGTTTTGATCAAAAATGCTCGTTTGTTCAACCACTGTAAGGTTAAAAATTTGCAAATTTTTTCAAATATGAGATCCTGTGCCGGTGTTTTCTATTACAGCTTCTTGCAGTCTTGCTATGCAGATACCGTAAATGTTTACTATTAAGAACTGCAAACAATGATGGAGAAGTTCGTGATTTAATCACGAACCGAGTCAATCGCTCATCGCCACTGCTTCTGCATGACGTATAACCACAGATTTCACTGCAAACAGTAGCAAAGTTTCAGATTGCAGCAAAGCTTTAAAGCTTTCATTGGTTCCTGTTCACTAGAGTTTTACAGCAGAGGAATTAAGCAACTCCCACTAAAATGACAAATCTGCATAAATAGGGGTCAATATTTCTAATAATTAAATATTTATTTTTTCTATAAAGTTTTTGGACTTAAGTTTCCTATATAGAACAGCAACTTCATAGGTAAGGACCCAATATTACGTTATTTAATAAAATATCGTGTCATGAAACCGTTTAATTATTTTTGAATGGTCCTTGATTTTCCCAAGACACTTAGGTATTTTATTTAGTGCGACGATAAAGAGAGCTGAGACGGCTAAATAGATGTAAAGTATAGATATTTGTAATGATTATTCTAATGAAGTGTCGAGAAGTGTTTAAACGGGCAAATTGCTCATCAGTGCGGAACAACGCCGAGACGCTGTTCTGAGCGCGCCAAGACGACGCCTCGAGCTGACGTCACTCCCATAGATATTGATAAGCAACTGATTGAATAAATAATGCGTCACTTTCAAAAAGCGCAATTGTGAAGAGCGAGACGAACAATCATCTCGTTCGCTTACTCAGTTACAGTTAGCTGAATCATGAGAACCATTGCCTAAAAAAGATTACCTTAAATGATTCACAAAAATCGCAGAATTTGGTCCTTTTTTAGATTTCTCCATAGTTGCATAGTTCTAATTTAATACTGAAATAAATTCCATGTCTTTTCTTAGTTTCTCAGGAATAACATTTTTTTCTCGTAAAACAAACTTTTACTGAAAACGCTCGTAAAATTTGACGAAAGTTGTAAGTTTGCGACTAAATTTTAAAACAACCACTGGAAATTTTATTATATAATAAACAGAAAACGTTAGCTAATATAGTATTCTTTAATTGTCAGAAGCTCTTTTTTCTATTACCTCTTAATGTAGACATGCCGCAATAAATAATAACACCTAAAGCATTGCGCTTTTTTGCCTGCTAATAGGCAGTGAGTGTACGGCTAAATTTCAAAACAACTACTAAATTTTGCAAATACTAAAAAAAACTATAAACGCTTGCGAATAAGGCGAGTTTAATTCGCGGGAGCTATATGTTTAACATAACTTTTGATATAGATATAAATAAATAAAGAAAACTACATGGAACTGCGCGGTTGGCAGGCCATACAGCGTCAGCAAACCGCCGGAGTCTGGAAAGGTACGTTACCTATACGGCCACGCTGATAGAATCGAATCACGGTCAGCCGAGTTCAATGATTGAGTATCAAGTTAAAATAGTTTCGTCGTACTCGTAGGATGCTCACAGTGCAGCGGCTTGCCAGGTTCTCTTAAGCCGCGGCCGACTGCTCTTTTGAAGTTCAGAATTGTCGGGGATTCCTATACCCGTAAATCATCCTTAGGAGGCAATGGGGCACCTTAAAAGCAGGGGTCGTTTGGAAGGTGCCAATGTGCGGGCAAAAAAACAGAGTACCTATTTATTGTAAGTAATCGATTTATTCACTCTTACAATCACACTGACGTTCAACTTGTGGTTCCTCATGGTTCCGTGTAGCTTGAGCCTGGTGTGTTTTAGGTGAAGGTTAACCTGGCGTCATGGATTCTGAGACACGATCCGTTGGCCATCCGATCCCGTGGGATCTAGACGGGCAAGGGGCGCCTCGGTCCGTAATAAGTTCGAATTTGATTTACCGCTAATTTCAGGCAGAGGCCGCGCAAGCGACCTCGAATCTGTGACCAAACTGGAGGATGGAGAAATTCAACTAAATCTGGCAGTAAGGGCGCGAGTAGGTAAGGCGTTGGACTCTTACGGGCACGGTAT
>OX155980.1:69943348-70036399 GCA_944548615.1 Micropterix aruncella
CGAGAGAGATCTTTTTGGTTATTCGTGTTAATTTTAAATTTAAACCAGAGCAGCAGAGTTTTTTATGTTCATTTGTTTTAATTCAGGCATGACTCAATTAGCAAGACTCCTAGAAATGATATCATACCTAGTATGTATCTATTTCTTGTTGATTATAAATAAAGAAACTGATTTTGTATTATTTATTTGTTTATGTATCAACTGACCCCCATCACTGTTTCAACCGCCCCTGGTATGGGGACGGTTGAAACAGTAGGATATATTTTTATTAAACGCTTTCTATCTAGTAAATATGACAGTTGAGTCTCTAATTCTAACACGATTTGGAGACAAAGGTCTACTCTCTCATTTCAAGTGTTTTGTTTGTAATTGGGTTTAATAATAGCAGTGCTACGGGCGTTCAAAGCAAAATTGTTTCAACCGTACCCAGTCTCCCCTACTCCAGCAAATGTCAAAGTGACTTTTTGCATAGAAGGGAGAAACCACAGTAGTCCAGGACTTGTGTGGTTTCTCAAATAAACGAAAATTTCACGCCATTACTGCTCCATAGATATTTGGTGGACTAGTGTTATTTTTCCAGAAAATATGCATTTAGGCGTTGAGAATCAAGTTGCATCACACAGTGAATTTCGAAAAAATGTGACTAGTGTTGTTTCTCAAATAATCGATTCAAATAATTTTGTTTCTATGTAATGTTAAATAGGTTTAAAGTATTGGAGTTAAAATGCCGCAAAGTTTTAGATATTCTATAGACTTATACACTCAAGAGCAATGAATCCGGGTCACTAGAATAACCGTAATATCTTGAAAAACTGAGAATGCTAGCGTATTCAAATAAACAATATTTTATAGACAATTTATTAGTACTCAAAAAAAAATAATAAAACTTTAGTGGGTGTAAAGAAATGCCATTAAAAAGGCCAAAATAAAATAAACGATTTTTTGAAAGTCGAACCACAAATAATCACAGTTTTTGTTTTTGATTTTGTTTCTGTTCTCTCACAAAACAAATCGATTGTGTCACCCCAAGACTTTCCCTGCAAGTAAACAAGCCCCCCCCCCCCCCCAACCTATTCTCACCCGCTCGCCGTTTCGCAGTACATATATAATAATATGTAGTATTTTACGTGTTTCCAAACATTATGTATTTTCCTAAATATGGCGGATTTAAATATTATTTACGTCTCATGTATACGAGATATTCCAACCAATTCCACAATGTGATGTCGCTCCAACAAGGCATCTGGGTACCGAATTTCAAGTCTTTAACTGAAATATTTCGAGATTGTATTATGACTAACGTGGCATCTGGTGGACCGATTTCAACAATCTATTCAACTCTTGCCACGACCGAATGATGTTTGCATGCCAAATTTCAGCTCAATGCGTTCGGGTGAAGCGTTTAAGCGCTATCGTGGAGGAATACACACACACACATACAATTACAGACAGACTTTAGCCTTGAAGTAGTCTTAAACGTCTTGGGAAGGGGAGGGGGGGGGGGGAATGTATATATCTGTCTTAATCTCGAAAAAGAATTTTTGTGCGTTCACAATAGTTTCCTTCTGCCGGGAAAGTAGAAGCAACAGCAATCATCAGTGTCAAACTACTTATGCCTTGATGGGAGGTGATAGAGAAGGTGGGTCCGAAAATCCCACACTATTATAATTGCCGAGGAGCTTATCCTACTGGCTGCTGTGGATATGGCTAATATAATGATCGAAGAAAGGGTTGGGAAACTTTTTTAGAAGATTCCTCTGTCGAACCACACCATTATACAAAAATATAAGTTTTGTCACCCGAAGACTTCACCAGCAAGTAGCCAAAGATTGATCATCTGAATATTAATTTCATAAATCTCTATCCTCGAGAAATACACAAACGCAGACAGAAAGACAACAGTCAGTCCAGTCTGGAAATGTTCTTAATCGTCGGTTTTTTTTACTCGTCCATAATACTTTGCCTTCTCGTCGGTTCATGGGTTGGGAATGCAAAAACAATTCGCAAGTGCGCGTCGCCGTGAATTTCGAATATCTAACAAGCAACTCAATGCAGTAAAGATTTAAATGTCGAACGTGCTTCGCCGTCTATTTAAAAATTCCAATCGTAAACGCGCGGCACCGCAAATTTAAATATTTGATTCCGCCATACGTTTGTATGGCGGAATGTAAATTTCATTCATGCAGCTTGTATATGAGATATAGTGGCCAACATTTTACAATGTGATTTCGGCCCATCAAAGCATATGTGTAGGCATTCGAGTCCAATATGACTAGTGATTTAAACCACAATCTTTTCACTTCTTGCCACGACGAAATGATGCCTGCATACCAACTTTCAGCTCAATAGGATTGAGCGATTGGGCGCTATGGTGGAGGAATACACATAGAAACATACACACACACGAGCCACATAGCAGACTTCAATCTGGAAATAGTCTTAATCGTGTCATGTCAGGCTCTAAACGGACATTTCCGTCTTCACGATACTTTACCACCTGGCTAGTGGGTGGGCCGGAAAATGAATATAACAAGTGCTCCTGGTAGATATTCAATATTCATTAATAATATGGTTCATATTGAATAACCTAGCACTCTTAGTTTCCGACACATCTATATGTTTATGTTTGTGACCCAGATTTATTGCTGTTAAATCTATATACAAAAAAAGTATTGTATATAAAAAAGTATTGGAGCCAAAATGCCGCAAAGTTTTAAACATTTTAGCTACTTAAATATAGAGAAAAAGAGAAAGGTATACGCCTCTCAAGAATTTCACATTATTTAACTCATCGCAATCAATTATTTCTGCGAGAAATATACTTTAGCCAAATTTTGAATACCCCTTATACACTGTCAATTTAACAACATTGACCTTTGAAATAGCGAATGTAATACTTTTCCGTCATAACGACTAACACTGACCATGAAGCTACTCTTCAGTAGTTTCCTCATTTTTTCAGAAGTTTATTTGTATTATGTTTGTATTTAATGCGTATTTTCTATGCAAACGAACTGTTTAGTAAAAATCGGTGTCACCTCATAACATTCCAGAAAAGCAGACAACCCCCCTCATGCCACCCCCCCCCCCCCCCAACCACCACCCCTGTCCCGTCAAGGAATACACACACACAGACAGACTACACTCTGGAAAATATCCGTCTTCATCTTGAAAAAAAAAATTACGCGTTCACAATAGTTTCCCTCTGCCGGGAAAGTAAAATAGCAAAACCTCCATTAGGCCAAGAAACTGTCCCCTTCATGTTGTATGGCTGTCAGTCTCTCTGAAAACACAACATCTCAAGAACGCGTTATATATTTTTATATTTCTAGAGAATTAATCAAATGCCGAAATATTAAAAGTTTTGTAGAAATAGACAACCCCTTTTTTCCTAAGAAACTCAAGTATAACTCATTTTTGAAAGTTTAATTCTACAAATTGCAAAAACCACGGATATGACATTTTACCGAGAACAAAGAGATGAAGATAACATATATATATTTACCTTTCATAAATATTATATTATATGAACAAAGCAGGTTATCTCGCGTTGAATTGACTGACAACTACTCACAAGGGAGGAAGAAAGAAATGGCTAGAATGTTTGTTCATCGTATCGCGCGTGTTAAACTTGACAATGGCATGGCAACGCGAGGTTTTGCTATCAGTAACCATATTTCCTACTTTTCTTCTCCTCTTTGCGTGCCGTGTCCGATATCTGGAGTAGGCGACCATGACTGAGATTCTCGTCTCGCTAGTCTAGACGGCCGTACTTCTTAAATTTTGAATAAATTTTCAGCCATGAATGAATAAATGAATTAAATAACTTTAATTAAATTAAATAACTTTTTTGGTAGATTATGGCGAAAAAACAGAATGAAGCAAACACAGAATGAAGCAGAAAACAGATCATGGAGAAAAAACAGGTTTTTAGTCAATTCACCCAATTTACCCATTCTGTATACAATATTACCTTCATAAGATCGGACTTAAAGTAAATTTAAATTATATTAAAAAGTAAATTTAAAATATATTAAAACTATTTTATAATTTATCGAATACGAATAATTTATATTTATCGGACTAAAAATAAATTTAATATACATTAAAAACCTTTTTATAAATACGAATACGAATACGAATAATATATAAATTATATATATATATATATATATATATATATATATATATATATATATATATATATATACATATATATATATATATATATATATACATATATATACATATATATATATATATATATATATATATATATATATATATATATATATATATATTATATATATATATATATATATATATATATATATACATATATATATATATATATATATATATATATATATATATATATATATATATATATATATATATATATATATATATATATATATATATATATATATATATATATATATATATATATATATATATATATATATATATATATATATATATATATATATATATATATATATATATATATATATATATATATATATATATATATATATATATATATATATATATATATATATATATATATATATATCATTTTATTGAGACATTACAATCTAAAATATTAGCAAAAAAGAAATTAAATTATTCTTTAAAAATATACCGTTTTTTTTCAAAATATCGCAAATATCCAACGAACTCTGATAATTTTAAATAAATATACAAAATATTTATGGCAACTTAATGAATTTGTTTTTCTTTTAGTAGTACGTATGACTTCCGAGTTTAATAAAATTTTGGAAAAAGTTATAACTTTGAATCTATATGAACCACATGGACACTTATGTCCCATCAATTTATACAAAATATATTAAACCAATTTTCACAAAACTTGACATACATGTTATTTTCATCGCCCTTTATTACTTTTATGAATCAAAAATTTCAATTACCGCAATGCTTATGGACTTCAAAGTGTACGGTTGATTTTAAAGTTAATATTGTGTATATTTATTATATATTATGTATTGTGTATATGTGTTATATATAAAGTATTAATAATATAATCATATAACGTTAACTAATAATATTTAATAATATAATCATATAACATTTATTATTAATGTTACTAATTATTATTTATCATTATTTTGTAATCGTGTTTATATATATAATATTACAAATATGGGTATTACGTATTACAAATATATTAATACCATAACGAATATGTTTATAACATATTACTCATTGTAATTGTATTTAGATATATGTTTACGTACTCAAAACCAATCACAGAATCAGCATCTCCCCCTTGTAGTTTAGTGAAATTTTCTGAAAAACGAACATTTAGAAGCAAATCATGTAACTTTGGGGGCGATATTTTCCGATATTTTCTCCCTAATTCAACCATGCTGAATCCAAAAATGCCGGTTGCCCAAACGAAATCCTGACCGGAAGTGAGATATCCAATATGGCGGTCAATACGGCGTCGAAACCCGAAATCGGAGCTGTAAAGCCCCCTGACATAGGAACGCGTCCAAAATGTCTAGATGTATGTTTCTGAGCATAGGGAATTTAAAAATATGCTGAAAAAAAACATAGGTCCGATATTTCAAGATGGTGGCCAAGATGGCGCCAGCACCATATTGCCCGTATTTTATCGTACAAACGAGCGTTTTTAAACATGAGTATTTCAAAAAGTAACTTTAAAACAACGTTGAGCTAAACGTTTATTCAAATCTTTTCGAAATGGAACAAACAAGCGACTTTTTGGCAACAGCAACTTACAGAAACTAAAACATATTACTGTGTGTCTCCAGAATTAAGACAGGTACGTGCAGGGAGTACAAAGTTTTATGCAAGGAGCGTTTTCTTTTCTGCAAGTTACAAAACTCTTTACAGTGGCAAACAACAACTTCTGGACACGGCTTAGGGATAGGATTTAGCGTCATGAAACGTGGAACAGCTTGCTCTCCGTCAATGGTCCAGTCGCAGTCTTCGAGCAATGTAAGAGATGGCTTGGGAAGGTGGGAATTTTTCCAAACACACACCTGTCAATTAAAAAAAAAGATTAAAGAACATTTTGACAGTCTTTTGTGTTTTTATTGTGATATGTTCTAGGCCAACTTACTTGGTAGTGGCACCTTTTGATGTGAAGCCCTAGTGCATTTGTTGTAGGTGGGAGGGATTCCAGCTTTCTCACAGCTCCGAATAAAATACCGTGGGTGTCATCTGCACATACAACGCTATGATCAACCTGTATAGATAATTACATCGTTTGTATTGTTTTTTTCATTGGTAGGCGTAAACTTAACTTGAAAACGTATGCCTCCGTATCTTATACAACAGCTTCACGAAGTACGCCTATGCGCTCTTGAAAACGTCCTCACCAAGTGGCCAGCGTCCAAGTCTCCGCAGAAGCTCGCAGTTTTCGCCACAGAAGACCTTCTATAAAACGCTAAACTCACTGCAAACGTATCTGTCTTAATTCTGGAGACACACAGTAATGTTTTTTAGTTTCTGTAAGTTGTTGTTGCCAAAAGGTCGCTTGTTTTTACCATTATCGAAAAGATTTGAATCAAAATTTATCTCAACGTTGTTTTAAAATTATTTTTTGAAATCCTCATGTTTAAAAACATATATCGAGACGCGTCACGCTCGTTTGTACGGCAAAATAGGGTAATATGGTGCTGGCGCCAGCTTGACCGCCATCTTGAAATACGTTCCAATATTTTTTACGGCGTATTTTTACATTCCCCGTATTCAAAAACATACATCTAGATATTTTGGACGCGTTCCTATGTCAAAGGGGGGTTTTACAGCGCCGAATTCTGGTTTCAGCGCCATATTGGCGGCCATATTGGATATCTCACTTCCGGTCGGTATTTCGCTTGGGTAACCGGCATTTTTAGATTCAGCAGCGTCGAAATAGGAAGGAAATACCGGCTACTCAAAAGTTACCTGATTTGCTTCTAAAAGTAAAAAGGAGAGCTCTTAAAAGTAAAAAGGAGAGACTACTAAAATATTGGATAATTTGCGACGGTTTTCCAAGCCGAGTTGTTTGCTATATTGGAATGCATAAAACTCCAAAGTCGACTTGAGGTAAAAAATAGAAAAATCCTCATCAGCAGCATTCGACTCTCTGGCTAAAGACACCAGAATCGTCTGTAGTCTGGGACTGTATACAAGAGCGCAACAAATTAGAAAAAAACATCAAAATCACCTTAATATGGACACTGGGCCATCAAGGCATACCCGGCAACGAAGAGGCCGACAAACTGGCAAAACTGGGTACACTGGAATGCCCGGTGGAGCCAGTTGTTAGGGTCCCCTTCGTCATAGGTAAGAAAATCATCAGGGACTGCTTGGAGCAGGAACCTCAGGCATCCTGGAAAGAGAGCCAGAATGTTGCTAGGCAACGGCCATGATGGAGCAACCACTTCAAAATAAAACCAACGCCCTACTTGACATGAGCAATGAGAACCTTAGAACCCCCATCGATCTCCTCACCGGACACACGGCCCTTAGAGCGTATCTGTTCACCCTTGGCTTGACCGAGAGCAAAGACTACTGAATATGTGGCGAAGAACCTGAAGACAGCATACATATCGTTGGTCGCTGCCCAGGCCTCGCCGCAAAAAGACACAGTTTACTTGGACGAGCCTTTCTCGAACCCAGCGACCTGCCCAACCTGAAGGTCAGTAATCTGAATGGACTGGTAAACAGTACCGGGATTCTAGAAGACCACTGACCCAACCACAAAGTGCGTAGTTACAAAAAGCTCTTATAGATGCAGGGGACATCAAGGGCTGGATACAAGCCCCTCACTCCCTTTACTACTACTACTACTAAGGTATATGTGTATTTACCATATAATTATATAAATACGGTTACTTATATACAACTAATGTCCCTATTACGAATCTTGAACTATTCATATAGATTTTGCATATTAAGTTGTATTATTGTATTGTTGCCATTATGCTATATTATTAAATTTAATTAGGTACATTTAATATTCCTAAAAACAACATGTTTGTTAGGTTAATTAAGTTAGCTATAAATAATTAAGTTAGCTGTATATTATAATATCAAAGTTGACATTGCTCAGTTTAGTTATTTACTCTGACCCGCCTAGATACGGGGGCACTGTGGAGGAAGTCAAACAGCTAAAGTCCAACCAGAGCCCTCCCTCGCAACTCGATCGCCTCGTCGAAAAATTAGAAGAAAGAGATAGAAGCTCCAAGAACTTAATTATCTACGATACACCAGAATCATCATCTTCAGTGGCGGCGGACAGAATCAGCCATGACAAATCTCACGTAAAAACAATTCTCGGAAGGTTTAAAGACTTTAAGGTGGAAAATGTACGAGTATATCGTCTTGGAAAACGCTCTGATAAATCGAGACCCATCCGCGTTGTCCTGAAAGATAAGGCCGAGGTACTGACCATCCTGAAGTACAAAAGAGAAAACAACATAAGAAATATTGGAGCTGATTTAACCGTTTTTCAAAGGGAGCACCTCAAGAAACTCCGTGGCGAACTCGAGGATCGCATCGCACGTGGGGAAAATAACCTCACCATAAAATACATCCGTGGGACTCCCAAAATTATCGATAGAACCTCGATCCAACCAAAAAACTAACCACTGGTAACATCCTTCAATTCACATTCTTATACACAAACCTGGCAACGCTATGCTCTAAATTTGACGAACTCACCATAGAGGTAGCCAAGTTTCATCCGACATTCATTCTGATCACTGAAACATGGCTACATCCCGATATAATGGACGCAGCGGTTAAAAATACCTGGATACGTACTCTATAGAAAAGACAGAATAAAAACAAAAGGTGGTGGAGTGGCAATTTATTGTTTAGGAAGTATTCAATCTGTCAATGTGCAAGCGCGACCCAATGCTCAATTCCCAGCCATCCACTCCGACATGCTGTGGCTTAGCATATAAATAGAAAATCTAAAATTTGAGCTAGCATGCATATACAGACCAGACACGTCTACACACGTAAATATTAAAGAGCAAACTAACGAAATCATAACTGCTATGGAGCAAATATCTTCGCATCATGATGTTCTCATCTTCGGCGACTTTAATTTTCGACAAAAAATAAACTGGCCATTAACAGAAGCTCCAGAGAATACATCTAGCCTAGAGAACCAGGTCACAACCATGATACTGAACAGCAGTCTCTACCAACTGGTAGACAGACCAACACGCTACAGAGGCAATGATGAGCCTGGCTGGCTAGATCTTATATTCTGCAATGACAAGCAACTGGTGTCATAAATGGATTATTTGCCGCCGATAGGTATCAGTGATCATATATCAATTTTAGCGACTATACAGGTGCAAACCAACAGCAAGCTTGATGACACTCCGCAGAAACCTCGAAAAAATTACAAAGACCATGACTACTCTGAAATTAAAGACACTCTCACAAATAGCGACATATTTATAGATACATATACTGCAAACAACATTGACGACAAGTGGAACTTATTCTCCAAAGCATACCAAGATGAAGTCGAAAACAAGATACCTACCATCAAAACGAGGAAACGAGTAAACCTTGGGTTAATGCACATATTAAAAATTTGATCGATATCAAGAAAAAAGCTTGGGATGCTTACAAAAGATGCAAAGAATGTCATGACACCGAAAGCAACCATTCCTATTATCAAAAATACCGACAGCACTGTAACGAAGTGACAAGAGCCCTGAGGCAGTCTAGGGCATCGTTCGAGAAACACGTATTAGAGAGCGGCCCCAAATCATTTTACAAATACATGAGAACACAAACGGCTTCCAAGATGTCTGTGCCCCAAATGGTCAAGGATCCGATTAATGGTAAAATGCTGACTTCCAGTAAAGATATTGCTGATGCATTCGGTAGGCAGTTTCATCTAACCTATGTTCGTGAACCCTCTGGACCAATACCCCCAATCAAAGGTGAAAGGACCGAAGATACACTAGAGTACGTGGAGTTCACTGCCGATGATATTGAGAAGTATCTAAACTCTCTCGACGATGCCTCCTCATGCGGACCCGACAACATACCGACCATTGTTCTAAAAAAGTGTTCCAAGGAAATCAGTCCCATCCTATCGGACATTATGACTTATTCGTTTAATAATGGCTCTGTACCTCAGGGGTGGAAAACTGCTACAATTACGCCAATTTTTAAAAAAGGAGATAAACTGGACCCGGCCAACTACCGTCCCATAAGTGTAACTTCTGTGTTATGCAAATGTATGGAAAGAATAGTGGCTAACTCTATTAGGAAGTACACAACAGACCACCACTACTACCGGAAGAGCAGCACGGCTTTATTCCTGGGAAATCCGTTACCACTAACCTCCTTTCCTGCGTGAACGCATGGAGCATTGCTATGGATACCCACATCCCGATTGATGTGCTATACTTGGACTTTGAAAAGGCATTTGATAAGGTACCGCTGGAAAGGCTTCTCGCTAAGCTAGAACATATCGGCATACGAGGCAAACTGCACAGCTGGATTAAGTCCTTTTCGAATGGCCGCACATTTAAAGTGCGAGTTGGCGACACCCTGTCAGACGAATTCAATGTGGTCAGCGGAGTTGTGCAAGGATCAGTGTTGGGCCCTACGCTGTTCAACTTATTCATCGCGGATCTTAAAAAAGGCATAACTTCAAGTGTTACTTTCTTTGCGGATGACACCAAACTGTTTGCAAATCCTACTATAGCAAATCTCAGCAAAGACCTTGATCAAATTCTTGATTGGTCCACAACATGGTTGATGAAGCTAAATGCTGATAAATGTACGGTCCTTCACATCGGCAAGAGCAACCCCAAACAACAGTACTATCTAGGGTCGGTTCCGTTACAAAGTGTTACGAAACAAAGGGACCTGGGCGTAACGATGGTGAGCGATCTCAAGTGGGGTGAGCACATTATACAGATTGTGAAAAAGGCTAACTCAGTTATGTACCTCATCCGCAAGTCGTTTAACTATATCACACCAGCCTTATTTGTGTCACTGTACAAAACCTACATACATCAGACCAATGCTAGAGTTTGGATTCCAGATATGGAATCCGTACTTTGTGAAAGACGAGGATCTCTTAGAAAAAGTCCAGCGCCGAGCGACCAAGATGCCAATGGGGTTCAAAAATCTGGAATATGCAGAACGACTCCGCAGATTGCAGCTGCCTACACTTAAGGATCGTCGGACCAGGGGTGACCTCATTAAAACATATAAGATCCTCAACGGATGCTACAATTGCCCCGAATTGTCTTCTATCTTCAAGAGAAACTACAAGCATCATCTGCGAGGACACAATTTTAAGCTGGAGAAAACGCGATTCCACATGAATCCCAGGAAACATTTCCTGACCAACCGGATTGTGGACCAGTGGAACAGTTTACCTGCCGAAGTGGTTGAAGCGAGTAGTGTCAATATGTTCAAAAATAGACTAGACGGACACCTTAAACAGAAATTGTAGTTGTACTCAGTTTCATATTCAGACATATCAGCAATTATGCTGCCTGTCTGTAAATGTAATAATAATAATAATAATAATAAAACAACACGAAAGTAATAAAAAATAATTTTCATGTAGGCTAGAATGCTGTTTTCCAGATTTTCCAGTTTTTTTGAATTGAATACATTCGACTGAAATATTTCCATTCCAAAGGCATGGCAATCAAAACAAAACGAGAGAAACCTAATATGTCGTTCCTATTCAAAAAAAGACTTACTGATATCCATCCTTCGAATCGTGAGTAGAAAAAAAGCACTTTCAGTTTTTACGAATTTTCCAATTTTCCTGGCAACTTTTGCAATTTTCCTTTCCGTTAGGACCTTACTTAGACTATTACGAACTTTAAAAAAAATAGCTAAATCGGTTCAGCCGTTCAACCTAATATGGGATTACCAACGAACAGCATTTCATTTTTATTTATATACTAGCTGAAACTGGTCGAGATCGACGGTCAGTGTGTTGATAAAGACTTTTCCTGCAAGCAGACAATCCTCCTCGCGCGCCAACCCCCCCCCCCCCCCCTCCACCCCCCCCCCCTCAGAGCCCAGATCTCAACCCAATTGAGCTTTTGTGGGAAGAGCTTAATAGAAATAGGGCAGTTGTTGTCCCTCCTTGCAAGAAGACATGTGGAAGACTTTATAAGAAAGCTAAAACAACATATCAAAAGATACAATCGACAAATTGATTCCTTGTATGCAGACTAAATAAAAATGTAATAAAATGCATTGCAAGTGAGGGTTTTTTGACGAAAAATCTGTTTAAAATATGAACGGCATTTTTAATGTAATTTATTGATATTTTTGGTTTTCTTCTTGATGTATGTGTAAATAAGTATTAAGTAAATAAGTATTTTAAATAATAATTTAACCTCTTGCTGCGTATTTTGAGTTTTATTTAATTTTTCTTCCTTGATGTAGGTGGTCTCAAACTTTTGGCCGGCAGTGTATATATATATATATATATATATATATATATATATATATATATATATATATATATATATATATATATATATATATATATATATATATATATATATATATATATATATATATATATATATATATATATATATATATTATAGATAAAAGATACAAAATAATAAATAATTTGCCCTTATAAACGGAAAATCGGTTGTGTCACGCCAAGACTTTCCCGGCAAAGAAGCAACACCCCCCCCCCCTCCCCAAACCAACCAATCATTAGTGACGGCCACGCGGTATCGCGTAAACGGCCGTTCGGTGAGGTTTCCGCAACACGCGATATCGCGTGAACGCCATGTGTTAAAACATAGCATTTTAACGGTATGTGTATTTAGCATTTAGTTTAAAAATTAGTATTTAGAATATGTGTATAGATTAAATACTTGGTTAACCTTGATACCCTCGGACAAGGCACCAGTCTTTGTGGGCAGCTGTAAATGGTGTCGGTACAAAAAAGGTTTACGCTGTATCGTATGTCCTATAGAAAACGATAAAAATAACCACACCATATGACATCCCTACGAGGGGAATCGATTAAGCCGTTTTCCCGCAAAAACGCTGTAACCTGGAATACAGCGTGGTCTCGTGGTCGAATTCAATGTGGTCAGCGGAGTTGTGCAAGGATCAGTGTTGGGCCCTACGCTGTTCAACTTATTCATCGCGGATCTTAAAAAAGGCATAACTTCAAGTGTTACTTTCTTTGCGGATGACACCAAACTGTTTGCAAATCCTACTATAGCAAATCTCAGCAAAGACCTTGATCAAATTCTTGATTGGTCCACAACATGGTTGATGAAGCTAAATGCTGATAAATGTACGGTCCTTCACATCGGCAAGAGCAACCCCAAACAACAGTACTATCTAGGGTCGGTTCCGTTACAAAGTGTTACGAAACAAAGGGACCTGGGCGTAACGATGGTGAGCGATCTCAAGTGGGGTGAGCACATTATACAGATTGTGAAAAAGGCTAACTCAGTTATGTACCTCATCCGCAAGTCGTTTAACTATATCACACCAGCCTTATTTGTGTCACTGTACAAAACCTACATACATCAGACCAATGCTAGAGTTTGGATTCCAGATATGGAATCCGTACTTTGTGAAAGACGAGGATCTCTTAGAAAAAGTCCAGCGCCGAGCGACCAAGATGCCAATGGGGTTCAAAAATCTGGAATATGCAGAACGACTCCGCAGATTGCAGCTGCCTACACTTAAGGATCGTCGGACCAGGGGTGACCTCATTAAAACATATAAGATCCTCAACGGATGCTACAATTGCCCCGAATTGTCTTCTATCTTCAAGAGAAACTACAAGCATCATCTGCGAGGACACAATTTTAAGCTGGAGAAAACGCGATTCCACATGAATCCCAGGAAACATTTCCTGACCAACCGGATTGTGGACCAGTGGAACAGTTTACCTGCCGAAGTGGTTGAAGCGAGTAGTGTCAATATGTTCAAAAATAGACTAGACGGACACCTTAAACAGAAATTGTAGTTGTACTCAGTTTCATATTCAGACATATCAGCAATTATGCTGCCTGTCTGTAAATGTAATAATAATAATAATAATAATAAAACAACACGAAAGTAATAAAAAATAATTTTCATGTAGGCTAGAATGCTGTTTTCCAGATTTTCCAGTTTTTTTGAATTGAATACATTCGACTGAAATATTTCCATTCCAAAGGCATGGCAATCAAAACAAAACGAGAGAAACCTAATATGTCGTTCCTATTCAAAAAAAGACTTACTGATATCCATCCTTCGAATCGTGAGTAGAAAAAAAGCACTTTCAGTTTTTACGAATTTTCCAATTTTCCTGGCAACTTTTGCAATTTTCCTTTCCGTTAGGACCTTACTTAGACTATTACGAACTTTAAAAAAAATAGCTAAATCGGTTCAGCCGTTCAACCTAATATGGGATTACCAACGAACAGCATTTCATTTTTATTTATATACTAGCTGAAACTGGTCGAGATCGACGGTCAGTGTGTTGATAAAGACTTTTCCTGCAAGCAGACAATCCTCCTCGCGCGCCAACCCCCCCCCCCCCTCCACCCCCCCCCCCCCCCCTCAGAGCCCAGATCTCAACCCAATTGAGCTTTTGTGGGAAGAGCTTAATAGAAATAGGGCAGTTGTTGTCCCTCCTTGCAAGAAGACATGTGGAAGACTTTATAAGAAAGCTAAAACAACATATCAAAAGATACAATCGACAAATTGATTCCTTGTATGCAGACTAAATAAAAATGTAATAAAATGCATTGCAAGTGAGGGTTTTTTGACGAAAAATCTGTTTAAAATATGAACGGCATTTTTAATGTAATTTATTGATATTTTTGGTTTTCTTCTTGATGTATGTGTAAATAAGTATTAAGTAAATAAGTATTTTAAATAATAATTTAACCTCTTGCTGCGTATTTTGAGTTTTATTTAATTTTTCTTCCTTGATGTAGGTGGTCTCAAACTTTTGGCCGGCAGTGTATATATATATATATATATATATATATATATATATATATATATATATATATATATATATATATATATATATATATATATATATATATATATATATATATATATATATATATATATATATATATATATATATATATATATATATATATATATATATATATATATATATATTATAGATAAAAGATACAAAATAATAAATAATTTGCCCTTATAAACGGAAAATCGGTTGTGTCACGCCAAGACTTTCCCGGCAAAGAAGCAACACCCCCCCCCCCTCCCCAAACCAACCAATCATTAGTGACGGCCACGCGGTATCGCGTAAACGGCCGTTCGGTGAGGTTTCCGCAACACGCGATATCGCGTGAACGCCATGTGTTAAAACATAGCATTTTAACGGTATGTGTATTTAGCATTTAGTTTAAAAATTAGTATTTAGAATATGTGTATAGATTAAATACTTGGTTAACCTTGATACCCTCGGACAAGGCACCAGTCTTTGTGGGCAGCTGTAAATGGTGTCGGTACAAAAAAGGTTTACGCTGTATCGTATGTCCTATAGAAAACGATAAAAATAACCACACCATATGACATCCCTACGAGGGGAATCGATTAAGCCGTTTTCCCGCAAAAACGCTGTAACCTGGAATACAGCGTTTTGTCATTTGAGGGCAGAGTTGTGAGTAAATAGCACCGTTGCAATATATTTTTGCACCGCTTTTACTAAAGAAATAAATTAATTGTGGGGCTGTTGTGTGTCGTTTGGCCCGGTGGTATATACCGGTCAATGCTTCTGCATAGGCCGGTGAGTTTGGATTCACCTTTATCAGGGACGCCTGACGTTCATAGTCACAGTCTAGACAGTTGACAATTTGCACAATCTTCGAGGAGGCTTCTTCTTTGTCCTATTTTATATTATATTACGATTTTATTAGGAAAAAATCAAAACTAAAGATACTGCCACTTTGAAATATGAATTTAGAAATATTGTGGGGCCAATTTCTATGCTATGCAAAAAGACGTATTTTTTTGCTGATATGAAAACAAAGCTAAACTACTCCCCTGCCATAGCAAGAGATAATATTAGAAGAGCGGTCAAATCGGCTGTTATTCACTAGAGTCTAAATATGCAAAAGTTTTATTGAATATTCCCCATATTTTTGTTATCATATTCCCGATGTTATCTTGTTTGCACGTGGGGATTTAGTCCGCTTATCCGCAACAAGGACACAGTTGATACCCTCAAAGGACGTTTGCTGAAAGATTGAAATACGCTTATCAAAAGACGGGGACATAAAAACACGAGTAAAATTCATAGGCAGCTTTATATTTTCTTCTTGATATCCTTTGACCGATTACAGATCGAGGCACAATGGACATAATAATTATTAAAACTGGTCACTAAAATATATAAATAAAATTTTGAAAATGAAAATATTTTGTGTAAATTTGGGAATAATTCGTCAAATTAATAGCAACAACAACTTATGTATACATAGATCAGAAAACATGACACAAAGGGCATAAAATATATTTTAAATCCCCTGTGGGCGACCCCACGAGAACTGTCAACTTTTCGTTGGGTGGCTGCGCTATTACATTTTTTTAATTTTTTTATTTCCCTATTAAAAATGCGAAATTTATTAAAAAGCATTGCAAGACAGCTTTTTCCACGTGTTTCCTATCCTATCTATAATGTGAATTCTATACTATTTATAATTCGTTTCTATCCTATTAGGAATCCTTAAAAGCTCACAAGTTAATGTCTTTGGAGAGCCGAAGAGATCCCTGTGGTGAAAACCAACGCATCTCAAAATGCATTTCTATACAGAGCGTGTCATAGATATAATAGACTTCTAAGTGTGGACATATTACACTCATCAAAAACCTCTTTTAAGAATTCAATTTAAAAAAATCTAGAGTCTATTTAGATTATCACAAAACATTTATACATATTATATTTCATTTAATTTAATTCATGGACATAATTTTATCTCAAGTATATTCATTATAATACCTATATATCATACCTAAAATTAAATATAAATTTATTTATATACATACATAATATTTCTTTATCTATTCTGTCTCTTCCTTTTACTTCACTTCCCATCCTGATTCCCCCCATTCTCAAGCGGAAACAATATAAAATTATATTGCGTTCATTTTGTATACATTATATATTCGGAATCACATTAATGGATTTTTCTCACTTTTAAAAACGTTTTTATTGCATTGTATGTATTTCTGGTTGGTTCCAGAATAAAATAAAATAAAATAAAACAACCGCGATAGTCTTCGATTTTATACAGTTCTACATTGTTGATTTTTTAACGCCACCCGACTTTATTCCCCGCGCTGATTCCGAAACTGTTTATCTTTTGTCGGACTCAATAAATAATAGAGAAGTGTCAAACACCTATATTTGGGGTAGGTTAAGTTACTCGTAGTTTTTTTAAACAATTCCCAAAAACTTTAAGATTAAGTTTGTTTTTATAAAAATCCATCATATAATCTAATATAAAATACTATAAACGCTATTTTGTATCACGTTCTGCATTAAAATGATCGAATTTAGTAACGTGCTCCTTTTTGAAAAATAGGCGAGACACCGATACCTAATTAATCTCGATTTCTTCATTTGAAGTAGAAAAACACGTATAGAATGCGTGCAATTGCAGATAATGCGGTATATTTAAAATATACAAGACGATGCTGTATAATTTATTAAGTTTTGCATTATAAGTTAATAAACACTCAATAAGTTTGATCCTTAATTTAAATGTTTTTTTAGATTTAATTGTTAAGTGATTTAATTGTTTGTGTTAGAAGATGTAATTGTCGACATTCTATTGATTCACGATTCATTTCCATCGATTCCATTGATTCACTACATTCTATCGATTCGTTCCACAGACCACGGAGAAAACTTTCGCGAAATAGTCCGTGCTTTTAGTAGCACAATGGGCCCGATTGCGTTTCTTTGTGAACTAAAACTACAATTAGTCCAAGCGAACGAGACAGAGCAATACGTTAGAACGGAATATGAAACGAACGATCGTCGATAAATACTATCTGCCTAACTTATACTCGTCCGAATAAATTCGAGCATATTTCGTCGGTGTAAGATTTGACCTTGGCGGCAGTTTTAATGCGAAAAAGTGACAACCGGTCATCTCACACTCTGCTCTAGCGTATTGCCCTGTCTCGTTCACTCGGACTAATTTCCGATTTTAGTTCACGAAGAAACGCAATCGAGCCCAATAACACCCGCTAGACATTTTTTTCGAATTCGGATATTTTGAACTGAATAACCTTGATTACCTTCCGCCGCCGAATTCTAACCTTTACGGAGATCTGTACCTATATTGTACGCTTATTATATAATAAATAAATAACAACTTTTTGTTACACTAGCTTTGTTACACCAACTTTCTTTAAAGTACACTAGCTTTAGCCATTTATTGTGTATGTATTAAAAAAAACATGTTTTGCTAATGTTTAATTTGTTTTCAATTTGCAACAATAAAACCCAACCTACTACCATGATATCACACATTCCACGCATGTTTGCATTAACGGATAGGATAGGTACTCACACAACAAAAAACATTTTCAAGATTGATTAATCCGACCAATAGTTCGATTTTTTATTCGAAAATACCTTGTCCCTACATTCGCGATTTGCTGGCCAGACTTTATTATTTCGCGAAATTTAAGTGTTTTTTTTATTTTAAAGTTTTGTTACAGAATCGTACATCGTTCAGGGATTCCCAAAGTCGTGGCAAGCTTAAGAGAATTTTCTCACGGCACTACAGTCTTATAATATCTATCTTTGTCATACAATATTTATCTATGTTCAACGATAACATTACCATCAAGGAAATGTACATAACAGATGGCATGTGCAATGCATCCTTGTTGCTATCCGTGGCCTCATCCGGTTGAAGTTCAAATTCATTTCCTATCATTTTACTTTCGTGGCCCACCACCGATGAGAAGGGAAAGTATTGTGCGAGCTAATAAAAGTGTCCATATTGAAGTCTGTCTGGGTTGAGTGTCTGGGTAAATCTCCACGACAGTGCCCAAACGCTTAATCCAATTGAGCTGAAATTCGGTATGCGGGCATCGTTTGGTCATGGCAAGAGTTGAAAAGATTGTGGTTAAAATAGGTTCACCAGGGGGCGCTGTATTCGTATTTCAATCTCGAAATATTAGACTTAGAGACTTGAAATTTGGTACAGAAATGCCTTGTTGGGCCGAAATCACATTGTGAAATCATTTAGTTGGAATATCTCATATACAAGCTAAACTAATAATATTTAAATTTCGCCATACGTTTTAATCAAATTTTAGCGCCTCGGGCGGCGCGGTTATTTTCCCGGGTAAGAGCCAACAGATTGAACGGAGCCCAACCGGCTTCGTCCGTCGACCGAGAGAGGGCACTCATCGATTTTATTTATGAAATTTATATTCAGATAAAATCAGTCTTGCCGGGAAAGTCTTGGGGTAACACAAAATATATTTTTAAGCTATTGCATAGCTTTTATCGCGGGCCTAGGCCAGCGCGGCGACCGAATGAAGAAATTTCTTAACGAAAATTAATGATTTTAAACTGATAATTACGTCTAAACGAGTATTGCTTACGATTCGAAAAAAAATTATGTTAAACAAGAACACTTTCCTAATATTCTTAGCTTTGAATATTTTAGATTTTGTTTATATTACATAGTGTAATTAATTTGTGAAATTAGGTCTAACCGAACACAAAAACGACTACTACGCAAATACTATCTGGCGTATTATGATGAAACCTGCACCATTTTCAAGATAATTTAAATATTTATCTTTTTATCTACGATTTTTTTCGAATAATCCGGTTTTTTTGCTTTATCGAATAAAAAATTCGTGCGCGGCGCTCTATCGGAAGATGTTTAAATTATTCCGAATCATTTGCTACCGCAGCCGCAAATGATTCGGAATAATTTCAACGTTTTCCGATAGAGCGCAGTTATCTGATATCAGAAAAAATAAAATAAATAAATAATTATAATTGCATAAGTTTTTAAAAATGCTATGCAATAGCACTTTACCGCGGCAGTCTCCGAGTGCCACACGTATTTTTGTATCTATTGATCGTTACGATCCTGATCGATGCTGGATTCTTCGATTAATGGTGTTGTTCGAAAGAGGAATCTTTTAGTTTACTTAAGTTTCCCAACATTTTCTTCGATCAATATTTTCGCCATGTCCATAGCAGCCAGTAGAATAAGTTCTTTAGCAATTATAATAGTGTGGGATGTTTGCCCTTCGCTTCTCTATATGCCCATCGACGCCTTGTTTGACACTGGCGCTTGTTTTGTAAAAAAAATGTTTTTAATGATAAAAATAATTATTAAGCTATTGCATAGCGTTTATCGCGGGCCTAGGCCAGCGCGGCGACCGAATGAAGAAATTTCTTATCGAAAATTAATGATGTTAAACTGATAATTACGTCTAAACGAGTACTGCTCACGATTCGAAAAAAATATATGTTAAACAAAAGCATTTTCCTAATATTCTTAGCTTTGAATATTTTAGATTTTGTTTATATTACAAAGTGTAATTAATTTGTGAAATTAGGTCTAACCGAACATATAAAGGACTACTACGCAAATACTATCTGGCGTATTATTATGAAACCTGCACCATTTTAAAGATAATTTAATTATCTATCTTTTTATCTACGATTTTTATCGAATAATCCGTTTTTATGCTTTATTGAATAAAAAAATCTTGCGCGGCGCTCTATCGGAAGACGTTTAAATTATTCCGAATCATTTGCTACCGCAGCCGCAAATGATTCGGAATAATTTCAACGTTTTCCGATAGAGCGCAGCTATCTGATATCAGAAAAAATTAAATAAATAAATAATTATAATTGCGTAAGTTGTTAAAAATGCTATGCAATAGCTTTACCGCGGCAGTCCCCGAGTGCCACACGTATTTTTTTTTATTTTAAATATGCTCGTGGTTTGTCGACCATGTTAGGGTGCCACTTCAACATTACTTAGTTTCTTGCTATCGGATGATAGAACTTTAGATGAGACACTGCCGCCTCTTTTAATCGTTGACTTTTATCGAATGAAGCAAAAATCCAAGTACTGTCCTCGTATTTGCGGCTTCCTTCGGCTTGTTTCCTGGCACGCCACTTGCCGATGCATGATCTTTAATATTGCAGTATCGGTTTATTCATAAAAAATCAATCCCTTTATTTCTTACAAGAACCACAGCTACACAGCGACTAGTAAGTAGCAAGAAACTCTGGCGACACGACAGGACGCGACAGCGAGATCGGCTACATGCACGTATATATTTAAACGTGTTTGGGCTTGTTGGAATCGGCTCGAGATGTACTCTGGTTATGAATTTACGCGAGCATGCCTCCCATACAAGAGCTTAACCCTTCAAGCCCCGCGACTTCGATATCGAAGTCAACTTAACGCGTCCAGGAAAAGTGATTTGATTGGGTTTTTCGTGTCATTCCGTATGCAGTTGTATTTTATTTAAATGCACGATGATACAAATATCATTGTGCATTTAAATAAAATACAACTGAATACGGAATGACACGAAAAACCCAATCAAATCACTTTTCCTGGACGCGTTCAGTTGACTTCGATATAGAAGTCGCGGGGCTTGCAGGGTTAAGAAACCGAAAAAGAGCGTACAGTCTAATTGCAGAGCTTACGTCAGCATAATGCCACAATGAATTCATTGCGAATAGCTGGAGTCTGCACTTTTGATAAAACTTAAAAAAACAAAAAATACGCTTTTTGAAGTAGTAGACAAAAAAAATACCACTCTGTTCTCACTGTTTATCATCTAAGAGGCTTAGTTTAAGCCATGTTTTAATCAACTTTATTATTTGAATGTAAAAGTGTGAGGCCCTTATTCTAGAATTTGTTTAGTTACATACAATTTCGTATTACTTGACTTTTAATTAAGATCGCGTATGTTTTAGCTCGCCTGGGTAAACAAATATTAATGGTGGGAAGCAAAAAAATATTAATGGTCGATTCTAAATACTTGTGAAATCGATGTTTACCTTTCTAGATGTTCATGTCTAGAATCGAATATTAATGGAAGATTAATGATTTACGTTTACTCTTCATTACTGGACGATCTACTAAAACATAAGCGATCTTAACAGTCAACCATTATGTACCTAACCTACCTATATTATGTACCTACCTATATTATGTACCTAAACAAATTATTTTTGAAAAGATTTCTATGAGAAGTATCATGATGATTTTATTTAAAGAAAAAGCGCCCCAGACTTTTTCATTCAAATGATATAGTTTAATTAAAACATGGCTTAAACTAATTCCCTTACGGGGTAAACAGTGAGAACAGTGTGGAAATTAATTTTTGCTTTTTAATGCAGTACATATAAAAGCGTGTTTTTTAAAAACAATTATTTTATTTATTAGTAATGATGTCCGTTACAAATGATTCTCTTAATATCCAAAGACAGGTTTTTCCAGAAAAAAAATGTATTTAGTTTCAAAAACAGTTACCCCTTGAAAGGAATGTTGGCCTGTCGCAAACGGCCTGTATATAATATAGTCATACACATAATATGTACGTACAGAAATAATATTTTTTTACAGAAATCGTTACAATTGCAATTGCTATTACGAGAATTACAATCTAAGTATGGTGCCATCTACACAGTCATAAGGAAATTTATTGAATTACTTCATTGTAAGTAGTGTATAAAGCGAGTGATAGGTTGCGCTGCCATATTTTGCTGCAACCGCTAGTATTTTTCTTATATCATTAAAAAATATATAATAATTTAATAGTGTTTGTAGATAAAGCAGTGCCTTCAACATTATACATTATCTATTATTTATCCACTATAATTCAGATATTCAAGTTATTATTTTAGTTATTGTTATTATTACTTTCAGAGTATATAAACGCGTGCTGGTGGGCTTATTTGTCGAGGTGTTCCACAGGGCGGCGATTATATCTGACGGTCCAAAACCTGTAACAAGTTACCTAATCAATATAAAAAAAACTAGTCAAATGCCACCTTTAATCGCACGTTGAGGGCTTTAAATTTTCGAAAGTGATTACCTATAAATAAGACCAACACGGATTCTTATGCTTGAAGTTTGAAGCACCTGATGTTTGGGCGATGTTACAACCGCGTTGTTGTCGATCGGGACGGGGCGGGCGTCTTATTTATAATGTCAAACAACCGGGACAGACCAACTTCAAACGTTCGAAAGTGGTTCTTGGTCTTTTTATATCAAAGGTTCTTATTATGGAACATTTTTTAAATTATTTTTTTGCTTAATCACTTAATACTTATCAATAATACAAAAAAAACGGAACATTGAAAAGTAAAATTAATAAAGATATCAACTAGTAACTATACAAATATAATGTCGCGTAAAATAGTACCTATCATATAATTAATTGCCTGTAATTTAACCGAATGAGAGTTGGCGGTAAAAATATGAAATATCGTGCCATCGAGTTAATGTCATTTAAGGCTGTAAAGCACGCGCTAACAAGGTCCACCTCCTAAGGTTAGTGCGCGAGAGCAGCTCCGCGAAAAGATGGTGCAACCGAGCACGAAGATAATTATTAGGCACGAAAAGATCCACCTTAGTAAGCTAGGGTTTTTAACTTTTTAAATTTGGCCATATATTTTAGTCAGTAGTCTAAAAAACTTTACCTTTCGACTGCGAACATTACAATGGCGATTACAGCGCCAAAGGCTAGTGCCAATGGCGCTGAGGCGACTTCAGCAACGCTGACAGCTTCAACGGCTGCGGCGCCAGTACGGGCACAAGCTGGCTTAGGAGCCATCCAAACAGTTCTAGAATGAGCCATTACACCTCCAGTTTGTTGAGCGCGTAACCTGAAATTTGTTTCATTTCATTTGTCAGGAAGCCTGGGAAATTATTTTTATATACAGAGATTTCCCGAACCGGTTTTCCAGACTTTGTTCAAAGTTTCGTCTTTGGATTTTGTAAAATGATATTTTTCCGTGCTAATATCATTAAAGTGCTGATCTTACATCTCAACCCATATTACGAGTCTTTCCGTCCATCCATCCATCCGTCATTTCGAAACTGGATCTTGAGAAATGTTTAATGACAAACGACTTGGCATAGTCTGAAACGACACACCACTTCGTGTTGTATTTCATTTATTTACTTATTAATCTTTTTCTTTAAATTGTTAAATTGGTTTCCGTAAGCGTAATAACGCGTGGGCGTGAAAATAAAAAAATATTATGCTGAATAATGCTGGATATATATATATATATATATATATATATATATATATATATATATATATATATATATATATATATATATATATATATATATATATATATATATATATATATATATATATATATATATATATATATATATATATATATATATATATATATATATATATATATATATTTAGAATTGATCAATAAGATGATTATAAAGTAAATAATTATAAAAGCCACTTACATCGTGACGAAGGATTCCCTTGATCGGATTCGGGAATGCTTTAGGTGTTAACGAGAATGATGAATGCCTCTCACTTGCGGAAAGAGGAGTAGGTTTAAGTTGGGCCCATTTTTCAACTCACCCTTCATCCAATTATCTTATGGATGAAGGGTGAGCGTTAAAATGGGCCCAACTTAAACCTACTCCTCTTTCCGCAAGTGTGAGGCATTCATCATTCTCGTTAACACCTAAAGCATTCCCGAATCCGATCAAGGGAATCCTTCGTCACGATGTAAGTGGCTTTTATAATTATTTACTTTATAATCATCTTATTGATCAATTCTAAAAAGAATATATACACAAAACTATCAAATATATATATATATATATATATATATATATATATATATATATATATATATATATATATATATATATATATATATATATATATATATATATATATATATATATATATATATATATATATATATATATATATATATATATATATATATATATATATATATATATATATATATATATATATATATATATATATATATATATATATATATATATATATATATATATATATATATATATATATATATATATATATATATATATATATATATATATATATATATATATATATATATATATATATATATATATATATATATATATATATATATATATATATATATATATATATATATATATATATATATATATATATATATATATATATATAATAGGTGCTTTTTCACTTTTGCTACTCTAAGAAAGTTTCAACGGTGATACCTTTTAATTTTCACCTAGAAACTATCAGTTATTTGAAAATAGCACAGCGCGAGGTCCCGGGATTACGCTATCGATGCAAAATGTCACTTTGGCGATCGAATCGCCATACAAAGTGACTTTCATAATGTGAAATAACAAATCGCAGCTTAGTGGGAGCGAGGTTCTTTGCTGCTGATAATTAGCCGCTGGGATACATACTCGCATGTATAGCCAACGAAAACATATGTATATCCGTCGGGTTTATGCAATAAGTACGAACCCAGCAGTCAAAGGTTGCCGAAACGGTGATCCTTTCCTGACTACCGTCATGATTTCCTGTTCTGGAAACAGCTGAATTTCAGCCAAATCACAGATGGCTGAATCATCAAAGGTTTCTGCTATGATTTTGTATGCGGTTGCAGTGTCAATCTAAAATAAAACCAGAAAAAGTTTTAAGTCTGTGTGCAAAAGACGGTGTAATGATGATCGATGCACATTTAAAGCACTTGCGCGCTTACGAATTGCAAGTTTAGGATAGTCACGAACAGACTGATTAAGACTGAAAAGTGATCAAATGCCTGGTTTACGAAGTCAAGCTTCTGACTTGCATTCTGGGGCTTTACTTCTTGCACCAATTAAATTTTATAGGGGTACAGCTTTAAGTATTTGTGCAAAAGATAGTGTAATGATGATCTATGCACATTTAAAGCACTTGCGCGCTTACGAATTGAAAGGTTAGGATCGTCACGAACAGACTGATTAAGACTGAAAGTGCTTAATTGCCTGGTTTACGAAGTCAAGCCTCTGACTTGCATCCTGGGGCTTTACTTCTTACACCAATTGAATTTTATAGCTTTAAGTCTTTGTGTAAAGACGGTGTAATTATGATCTATGCACATTTAAAGCACTTGCGCGCTTACGAATTGAAAGGTTAGGATCGTCACGAACACACTGATTAACACTTTCCACGTTTTCTACCGTTCTTGATGATCTGGGCGCCCGGATTTTGTTTTATCCAATGTTGTACCGGTCTCTCAAACTTTTTGACCCATTTTCGAATAAGAGGTTTTCTTGGCGCATCATTTATTTGTCGAAAACCTCTAATATTGCAGAATCTTCTACGCGCTACAGTCGCCGAATCACTGTTTTTGTAAAACTTTCGCACGCACAATGCGCGGTCCGCTCTCGAGAAGCGCTCGATCACTGACGCTCGATAGCGACTGAATTCCTAAGAGCCAGGCTACTATTGACGTACCCTCCGCGCCCCTCAGATTCGTTGCGTTCACGCAGCAAACTTAACTAATGTAAACTTTCTTTTGAGACACCTAGTATATGACTAGTTGAAACATGTTAGATGTCTCTGCGCCACCCTGTATATCGCAGAGGCGATTTGACGATTTTGCAGTAAAAGCGTTGTAGTGTCGACGCGAGGTTTTTGTAATGTATTTCTTCAAACGTCGTTCACATTATCGGTTGTGCATGTCTGATTCTTTGCTTTTTATGTGAATATTGATTAAGCAATCTTCTATATTTCATGTAAATTATACAAAGAATTATTGATAAAAACTAGCCAAAACGCCTTTATGATTTTCAGATTCCGATCTCGTACTTATAAACTTACTCACGTGAAATGCCCATCCGCCTTGCAACACTTTTTGAAGACCTTCTTCTGGTGAAAAGCCATTGGGCTTTTTGCCTTTCGGTGCAATTTTTTTTCTAAAAAGTTGTTTAGCTACTTGGTCGGTAGTACCCTGTGATAACAAAATTATACGTTTATTACAGAAACATGTATTTTCAACGATCGGAGCTGTTACAAAAAGTTTATCATTTTAAGTAATTTTAAGCAGCATATACGATTCTGCAAATAATACTAGAGAGTTTCCTGCTTTAAGTTTAGGAAATAGGTAGAAAACCCAAAACATAAATACCAGCTGCGTAGATTTGGGAAGGGAGGGTGTGGTTTAGGTATCGGAAATTGTATAGGCATGTAGCATGGCTAGGCAGTTTATAGGCAGGTTGTGAACTGAACCGTGAATTGGACCGAATGGAGAAAAAAAATGGAAATAATAGGAACCTCCTCCCCGTCAGTTGCGGAGTGATAATCCGCTCCATAACTTTGCCAATGACAGTTGTTAGGCTGGTGGGCCGATAGTTAAAGGGATCTCACTTATCGCCCCTGTTATACATGGGAGTAACGACAGCTTTCTTTCAGTCCTTAGGTAACTCGCCAGTAGCAAATATTGAAATCATGATTGGACGATGATGGATACCGCTTGAGCCAGCTTTGAAGCCCTTTTTTCAAGAAACATGGGGTGAGTCCACCAGGTTCAGGAGCAGACCACTTGCTCAACTTGCACAAATGTTTTGTTCCAACGAACGGCTTCGACCGTAAATATGTTTTCTTCTTCCGTATTTTTGTTATTCCTTTGAGGTTCTACCACCGTACTCGTACAAACAGTACCCAATTAGTTACCTTTGTCGCGTCTCTGGTTGTCTGCTGGTGGTTTGCGGTTGATTATCTCGGCCAGTTTTAAATATATCGACATGAAACTTAATTAGGTTCACGTAACTCAACGGTATAAAATAACTTTTTTTTAAATCTATTTATTAAGGGTGGCCAAAAAAGCGGTGACAAGGAAAGAAACAAAAAAACGGCCGTGTCACCTCAAGACAATCCCGTAAGTAGTCAAGGACTGATTTCATATGAATATTAATTTCATGAATAAAATCAATGAGCGCCCTTCTCCCGGTCGGCTGACGAACCCGGTTGGGTTACGTTCTATGTGGTGACCCTTAGCCGAGAAACGAACCGCGCCACCCGAAGCGTTAATATTTAAATAAAATGTTTGGCGGAATTTTAACATTATTAGTGTAGCTTGTATATGAGACATTTCAATCAAAATTTCACCATGTGATTTCGACCCAACAAGTCATATGTGTACCAAATTTCAAGTCTCTAATTCCAATATAACAATATTGAAATATGACTAGTGCGCCCTCTGGCACACCGATTTGAACCGCAACCTTTTCAACTCTTGCCATAACCAAATTATGCCTGCATGCCAAATTTCAGCTCAATCGGATTAGGCGTTTGAGCTCTATCGTGGAGGAATACACACACATCCCAGACAAACTTTAATCTGGAAATGGTTTTAATCGTCTCAGGGGGGGGGGGGGGGCAAAAATGGATATTCCGATCTCGAAATATTTCCCTCCTTGTCGGTTAGTGGGCCGGGAAGGTAAAAAACTGGCCACAGTCGCGCCGCGCAATCGACATGCTAGGATATATTTGTAGGAGAACAATGTTACTTACATCAAAATAATCCCACCCGTAAGGAATATCCTCGATTCCGACCTTCAGATTGGAATCCAAGAGATCTTTTAAGGTTGTAATTGTTTTAGCTGGTTCCATTAGCAATGATGCTGTCAAAAATGCCGAATAAAACTGGAACACCAATAAGGAAAGGCACAGAAGTGTAAAAGTCACAACTCTCCCACCTAGCTTGGGACAATCCTGGCCTGGACCTGTGGAAATTATTTGAAATGTATAACACAGGGGAGTAACATATGATCTCTGAGCAGCAGTGGAGAGACACTGGCTGGTAAGTCAAAGTAGGGTAAAGGCGGCAAAATGGAAGGCCTAATTTCATAATTAAAAAAGCCTATTGATATATTATCCTAGCCTTCCATTTCCAATTAATACACTTTTTCTTTGTATTTTATTATTTTTCGTTCCAATTTTCCCGGTTGGTATCCGGATATAAAACTATATATCTCTTTTAATATGGCATAATATCTTTAGCACATTAAAAAAAACTTTGAAATCACTTTAAAATAAACAAAATCAATAAGAAAAATCTTGACTCGAAACATCTGAGGCAAACTGAATTTCTTCAGTCAACAACTATTTTCCTACGCTACCCATCTGGGAAGCGGGAGGGGAAAGGTGTGCAGGATTTAGAGTTATCAAAGATTTTCATTTTACCCTCCCGTGCATACCCTACGTATTAGGAGTTTTCTTAAGTGAGATTATTATGCATGAAAAACTTGGTTGAAGATCATCTAAAACTTTTTTCCTTAAGGCCTTTGTTACTGAGAAAATGGGTATTTAATATCATACATAAACTAAAAATGCAATGCTTCTAGGTAACTAATAATCGCCACATGCAACAGTGGGAGACTATAGACTGAAAACGATAGAGAGGGAGCAAGAAACATTATAATAGGTAGCCTACCTTCTTGACAAAAAGTAGCGAAAGCTAAAAGCAAGAAAGAAGTACTCCACGATGTATCTACATCGATGTCGTTTGCACCATCTTTTGGCATTTTCCCCTATAATTAAAAAAAATAGTAAAGTAGGCACACATATGTATGTATTAAATTGCTATTTTATGGTAACTACTCATTCGTGTAAGAATTATTCTGAGCAAAATGCTTTTCGCTAGCAACTATACATACTTGTATAATACCCAAAGATTTATGTTATTCTGCTTTTAAAAGCAATGAATATCTTTAAGACATAGAGCAAAAGAAAATCAGTAGAAATATAAGTACAAAAGTCAATTTTATATATTATGTAAAGCACTTAAATAATTTAAAAAAATAACCCTAGACACCTAACCTTCGGACGTACCCCTTTAAACCTAACCATTCGTCGTTTCGACGAGCACGTTTTGGGGTGTATAATATCATGCATAAATGTATATTTTCGTTACGTTTTATACATACATATGTTAAACATGTATTAATGTAGTAAATAAAACAATTTATTTATACTTTATTACAAATATATTTCTTATAAATTACTTTTTTATAAAGGACTCCTTTTTTGAGAACAACATTAGACCACCTGCTTAGAAAATTGAAATAAAAAAAAGTAACAAAAATAGCCCTTTTCTCTGTGGAGCAACTTAATTATACCAGTTTTTTCACTTAGAAAAATATACGAAAACTAATTTTTGGAAGCGCATTGTACGCAGAAATCCACTTTGTGTTCACCACAAATCGCAGTGTTGCATTTTGAGCATGAGGCTTTGTCATGCGCCTTTTTTTGTAAGAGCAGATACGGCAAACTTTTCTTTTTCTTAGATTTGGTGCCTCAACTCGTTGAAAGTCATTGCTAGATTGACTTTGACTTTGACCTTGACCTTCGTCGTTCTTTGCACCTAATATATTTTTTATTTTATCTTTCACGTGCGTCGGCATTGTACGAATTTCCAGTCGGCTCTTTAGCCAGGGCTCTTCAAATTGCGAATGCAGCTTCTTTATAAAATCGCGCCGAATCATTACTTTTTGTCCAAGGACAGAAGCATTGTGGCAGTAAGTTATGTAGCTGTTGATACATGATATATTAATCATGCCGTAGAAAACACACATTGGCCATCGATTTGTTTTTCTACTACAAGACATCACTGAGCACATCTGGTCGAACGTGTCGACACCACCTTTTGTGCTATTATAGAATTCGACCATGTGTGGCTTCTTTGTTTCAGGGTTAACTGAGCCCTCTTCATCACAAGAGGACAGTAGGTAAACCATTTTTGATGGTTTCGGTTTGTATGAAAGAAGCGTAAGGGGACCGTCGTAACAAACATCGATGTATTGATGTTTCTGTATCGATTGTTCTTTACTTCTTCTGGGATTTCCCTTTTGTTTGCACGCAACGCCTCTACAATCGTCAATTTATACGGCTGCTGAAGTAACTGCTTCGCTAGAGGAACTGACGTGAACCAGTTGTCCATTGTGACGTTTCTGTTGGTGCCATGTATACTGCGGGTAAGTTCCTTTACGAAGTATTCTCCCAAAGGTAAACCTCCTGTATTGGTGCCTTTTCCAAGATATGGAGTACAATCAATCATATATCGTGTGCCACTATCGCACATCATTTCCAACTTGACTCCATATTTTGCTGGTTTATTTGGAATATACATACGGAATTTACACCTCCCTCGGAACGCCAACAACTGCTCATCAATAGTCCAAAAAACCGCCAAACGAACATTAACAATCGTTGAAGAAGTTGGTTATCTTACAAGCAAGTATAATGAATGACGAATAACCAATTTATTGTGTTACTATTATAAACTCAGTTGATTCGCACTTAAATGGTTGACTGTAAGATATCGTTATAGCGACAAGTCCGCCATTTGTGCATAAATTGTTTTTTTATATGTGTAATATTCATTAAGTAATGTTTTTATAGCACAATACAGTTATTCTATTCTACTTTACAGAAATAAACTTAACACAACACATACTATTGTTACTTATATTACTGAACACATACAAAATTTAATGACATTTAAAGTTTTCATAATTAATACGAGGAATCTTATTTAGGCCTACCTCGAATCTCATAGCCACATTGTGTAGGATAGCGCCCGCAGCGAAGGCGGCGATGGTCACAAGCCAAAGCATACCATCGAAAGGGCGAGTGAAGGCGACAAGCCATGCATCCTTGGTGACGCGCGGATGACGAAATATGAAGCAAGCCCTACAATTAAAGAGCCAAGAGAGAGCTTTCGATAGTTAAAGATGCTGTAGGTCCTTGACGTCTTGTTGACCTTCTTTTTGTACATATATTATTTTTCAATAAAAACTACAATTTGCAGGGCTCGCTTTATGTCAAACCATAAGTCCGATCGCTCTGCTATAACTCAAATCCCTATTGTTTGACCTTCGGCTCCGCTTTTGGAGCCGAATGGGGCAATATGCAGTGTTTTAATATTATTTATAGTGATCACTTAGGTACGGTTAGGTATGTGCTTGTTTATACTACTTACTATTATATATTCGAGATTGCAGAAAAATGAATACTTTATATAGATTATTCTTATATTACCTTAGGTAAACCTCGTGGGACTAATTTGATGGTTTATTATTAAATATAATTATTATCGTTCTACATATGTGATTATTTACCATTTATCTAGATTTTTCTGGCTTTGATTATTATTAGTATTATTTTTTTGATTATTTAATTTATCTTTTAATTTGTAATTCTTGCATTTTTCTATTTACGATATCTGCTTGTCCAATTTATGTCCAAGTTTTCGTCTCTGTTCGCTGTGTTAGACGTAATCAAGTGAAAATTGCTGTCTAGCCTAGCCGTAGCATCGTTGTCACTGATGAGCCCAGCACACAGCGCTCTGAGGTTTTTGTAGTGCCATGCGCAGTTTGGACCATACAAGACGGTGATATGTCCGGCCGTTTGCACCTCTCATTGCACGCGTTATGAGAACGTCTTTGAGACCTTTTCTTCGCACTATGATGTAATCTATGAGATGCCAATGTTTAGATCTCGGGTGCATCCATGTGGTTTTGTGCTTTGTGGGAAGCCGAAAGAAGGTATTTGTAATGCATAGGCCAAACTGCGAGCAAAATGACAGTAAGTCGAGACCGTTTCCATTGCAACTGCCTATGCCATGAGGCCCAAGTACATTTTTTCAGTCTCAGTTATCCGCACCGACCCGAGCGTTAAAGTATGGGAGGAGCAAGATCTTATCTGCGGGTGGTATAGCTTCAAAGGGGGTTCGGATAATATATATATATATATATATATATATATATATATATATATATATATATATATATATATATATATATATATATATATATATATATATATATATATATATATATATATATATATATATATATATATATATATATATATATATATATATATATATATATATATATATATAGAAATATTTGATAGCTTTGTGTATATATTCTTTTTAGAATTGATCAATAAGATGATTATAAAGTAAATAATTATAAAAGCCACTTACATCGTGACGAAGGATTCCCTTGATCGGATTCGGGAATGCTTTAGGTGTTAACGAGAATGATGAATGCCTCTCACTTGCGGAAAGAGGAGTAGGTTTAAGTTGGGCCCATTTTTCAACTAGTAAACGCTCACCCTTCATCCAATTATCTCAAAAATTAAGCTACAATCCTTCTTTATACGTAAACTCACTCAATTTCCTATTATTTCAGGGGAAATAACAAGACAAGACGAGCTACTTGACAGATGGAAGAATTTAAAATTTCGAATTTCGTTTTTTTATTTTCTAAAGGTGCGATATAAAGAAGCTGCGATCAATATTCAGCTGAAAACTTAAAACTAAAAGCGTGACATGCCCTCATATCAATGAAAGGAAGCAGTCAGCTCTTTCCTATTAGTTGGAAAGATTACCTTTAACCTAAATGGATTATTTACAATGAACGAAACATAAAATATGTAAAAATTCAATATTTTGAAATATTTGATAGTTTTGTGTATATATTCTTTTTAGAATTGATCAATAAGATGATTATAAAGTAAATAATTATAAAAGCCACTTACATCGTGACGAAGGATTCCCTTGATCGGATTCGGGAATGCTTTAGGTGTTAACGAGAATGATGAATGCCTCTCACTTGCGGAAAGAGGAGTAGGTTTAAGTTGGGCCCATTTTTCAACTAGTAAACGCTCACCCTTCATCCAATTATCTCAAAAATTAAGCTACAATCCTTCTTTATACGTAAACTCACTCAATTTCCTATTATTTCAGGGGAAATAACAAGACAAGACGAGCTATTTTAAATTCTTCCATCTGTCAAGTAGCTCGTCTTGTCTTGTTATTTCCCCTGAAATAATAGGAAATTGAGTGAGTTTACGTATAAAGAAGGATTGTACCTTAATTTTTGAGATAATTGGATGAAGGGTGAGCGTTTACTAGTTGAAAAATGGGCCCAACTTAAACCTACTCCTCTTTCCGCAAGTGAGAGGCATTCATCATTCTCGTTAACACCTAAAGCATTCCCGAATCCGATCAAGGGAATCCTTCGTCACGATGTAAGTGGCTTTTATAATTATTTACTTTATAATCATCTTATTGATCAATTCTATATATATATATATATATATATATATATATATATATATATATATATATATATATATATATATATATATATATATATATATATATATATATATATATATATATATATATATATATATATATCTTAATATATATAAATTACGTGTCACGTTGTTTGTCCGCGATGGACTCCTAAACTACTTAACCGATTTAAATCAAATTTGCACACAATGTGCAGTTTGATCCAACTTGAAAGATAGGATAGCTTACGTCTTAATTTATAGTCGCGATATTATTTTATTGCAATGTCTATTATTTGACATTCGCAATTATCTGTTAGTTCCAAACGATTTTAACAGATGGCGTTATCTATTGAGTAATCCATAGATGGGGCTGCTATGTTAAACCTACAAACGTCACAGTCGACCAAGCGTTAATCTAAATTCAAAATATTGTGAAGGTAATACAGTGAAATTATTCCTGCTTTTTAATTATTTGTGCTTCATTGTTCAAAACTCTTTAATTAAAATATATACATGTAAGTATTATCACATAGTTATAAAAGTGGAATAACTGCAGTATCAGGAACCTCTCTCCATTTTTTTCATTTTAATGCTAAATCTGGAAGAAAATTGTGTCGGTCGCTATAAATAAGCGAGATATAGGCATTCAAAGTTTAAATTTTAAAAACAGGCCAAAATAATATAAAAATGGATGTTGGTATATCTGTATGCCCGTCTGTCCGAGTTTAATAGACTCCGAAACCGTTTGACCGATCACCATGAAAGTTGGCATATATGTGTATTTTTTCATGGTTAAGGTTTTTATATATATCCGCTTTGTTGCAACTTTCAACTAGACGGCGCTGCAGCACACCAACTTCTATACTGCTCAACCGATCGCAATGAAAATTGGTATACATTGGTATTTGAGAACAGATATAACACGGGCAACGCCGGGTAATACCACTCGTATATATATATATATATATATATATAATAAAATTAGTAAAAGCTACTTAAAAAGTAGCGATGGAAATCCCAGCTTGTATTGGGAAATGCTTATGTTTGAATGAGATATACTTACGGATGTGCACGACTTTCGACGGTGCAATGTAAGTTTAAAGGTCCTTTTGCAGTCGACTAACGATCACTATTCATCCATATATCTCATAAATAGGGCTTATCCTTGTGCAACACAAAATGCCTTCAATTGAGACGAATTAAGCGAAAAAATAAAAAATTAAACTATTGATCACTTCGGCAAAGCCGTTTTCCAAATGAAAGTGACATTACGAAATAATTCAAATTTCGAATGCCACCAACATTTAAAATATGATACAATTGGCTGAGTTTGTTATCAACGAGCCATTAAATCGAAATAAAAATAAAAAAAATACGTGTGGCACTCGGGGACTGCCGCGGTAAAGCTATTGCATAGCAATTTTAACAACTTATGCAATTATAATTATTTATTTATTTATTTTTTTCTGATATCAGATAACTGCGCTCTATCGGAAAACGTTGAAATTATTCTGAATCATTTGCGGCTGCGAAAGCAAATGATTCGGAATAATTTAAACGTCTCCCGATAGAGCGCCGCGCACGAATCTTTTTATTCGATAGAGCAAAAAAAAACGGATTATTCGAAAAAAATCGTAGATAAAAAGATAGATAATTAAATTATCTTTAAAATGGTGCAGGTTTCATAATAATACGCAAGATAGTATTTGCGTAGTAGTCGTTTTTGTGTTCGGTTATACCTAATTTCACAAATTAATTACACTATGTAATATAAACAAAATCTAAAATATTCAAAGCTAAGAATATTAGGAAGATGTTCTTGTTTAACATATATTTTTTTCGAATCGTAAACAGTACTCGTTTAGACGTAATTATCAGTTTAAAATCATTAATTTTCGTTAAGAAATTTCTTCATTCGGTCGCCGCGCTGGCCTAGGCCCGCGATAAAAGCTATGCAATAGCTTAAAAACCTCCATATGCTCAATGAAATGAAAGAAGAAACTTCAATCTTAATTTCTGGCAGAGGAGTTTATAAAAAAGATTGTATAATGTTATCAAAATAGGGTAAACCTATATAAAATTGTATAATATTAAAAAATTGTAAAGAAATATTGTAGAAAACAGTATAATATTGTTATATTTGATAAGGTTTGTAAAGAAATCCGTTTATAGGATGATGTTTTTATTTAAAATAAAATTAGTAAAAGCTACTTAAAAAGTAGCGAAGGAAATCACAGCTTGTATTGGGAAATGCTTATATTTGAATGAGATATACTTACGGATGTGCACGACTTTCGACGGTGCAATGTAAGTTTAAACAGTATATATATATATATATATATATAACTTATTTTAGAAGAAATTATATGATTGAGAATATTTCGACACTAGTCGTATTCATCTCTATGACATTTCATGTCATATATATATATATATATATATATATATATATATATATATATATATATATATATATATATATATATATATATATATATATATATATATATATATATATATATATATATATATATATATATATATATATATATATATATATATATATATATATATATATATATATATATATATATATATATATATATATATATATACATCCCTAGTATTACATGATTAAATTTCCTATAGTATATATTTTACATGATTTAGTCGTACATACAAAATGTGAACCCTGAAAATTTACTAAAGGTGCGGCTTCGGCGGGATTTTATCACCTCACTAGGCAGAGCCTGTATTGAGGTGATATTTAGTACTGCGTTCATCTGCCGGGTGTATAGGTAATTTATTTATTCTTGGGAAATCCTGCAAGTGTATATTGTATAACTATTATAGTATATAGGTATATATATTAAACAAAAAATATTTATTAAATTAAATGAGATATAATATATATGGGAGATATATGAATACAGTTATGAGGCTAATGCGATAATAATAACAATAATAAGTAATATAAGTCATCTGTGTACCTATTTAATAACGTTAGTTACTAACGACTCACAGTGCTCCCTCGTCGAGTGTAACAACCATAATGTTACCATTCTTTTGTAGTGAGCGTCATTTTGAATGATTGTAGCTTGGCCTAATTGCGTGGTAAATATGTTATGGAGTTTTTTCGCTAGGTAAATATAGTGTCTTTGTCCAAAGGTCGTTCTCATTTTTGGTTGTACATGTTTGTCTTTATGTCTTATGTCGTGTCTATGGGCGTTACTGGTCGGCTTGCTGTTGTCCCGTTGGAGTTCTTTCCTGTAGCATATCAAGACCTGCCGTACGTATAGCTGTCTTGCATCCAACACTATAAAATCCCTGTAGAGCTGGTCACTGGAGTAGCGGTATGGCTTCCTGGCTATAACCCTAATCAAGGCCTTTTGGGCCTTTATCAGAGGATCCAGATTTGTTTTGGCCATACCACCCCAGCCTAGTTGTCCGTATATATACCTATATATATATATATATATATATATATATATATATATATATATATATATATATATATATATATATATATATATATATATATATATATATATATATATATATATATATATATATATATATATATATATATATATATATATATATATATATATATATATATATATATATATATATATATATATATATATATATATATATATATATATATATATATATATATATATATATATATATATATATATATATATATATATATATATATATTTCCTATATATTATATATATATATATATATATATATATATATTGAATGTGAATTTTATTATAGTATTTTTTTTAGTTTTTTTTATTTTTTTATTTATATTATATTCTTAAGTAATTTGTTTTATTTCTATCATCCTTTATCTTAGTTATAAGTAAAAAGCAGATTATTTTATTTAGATCTTTGACTATTTTATTATAAATAAATAAGGTATTTAGTTATTCCTAATATATATTTTGCATTTTTATTAGTGTGTTAGTAATTATTTATTGATCATTTTAATTTTTCAATAAAATATTGTTAAATAATAACTATAATAATAATAAATGTTCATCCTATAATATACATCATCCTATAAACGGATTTCTTTACAAAACCTATATATATATATATATATATATATATATATATATATATATATATATATATATATATATATATATATATATATATATATATATATATATATATATATATATATATATATATATATATATATAATATATAGGAAAATAAAAATCATAACGGTACCTGCCCAGCCAACTGATAGCAGTGTGATCCACAACCCCGAGTCTTTCACTCTTAAACATGAGGGGTGTTATAGACAGCTCAGCTTCTCCTCTGGAAAGGCATCCAATAACTCCAGACCAACTGCCGTTGCGAACAGCACCCCAAGTATTCAGACGCTTTATTGACATTCTGCGAAAGGCATTAGATGATATAACAAAATAAAGGTATCCGATCGATTTTAACAATGCTAGGTCATAAATACTGAACAGATATATATTATAAAATCAAATCAAAATATTTATACAATTCAAAATATTTATGGGTTATTCCGGGTTTACCTATAGGTTCTGAACCCCCTATTCTACCCAGAGGAAATCCGCTTCCTCTTCCAAAATTATACTGATCACTCCGGGTTGCTTTTTTGCGAAATAATATCTGAAAATATCAAAATCTAGATCGGTTAATTGAGTAGTGCTAGTAACAAATGTGCTAAGTAACATATTTACTGTTATTATTATGTACAATGTTAAACGCTGATCAGTGAGTCAGTTGACAGTCCTCAATTAAGGCTGGTGACGTCTACCGCTGGGTAATGGCGCTTTAGCTGTGAGCCGGGTACATTGACCCGGCTTTCTGAATCTAACATCGCAAAGCTGAGCGGGCGTTCAGCCTGCGGTAGATATTCAGCGAAGCGCCCTCGTGATGAGAAGACTGCAGACAGTATTGTAACGGGAGTGAATAGCGTATATGGCTTTTTCTTCGGCGAATGCATGACTGCTGAACTGCGATATATGATCTGAGCTGCTGGCTGTCTGCTAATCTAGCAGACGGCGGCGGCGGAGCGAGCTCACGGATGTGCTCGTGCGGCGAGGTGTCGTCGCTTCGGCACTTGGCGCGTACGAGGCGCTTCACGTTTTTCTTCACGAACTCTGTTTCGCAAAAGTCGCTTTCCAGAACCTCATTTCGTATTCACCATGGGGCTCCCGACACTTTCCTCAGCCCGACGTCCAACACCCGTTGGATGCTAGTCCGCTGCATTGCCGATCATCAGGTGGCACCAGGCCGGTGCCGCGTACGTGAGTTTCCCCGCGCACTCAGTATCTCAGAGTGTCAGCATGCTTCAACAACTGTATCCGCTGGAATCATGGCTGAATATAACTAAACAACGGCAGCAGTGCGAGATAGGCAGTTTTTGGAGCAGCAACCGTCGCATTAGCGTGGTGACCGAAGTTGACGCAACGGTCGATGCGTACCCCCAACGTAATTGACCATGTTTTTTCCACGATACTTGGATGCCAATAAGTTTCACCGGGTCAGGACGGACTTCGTCGCGTTGACAGAGTCCCTCCATTTGTGTAGCCATTCTGGCAGAGTGTCCAGTGACTGCTGCACTTTCTTGGCCGCGTGTTTGCGTTTCGCTGAAGTAGCCATATATTACAATCGTCGTCCGTAAAAAGCGCCAGCTCAGCGCAGGCGCTTAATCGGATGTCGTTGGTGTCGACACCGTAAAGCGCCGGCGACAGGCAGCTTCCCTGAGGAACTCCTACCGCGATGGGGCGCGTCGAGGACCGCGCTCTCTCTTATACCGCGACGAAGAACTCTCTTCGGGAGAGAAAAAAGCCACCAATTCTCGGAGTAAGCGCGGTGTCGTAGACTAGGTCTCCATTTTAAAGCGGAGGCCCTCGTGCCAGATTCGATCGAACGCCTCATCGATGTCGAGGAAGATGGCTACCGTGTACAGGAGCTTGTTGTAGGATTCTGTCTGGCGGCGGACTACTTGCGTGAGTGTGTAGTCGAGTGCCTCGTACGGAATCCATACTGCGCGATGCGCGGGGCGAGGTGTCAGCGTCAAGTGTTTGTTTTAGTATTTTAATAGTATTTTAATCAATAGATCCTTCAGCATCTGTAACGAATCCTTCAGCATATATTATGATCAATACCACCCTCGAATTTTTGGATTAGTAAGTAGTTCTGGATTAATTACGATTATTACAAAATTACGAATAACTCGATAGTTTTAGAAGTTTATGGGGGACATTGAAACGTCAGCTCCAGATCCTTTTATAATATTATTTTCATGTCAAATTAGCAATGGATTTCTGGGAATTAGATTTTGAGTGATCAAACTCATGATCATGACAAATTTAGGCCAAAATCTTAGTATGTAACCTGTTGCAATGCAAACGAGATAGGTAGGACTTTTTATTAAAATAGTAACTTAAGGGTCAACATTTATTACTGGCATAGTTTGAATTCCTATACATATATTTTTAGTTTTTTTTTGTAACCATGGCATACAGGTATATAGTCATAGGTATATTTTTCTACAAAAGGAGGTCAATTTTTAAAATACCTCTAAATACCGCTGGCGCACGCCACGAAACAGAGGTGATCTGGGCGCTATTCAGTATTGCTATTATGTATCAACAAGATTTTAAATATGCCTGTAAAACGAAATATTAAAAAAAGAAAAAAAGAACGAGATTTTAAACTCACACTCCGTTTACAATCTCGCTTCATTCCACACGGCAATGTTTACACAATGTACAACAACAACAATTAAAAGGTGAAAGGGAGGGAATCTAATGGCATCTAAGGCTATACACAAGTAGTCTAATGGCTATACATAAGTACTTAGATTATATATACTTAATAATTATTATAAATATTATATGTGCATTACTTGAAATTATACATATCCATCAAATAGCCAAACAGTTCGTAGTTATGTCGGTGCATAGTATCCAAATGTACGTTGATTGGCGTTGATAAATATTTGTGAAAATGTCCATTCGGAGGTTTGTATGTAATCTGAAACAATTTTAGCAGGACATACTACAGAGCCCGTTCAAATAAAATGGTAAAATTAATAATATAATAAAATAAACCGAATAAAATTATAAGATCGAATGAAATTTCGAGATTTTTTCATTCAGATAGCATTGTACAAAGAACAGAGATACCTCGAAGCAGCAGCCCTGTTAAAATAGTGTAAAGTAATTCACTATCAAAATATAAAACGAGTGATCGTTTTCGGAAATAGTTTTAAATGCAATAACTTCATTATTATACAATTTTTTCACAAAATCTACTTTAATGCATCTTCGTACAGTGCCACTATCTAAAGTTAATTCTAATTTTAAATGGATTTCATCATTTCATTCCGGAGATATTTTTAGAGTTTAAATTTATATGAGGAGTAAGCCATTGAAAGAACTACCGAACGCTGACAATGCCAGCAAATACAGATTTTAAATATGTATTAAATACAGGAGTTCGGCCGTGGCACCAGCGCTGCAGATACAGCTCGAAAAATCAATGATATGTTCGGGTTTTTGGTTCAAAAGTTTCTGTTCTAGAAATTTTGATTTAAAGAAGAAGATAGTGGAAGCGGAACTACACGCAAACGGCAAAGACGGTCGCCAAATTAGAGCTCCAACTGGAAACTCTGTCACCCACTGTACTCTCCGGACCTTGCTCTAACTGATTTCCACTTTTTTCGGAATGTGAACGACTTCTTGTTAGGAAAAACAATCAATTCCGACAAGACAGCCAAAACCGCCTTCAGAGAATTCCTCGATTCTCGCTCCCAGAATTTTGTTAGTAAATGAATCAATTAACTTTCCGTAAAATGGCGGAAGTGCATCGATAAAAATGGTAATAAATAAAAAGTGAATAAATATTATTTGAAAAAAAAAAGTTTTTCTTCTTTGATATATATTGGTAACTTCATAGGTAAGGTCCTGAGTATATGTCTATCAGAAGCCAGCAACCGCTCGAAGTGTTTCGACTAAATTAAATATTAAAATCACTCACAGCCACTGCTGAGCTGATGGTCATTCCATTCCAGTTCTTTCGTCGATGAATCCAGGACTCAGAGGAGAGCAGACGCAAACCCCCAATCTCCACTAAATTAGAACCAAATGTAAACTTCGATTTTCTTCCAGAGTTATCAAAGGGAAGCCAAAATCCATAAAGTGTAACATTTAGTGGTAGATTCTGCAGATATCCGAGATTGTACAAGTCGTATACATTCCATGGTTCTAAAATGATATTCGAAATAATTATCTCCCTCTACATGTGAGTTTAAAATAACCGGCATCCTTGAAGTGGGTAAATCAGTACGAGCAAAAAAAACAACTTTTGATTAAAAAAAATGTGCAAAAAAAAACTTTTTTTTTTCGAAATTTGAAAAACTGAATTGTTGAATAAAAGTATAAAAAGCGTTGAGTGCGCTGCGCGATTTAGCGGTAAGTAAAATATCGCGAAAAAACAATATTCGCGATCTTTTACCTACCGCTAGATGGCGCAACGCGCTTAACGCGTTTTATATTGTTTTCAAAATAATAACTTTTTCGAATTTTAGAAATATTTTTTTTGTTAAATTTCTCATCCCCACAAATTTCTATCAATATATTTTATTTGATCGTACCTATTTCAATTGCCGGTTAATTTAAACTCATTATGTATAGTCCGTTAGAATTACTGCAAAAAGCGGTCGATCTAGTACATTTTAACTTTTCCTTTTTATAGAGTACCTCATAATAATGTTTTAATAAAAAAGTTGAAAACTTGTGCTAAAAAAGTCATTTATAGTTTTCTGCGTTAAAGCCATACAGTTTGAATATTATACTCGGCGTCTGAGGATTCACTATAAGTTAACACCCCACAAACTTTCCCCTAAAAAAACACCTGTTTACCATAGATGTGACAGACAGCCCTCTATGCAGAGGATGCATGGAGGAAGAGAAACGCCACAGCATGTGCTCATGGAATGCAGGAGCGTGGCAGAGCAACGGGCAAAAATACTACAATCTCCAGCATCTGTCCCGGAGGCCTGTAGCAACCCAAACAGGCTTCTAACCTTCTGGGACAGCCTGGGTTGGCTGGAGTAACATACATAGAAACAAGAGCCACGCACAACGGCCCAATCAAGAGGCCAAGTGCGGGAAAAAGCCCAGATAAACTAACTAACCCCACAAACTTTTATTTATACAGGTGAGTTTTATTTAACCGGCATCCTTTAAAGTGGGTGAATTAGTACGAACAAGTATGCTACTTTTGGCTTATGAATGAGTTCTGCCCGTAACTGTAGTTGCAACGACTCAGATGAAATAATGTTGACTGACTTGTCTTTCTGAATCCACTTCTCTAAAGTGAATTAGCTGGACTAGATCCATGCAGTTTATTTCATTATTAATGATTTTGTGGAGGAACACTCAATCGCGGTACGTTCTTCAATCTACCGCTGACTTAATGTTATGGAAATCAGCGTTCTCTGTATGACTGACAAATGTGACTTAGGACCTGTAAATTCAAATACGTTATGTATTTATTCTGAATACGGATCTAATATGGATCTTTTCTGTTTACATGAATGCCTTGTAAGCGGTTTCACACGCGAAAAGCGTTTTAATAGTATGTATATACCTATATTAGAAAATAATCCAATAAAATACCTACGTCTTAAGTAAACTATTTTAAACGAATACAGATATTAAAATTTGGTATTGGTGTGCCAATAAATTCCTTTTTCTAGTGAACTGAAACGAGTGGCATTTGTCAACGTTGAGCAGTAGGTGATGTAATTCGTATTAAATAGAGAAGCAGTTAAGGTTAACATTACCTTAACTGTTGCATTAACTCACGTGCTTAATTAACTCACCATTCTCTTCAGAATACACTGCAACAAGCAAGTTTGTATCCAAATTTAAATTTGCTTTTTCGAAGTAGGTGTAGATATCTTCAGAGCTATTAGCGATGGCAAGCCACGGCCTTCCTTCATTAAAACACCACGATAGAGAACACTAAAATTAGATAAATAAGAGATCAGACGGAAACGATGGACCAATTTGTGTTTTTCTTTTTCCGAGAAATTAGTGAACGTCTAAGGGGATTACGCTGCCTAAGTCTTCAAGGACCTGCGGCAATCGGAAAGTTATTGCCCTATATCGCCGCTGCCCACCCCTTAAGAATACGCCTGTAAAGGGCTCCCTAGACGGTTAAAACTGCATGTCAAGCACGTGAATTTTTCGTACATGCAGTAGTGCTTGATCGTGCTACCAATATATGGTTCACAAGCACGTAAAATTTTCCTGCTCGACAAGCAATTTTGACCGTTTTAAACTAAGATTGATGGCTTGACAAGCAAAGTACATGATATGGACAATGCTTGATGAAAATGTATATTTTTCCAATGCTTGTCAATCACGTTTGGTCTAGAGATATTCTCGTCAAGCAATTCACATCAGAACGCTACGAAATGTCATGGGGAGTATACACCACACGAGCGAAGTCAGCGGCGAGGAGGCGCGGCCTACGACTTTTTATATAAAAGAATGTAAAAGAGTTTTCAATAGGCTAGAAGAGTTAAAATTGTATAACTGAGTTTTTTAATTTAATTTTTTTTTTGTTTGCTCAATCATTTCTCATATTTTATTTTAATATTATAATAATCAAAACCGAGACATAAAGCGATAAACAACCAGCGTTAAATAGAGGGAAAATAGCAAGCAACATTTAGTTACTTAGACATAATATTTAATCTTTTATAATTTGTATTTGAATTAAAGTAGTAGGTACCTAATGAATAATTATTATGTATCATGAGTTTTCTTTTTGTCAATTTTTCCAAATAGTAGCTAAGTGGTTCACTCATTTACAAAATCAAAGAGGCGCTTCATTGGTTTCGCCTTGGCCAATGGCCCTGCATCGCATCGATTCGTCTAAATTCTACGTCGATTGGTTTCAAAACGTCTTCGACAGATGTATCGGTGCTCAGCTCATTTAGATGCGCACGCTCCGCCGAACATTAGAGCAGCAGTGGGAGGCCCAGATACTCTTCTTTCAAAGGAATGGTGACATTTTGAATTTTCAGTAATGTTCTACGCTTGTTCTAAATATTCTACTAAGAAATATTGACCAAAGTACACTGATTACAACTGAAGTCGATAAACCTTGACAAGCTTTATACACCGACAAACAAATTACCGCACTACCACGTCTGTTTTTAAAACAAAATTGAATTTAATTCTGTTATTTTTTTGTGTCTCTTCGAAATCTTTTTATATTAAGTGATTCATATAAAACTCAGATAGAGGGGGATGTTAAAGTGAGAATTCATGGCCTTTTAAAAGTGGGTCGACACGACGCTTACCTTTACGAACTGTTCTCTCTTTTGAAATCTAAACATGGGTTCCCTTAGGTACTTTCGAGGTTTTCACATTTAAACCAACCATCTACATAATTATTATTAATATACATACATACATTTTCAATAACTTGTGAAACTCCATCTTTGCACCTCAGATCCAGCACTGCTGCCGTGTGATCCACTGGCAGTAGGAAGTGCTTAGACGATGATAGATTTATAATGTTCACCGAAGGAAAATTAACATCGCTATTGAAGCCGTAAATAGCGAATGCTCGAGAGAGTCGCCGGAGCTCTAAAACATTATAATATAGTCAATTTTGATGTAAACACCGAAATTTTTAATTTTCCCGGACTATCACCCGAACAGGAGCGAAAGCTATATGAACGGGCTAAAAAACTATTCCTTGAGACTATTAAGACCATTTCCAGATTAAAGTTTGTCTGTCTGTATGAGTTCTCCACGATAGCGCTCAAACGCTTAATCCGCTTGATCTGAATATTGGTTTTCAGTCATCATTTTGTCATGGCACAAGGTGAAAAGATTCTGGGTGAAATCGTTCCACGGTGGCTATATGACTACTGCGCCCCCTGCGCAGTAGTCATTAAATATTATTGATCTTTTAATATTGGCTCTCGCTTTTTCACAGGTATAAGTCAAGTAGAATACATTTTTTTAGAAACTCGCATATATTTGGTTTACAAAATATATTTTTTTCTTATTCAATTTCTTTAATTATTAAATTTAAAACATGGAAAGACCAACATTTGTAAAACTTGAACCTTCACGTACAAAACGGCGCGCATGGGTAAAATGACCAATCACGTCAAAACCGCTTAAATATACGTAACACTATAGGCACAGTATTTAGGGTCGGCCTTACGCACTGGTCAACACCCATCCGGCGGCCTCCACGCAGAAGTGCGACCACAGGTAGAACTCTGGCCTTTGGGCCAGGTTCCCTTAGGAGTCAGCCTTCGGGCGGCGTCAGCCAATCGATTGTGCATACCGACTAACAGCCGGGGGAGTCTGGAAACAGTATGGTTTCCTTCAGAGCGGGGGTAGTTGTTAACCTTACGGCAACTGCTCTTGAAACGACCATTCGGCTACCCGATTTCGTGTAAAGAGCCGGGTAATGGATGCCGTGGTCCGCGATATATTCGGAAGATACCGTATCACCGATACGAACGGAAGAGGACCGCGCAAGCGACCTCGAACCTGTAATCAGTCAGGAGACCGGAAAAATCTGGTTGAAACTGGAAGTAAGGGCGTGCGTGTCGCCCCGCTGTGTGATTAACCTGGTTACCTCACGGTAAGGCGTTGGTCCCTTACGGGCGAGTGTTGTAACTTAGACAGTGGACTGTTTTCGTCCCAAGCCTTCTACGCTTACCTCACGGGAGATAGAGCCATCTAATATCGTCAAAACTTACTGAGGTGACGGGTTCGTCCGTTGTAGTTGAAATCTCTAGTAAGTAGCTTATCTTTGAACAAAATTGAAATCGAAGCGAGTGGCGTCACGAGTCCTAAAGGCCACAAATCGAGCCCACGAGAGGGATTTCGCAGGACTCCAACTTGTTGCATTCCATGATTTCAAAGTAAGATATCAAACTTTTAAAAACTGCTTTCTTCAAGTCTCGTTTTATATGTTATGCGTTAGCAAGTATTTTATTATGTGAACGCTTGTTAGGTAGACTAATAGACTGCTTCTGTAAATTATCTGCTGCTTCTTCTTCTGTTGTTCATACTGCTTCGGTATGAAGAACATAACAAAGGGATTCATCGAAATACGCTGCAGTTGCGCAAAGAAAGTATTGCAGTGCTCAAATCTGCTTTTCTGCAGTGGAACCTGATGATATCGGTACAACTTATATTGTTTTTATTTACGTTTTAGTATATTTTTTGTGAATAAAATGCAGGTGGTTGTTTATTTAACTTTCATTCACCTCCTGTTAACCAATTGAGTTGATTTTTTATAAGTGTAGTTCCAATGACGACAACATATTATTTTGGCACCATTGAGATAGTCTTATAATAGAGCCGGAAGGTGGCCGATGGTATTGTATGATAATATGGAATATATACATATCTTGAATTTGAGCTCTCGTTTGATTGTCTTCACTAGTAGGTACTTGCTTGTCTAAAGGAAGCTAAGGGTCCCTTGCTGAGTTGGCCACGAAGACCCATTCTGTTCAGGGTTGGTCACACTCACGGGTCAACACCCATCCGGCGGCCTCCACGCATGCAGTGCGAGCCCGAGTAGGACTTTGACCTTAGGGCTAGTTTCCCCTAGGAATCAACCTTCTGGCGCTCCTGGACGGTCTGCGCACCGTGCGGCGTAAGCCAATCGACTGTGCACTCTGACTAACAGTCGGGGAAGTCTGGAAGCAGTACTGTTTCCTATAGAGCGGGGGTGGTTGCGGACGTTACGAAGACTGCTCTTGAAACGACCATCGGTTACCCGATCCTGTGTGAACAGCCGGGCAAATGATGCACTGGTCCGCGATAGATTCGGCATACACCGTTTCACCGCTCGAACTCGTAACCAATCGAGAGACCGGAGTAATCTGGTCGCAATTGGAAGTAAGGGCGGGAGTGTAAGCCCGCTGGGTAACATTTCTAGTTATCTCGCGGTTAAGGCGTTGGCCTGTTACGGGCATGTGGCGGTGCTTGACCGTGGACTGTTTTGTCTAAGTCTTCTGAGTTCACTTCACGAGAGATAGAACGACTAATCGTTAAAACTTCCTGAGGTGACGGGTTCACCCGTTGTAGTTGACAACTCTAGTTGTCTAAGGTTGTCATTTATTATTATTTTGCTGTAACTAACTAATTAGTACAGTACCTATACTGAATATAGGGCATTTTAAACTTGGGAAAAATACATGTGTAGTCTGCAACTAAAGCTCTACAATTTCTCTAAGAAATTTATTCGAAAATAAAATACTGACTAGTGTAGGTATATGTAAAGTTTCTCAAAAAAGTGATGTGACTTTCGGACGATTATATCTATAAGAGTATAAGAGATGAAACATTTTTAGCTATAGTGAATTTGTCGGAAATGCTATTAGCTTAACTTTTTGCTACAGTTAATAGTTTTCGAGAAAAATAAGAAATAAAAAAATGTGGACATTTTGAGCCACCCTGTATTTAGCACGAAATTTTCCTACACCCCTACATAGGGGTATTTCTTCATCAAAAAATGCAGGGTAAATGCTCTTAGAAAACGAACTAATATAGTGATTCCTTAAGAAATTATGGAATCAACCGGAACAAAATACTTAGCTGCCTAACTTTAAAATATGTCTTCAGTGATAGAACCTCGATATGACTAAACCCAATCTCTCGCATAGCTTATGGGGGCGTTTTTTTAAATTTATAGTCGAGTCGGGCGTCATTTGAAAGAGCTTATTTCGGCGATTATAAAACGCTATCGCGTTTATTTCTTCGTACATCCAATTAATATAAAGCAACAATATGTACGGAAAGTATTCTCAACCGCAGGAATGGGAAATTAAGGGATGAAGCTATGGTAAAAACCACATTAGAAAAAGAAATAATGAGAAAACTTCTAGGTATGGCTCAAAATTATCAGACAGATGTCGAGCCTAACACTTTACTCTCCTAACACTTTACTCTCCATTCCAGAAGATTGCCATTACTGTAGTCGACACTTTCTAAGGAATCAAATACGTAAAGAATGAATGTATAAATACAAACCTGACATGGAACCGCATGTGTATATATTGACGAGTCGTGAATTTCGAAGAGTAATAAAATCTAGTATCAAAGATGCGGCGTTACCAATCCTCAAGTCCACATAAGGTGGCTTTAGATCCTTTGCCAAGGATATAGCAAAAAATAAAGACCATATGCAAACTCTAGTCCAGGCCATTGTCTGCAGTGCGAATGAAACCAGTAGTTGCGGTCGGCTCTCTTTAACGATTGCCTTTGATGTTAGTAATGGGACATGCTGATTGACGATTCATTCAGTCATTGATCGTTATCAAAGGCTGGTTATGCAAACAATCAAAACGTCAAAATCAAATGGAAACATCAACAATTTAATTACAATACCTAATAGTTCATACTTTAATATTCTTTTTTCGCCGTAGCCTGCCCTGTTTAGTATTGAAAATGACTGCACCCTGCGCCACTAGCTTCCAAATAATATTAATCAACAATTCGATAGGCGAATGGCCGTATTCTCTTCCCGTTTTGCTTGCTTGCTTGTTTGTGTAATTTTCAGATATTGACTATGCGTAAACTAAGGCATTTAAAAGATATGTGATGGTTTATATTTATACTTTCCTTAATAAACATTTCATCTAGCATATCTATGGTATTCCTCGTGGTCTCGATGACGCGCAATCACGAATTAAAAATAACGCAAAACGCTGGCTTTTGCACTTTTGCCAACGTGAATACTCCCAATTGTCAGTGTCCATTAAGTGGCAAAATTACAAAAGGGTTCTGATGTTAAGGGCAGTTTTAGGTCGCTGCATTTTTGGGGCATATTAATTTTAGTAGGAAATTTTGCGCCGACTTCAACTTTATAATATGTAATATCCGGGGTTAATTTTTATTAGTGAGCACCCGTCCGCGCATAAAAATAATCAAGTAAATTACAACAAAAAAAAAAGTGTTTTTTTTTTGATCTAGATATTATATTTTTTCTACAGAAGATTATTATACACACAAAACAATTAAAATGCGTCAAAAGTTTTTTTGATTTAAGACTTTGTTGCCTCAATAGGATATTTAATATTTTTTCTCAGAAGCAAAGAATGTATAACACATAGGGTGCGTTTTAATTCACCGGCATCCTTAAAGGGAGTGAATTCGTACGAGCAAGTAAGCAACTTTTAGCAAAAACTTGTATAAAAATGAAAAATACATATTTTTTAAAAAGTATTTTTTTTTAAGTTTGAAAACAAAATATATTGAAAAATTGTATAAAAAGTGCTGATCACGCTGCGATATCTAGCGGGAAGTAAAATATCGCAAATATTGTTTATTGGATATATTTTACCTACCAATAGATGATGCAGCGCGCTAAAACGCTTGTAAAACTTTTAGTTGACGGTCAAGTTCTTCAAATTTACAAATTAAACAAACAAAAAAAAAACATTTTTTATCAAAAGTTGCTTAGTTGCTCGTACTGATTCACTCCTTGAAGGCTGCCGGTAAATTAAAATACACCATATAATTAAAACTAACTAATATTAAAAAAGGTATTGAAATAAGGGAAAACTGCATTTTTTAAACGTTTTTCCGGTTTAGTTTTATGTGTAGAATCGCTCACTTATCTGGTGCTCACCAATAAAAATTAGTCTCGTGTCATCAAGTAAATTCGTAGAATATTTAAACAAAAATTTGAATATTTTTTTTTCTATTAGTAGAACGCTACTTCGAATTCGGTTCCGATTTTCCCAAGTGTCCAGGTTCCAAGTATTAGTACAATGCTGGATAACAGTCTCATTCCAATCGCAAAAAAACCTTTTTTTTGCTAAAAACTTATTTTGTTTATTTTTGTTCAAACAAAATTGTAATATGTGCGAAAAAAAATACGCATTTGCAATATTTTTTTCCAGCTGGTCGGTTAGTAGGCCGGGAAAGTAAATTGCTAGAACTGGAGTATAAGAAAGAATATTTTTAATCATACTGAATGTTTATTTTTGAGCATCGTCCCCTAAGAAGTGATATTTGTTCCGTAATATCGATGTTAACGGTTCTAAAACTGTGGACATCTCAGGTATGAAACGAGAAGAAAAGTTAACCATTCCTAAGAATTGCATAACTTGTGTCTTTTTTGTGGTTTTAGGAAACTTTTTAATTGTCTGCATTATTCTTTCTGTGTCGATGGCATTCCGTCTTCAGAAATAACATGTCCAAAAAAAAATTATTTTTAACACCAAAACAACTTTTTTCATTATTGATAGTGAATCCCTCATCAGAGAGATGTTTGAGTGTTTCCCTCGATATCCTATCGTGATCCTCCATCGTAGCTGCAAATATGATGAGGTCATCTATGTAGAATGTAACGCAGTTCAAACCTTTAAGAACTTGAGCAATTCTATTAGCAAAGTACTCTGGAGCGCAGGAAATTCCAAATGAAAAACGTCTATAGAAAACCTACCAAAGGGTGTTGTGAAGGCCATAGGATGTCGGATTTATCTCAGATTAATTTGATAAAATCCTAAATTTGATCAAGAAAGTTTATATTTAGTTCAAAAAGTTCTCTGTGGTGAAGTATGATGACTCGGGCTGAAAAAAAATATCACAATAATGTCACACCTTTTCGCATGATGACGATTATTGCAATTAAAATTAAATGTATTGGTTTTAAAATAAAAAATAAACAAAACCTCCATGACAAAAAACTTTTGATCTCTAACTTTATACCTTAACAAAATATATTATATTTTTTTCAGCATTTTTATTTATGACACTCCACTGAATATAGAATTAAAAATCATAAAATTAATATGCACCTGCCGGAAGTGAAGCCATAACTACAATTACACAATAGAGGTTTATTTTAAAATGTATGCAACAACTATCACGACAAACGATCCGAGATGCAGCGCCAGTAAGACATAGTCGTAGAGAACTTATTGTATGTCTCATTATCCCTTTCTACGCCTTTTTCTATGTCAGGTAGTGTATTTCATAACCCTTTCACTTTTTAAATTTACTAAAGTCCATTTAACCCTTCAGGCCTCGGCCCCTCAGCCGATTGACAAGGTGATGTCCAAAAAAATTTTAGTAAAAATTTGTAAAAAAATGCATTATGACACTGTCTCACCAAAACATGAATTACTGCCAAACCACTGTTACCCATAAAATAAAACAAATTAAATTAAAACGGGGCCATCACGCTGAATCGAGTTGTGGCCGTTATCGACCAATTGGGGCTCTAGGGGTTAAGGGTTGTCAATTACTGCAGGTGAACCCGCCACCCCCAGGGAGTTACAACGACATCATGTTAAAACCATCATTTTAATTCTAATGGAGTGAAAGCAGAGATTTAGTGACTGACACAATCCACAGTCTAACTACACTAACAGCCCGTAATAGTCCAATGCCTTACCGCAAGGCACTATAAACTTAACCCAGCTGGTCGACCTCACGCCCTTACTACCAGATTTGGGCGAATTTCTACATCCTCCAGAAGGTCACTTGTGCAGCCTCTGCCTGACGTTAGCGGTAATTTAAATTGAATTAATCGCAGATTCGTGCCGCCCGTTGCCCGTCGGTTACTCTGGATTGGATCGTTTTTAAGTACGCCAAGTCAACAACTATCCCCCCTGGCTTCTTAGGAAACTCTCAAGGTCTCCAGACTCCCCGGTTAGTCGCCGGATTGCGCAAGCAGGTTGACACAGCTCGGTATGCAAACCGCCTAGTTCCACCCAAGATGTTCCCCAGCATCCGCACTTCCGATGATCATAACCGCCTGCGACTGCAGGTTACAGCCGCAAGCAGACTTCACAGTGGCCCTTCCAGATTTAGTTTCTCTACGAGTAGGCACCGAGAGTTGGGCCAACCACGGCCACCATAAGCATTAGGAACCCTAGTATATTCTTCTCCAGTCCAGCCAGTCCAGACTAGTATGTTCTACTCCGGAACAACGAGGGGCGGTGACAGTTGTAGGGGGGACGAGTCGGAAAGTGACCAATAAGGTTTCTCCTCAAAGAGGGATAATAAATATATGTCCCCGCGGCCTTGCCCCGCTTCTTTCCTTGTATTTTTTTCGAACACATGCGATAAGTGAACTGCAACCGCAACCAAAAATAAAAAGGCGTTTGCAGAAATGAAAGAAATAATACCAAGTTAACAAAGTTTTTTATTCTTTAAAAATATACCTATCGTATAAAATGTACAATTTTGAAATTTAAAATAACAATGTGAAATTTCAACTAAATAGGCAAATAAAAAATACCGCTGGTATTTACCCTTATAAAATTTCACATTTATAATAAAAATGCACGGTTTAATCTTTATAAAACTAAAGATAAATTATTTGTAAAGAGTCTTCTTAAAATAAAAGTAAATCAGTAAAAATGTGGAATGCCATTACATTACAAGAGCTAGGTGCCGAAAAAGTCATGTAATTTTATGACCATAAGAATTAACTTATTTGTGCAAAAAAATAGCAATCTGGCTATTGAGGAAAATTGGTGATTTGTGAGTTTTGTGCGTAGCGGAGAAAATCGGCATTAAGATTTTTTAAAAATCAGATACCCTGGCACAGATACTTCCTGCGAAAAAGATAATTCTTGCCATTTACAAAATATCTATATAATTCTTTCACAGTTACATTTTTATTTTTAGATAAAAATATTTTTTTCAACTAGCCTATGTTCAACTAGCCTTCTTGATTTTAGATGGTTTTTAAATTTTAACAACAAAAACAACCTTTCCGGTAGCCAGACTGGAGTGTATATATAATATTTTTTTGAAACTGTTATTAATTTCAAAGGGTAACAATGTACATGTAAATAATTAGGAAAAATGTTTTTAAAATATAGAGTTCATATTTTTTAATTCCAGATGAAGATGTTTTATTTTCTGAGAGATTAGTCTACACAAAAAATGAGCTGAAAGTCAAATACAACTACTATTTTTGATTTAGGCCATCATTAATGGGAAAAAACAATGAATATATTATGTTGAACAATGAATGCTATTTTGTCAGTAACCAGAACCTACTTAAATTTAAAAAAAAAAATAATAATTTTCAACTCAGTTTATTGTGTAGAAGAATCTTATGCAAGATAAAATGTACTAAAAAAACAAAACATTTGTAGAGTTTTTCCTTGAAATTTGTGTAGAGTTTTTCCTTGAAATTATGACATAATTGTGGAAACACCTGTATAGTGTTGACCTGACTCTCTGACTCTTCTCAGACGATTAGAAATACATAAATGGTTAATGTTCTCTTTGGTAATATTTTCCATCTTAAATATAAAATACCTAAAATATCATAGGTAACAATAAAAACTACAAAAATACATTTGGCAGTTTTTACAAAAACTTTAAAAGACAAAATGGTGTTCTTCGGTGCCGGATCCAGAAATCTTACCAAGAGGGAGTGCGAGCATATAGTGGGAGGGGGAGGCGAGCGGTTCTGGATCCGCCAACGGTTGTACAGAATAATAATAACAGCTAAATAATAACTTTCATTTAAGTTTTGTCATTGACTGTAAGTTTCGGTTTTAAAACTCTTGATAAGTAACAAAATAAAGGTTTTACCCTGTCTTAAACTAAATGCAAAAAGCACACTACATTAAGTGACCAATTAAAGGTTCCAAACGCCGTATTTCATACTGTTTTTGCATAACTTCGGCATATGATTCATCAACCAAAATAAAATTGGGAAAGTGAAAAATATTTTTTCTTTCTGTTACAAGGAGGGAGGGCAAGAAGATTTTTTTTATGTTCAACTATTCCATATTTTTCTGTCAGATATTCCGTATTTTTTGTCATTTATTAAGGCCTAAATCAAAATGTTATAGATGACTTTTCATCCTATTTTCCATGTAAAACAATATGGAAAACAGTATGCAATATGGTGCATACGTACCTAGTTCTTACACATACTTAGTATAAAATAATAACGTTCTACATTTAGTCTCGTCAAAGCCTGTAATATTTTCAACTCTAGGAACTATATATTGAACTATATACTGAATGCTTGTTATTTGCTAGGGCACAACTAAATGATCGAAAATCTGCTATATTGGAAAAAAATGGTATTGCAAATTACACTGCTACTTGAATGCAGCTTTTTAATTAGCCTAATACTTTAAAAAAATAACAACCCCTTATTTAGATTATAATTACCATTTCAATAGTTTGTGCGAATTCAAAACTAGATTGATTTTAATACAGAGTAGCTCGAAAAGGAAAAAAATATTTTTTAATATTTTGTGTTCATTGATTTTCTTATTCTCGGTCATTTTGGTATGCCCCAAGTTCAATACTAATAGCAGTAACAGTATAATATGTTCTAATTAACAAAGACCTCGCTCTAGCTAGCGATACATGTATACTTATTGGTGGGTCTTAACTGTGTTGGCGGTTTGTTTTGTTTATATTTCAGACAAGCGGGCGCGCTTGCAGGTGAGAGGGGTGGGGTGTCTTTAGATATGCCAATTTGTGAAATTTTTAGTTCCCATGGAGCCATTTACAGGAGTTTTGCATTTTGTGTTTGTTCATATTACACAAACAATAACTCAGCGACTATTGCGAGGCGGATGAACCGAAGTGACCATGGTTTACAAGACATTAGTGAAGCACCAAGCGCAAATTCTATTCGTAAAAGGATCAAAATGTTCCAGACAACTGAAAAACAGTGGGAATAATTAATGAAGGCCGCCTAAAGTCAGCAAGGATGCAAAAGACTATAGAGCGTGTAAGTTAATCTGTTATTTTGAGCATTTAAGTGAATCTCTAATCAGGATTTTGCACAGTGACTCGTAAATTGTGATGTTCCCCGGGAAACTCGGCTCATGAAGATGAGATATTCAGTGGCCACCACGGAGCCCGGATCTCACTTCAAATAAATATTTTCTGTGGGATACCTAAAATCAAGGGTCAATGATGATAACTGGACTACATTAGACTACATAAAACAAAACACTGAGCGGGAAATCACTCCCTGTCCTCAATCAATCTGTGAGTTCGATTTCAAATTGTCAATAAGCCAATGGACGTCACCTAAATAAATGCCAGTCTTTGTAGTATCCAATAATATTTATAAAAAGTGTACACGTTTTGTAGTTTAATAAAATAATAATATTCAAACTGCGCAAATATTCATACAATACAGTTAAGGCCCACATGTTTAAAACTAACTAACATAAATTTTCAGGTGGAATCATATACACTAAATATAAATTCCAGCATCTGCCAGACTTAGTCTGCTGGATTTCAAAATGCCGCCTATCCTCATATAGAATTTTGTGTGTCTCCCTTATTGCATACATTACTTTTGAAAAAGATTAAATCTATGGTAAATCTATGCTTTCATCCTTTGGTATAGTTAGCATAGAAATTACCTTGATAGTTGTATAAAATAGGTCGAATATAAGAACCAAATGGATTCAATAAAATATTCTTAATCCCACAATATTGTGGTTTCTACATCGCACATACAGGTATAACAATAATAATCTCTTATTTCAGTCTTTTCGTTTTACTCATTACTTTGTTTCAATGATGCTTTGATAGCCAAACCTAGGGCTTCCGCCATCGGAGGGGGGACGGCATTACCCACCTGGGGAAATAAAAAATAGATATATATTAGTCCGGCTTTTTTATCCCAGATTTTTTGTGTTATACTGAATATACAGGCGAAGGTATCAAGAGCAAAAGTCTAATACTTATGGGTAGCGGTCAAGCCTCTTTACTATATCTTCTTTGCACTCGTGCCCTACGGGTATACAAAATACATACAGGGTTATTCTATGGCTTCGAAGGGGGAGTGAATGGGTGGTAAGGTGTACGCTCACATGTGGCAAGACAGCTGTCCTAAACCTACCACAGCCGGTTTGTAAGTCCGGAATCCACTGCTCACCCCCCAGAAGTGTAAAAAAAAAAAATAGTATTATGATGGGCCCGACTCCGGTCGGTGAATTCCATGGCAGCTCCGTTTGTATTTTATTGTACATACAAAATAGCAGTGTTATTTTTCGAGCTAAATTTATTATTATTGTTATTTATTCAGGACAGTACCGGGTCACCAAGGCATACCCGGAAACGAAGAGGCCGACAGACTGGCAAAACTGGGCACACTGGAATGCCCAGTGGAGCCAGTTGTAGGGGTCCCCTTCGCTACAGGTAAGAAAATCATAAGGGACTGCTTGGAGCAGGAACATCGGGCTTCCTGGAAACAGAGTCAGGGATGTCGCCAGGCAAAAGCCATGATGGAACAACCACTACAGAAGAAAACCAAGGCCCTACTTGACTTAGAACCACTATCGGTCTCCTCACCGGACACACGACCCTTAGAGTTCATCTATTCAACCTTGGCTTGACTGAGAGCAAGGATTGCCGAATATGTGGCGAGGAACCTGAAGACAGCATACACATTGTTGGTCGTTGTCCAGGGCTCGCCGCCAAAAGACACAGTTTACTGGGACGAGTCTTTCTCGAACCCAGCGATCTGCCCAACTTGAAGGTCAGTGATCTACTTGGACTGGTAAGAAGTATCGGGCTACTAGCTGACCACTGACCTAACCATTTAGTGGGTAGTTACAAAAGACCTTACAGATCTAGGTGACATCAAGGGCTGGAATCAAGCCCCCCACTCTATCTACTACTACTACTACTACTATTCAGGACAGGCAGCTTCGCTGATAGTCCAGATCAGATCGTGTAAAACTAGTCATAAACAATATTAACAAGTTTTTAGGCACAAATTGATTGTGTTTTTAAATCGATTGACAGATCTTGCAAAATCACTACAAATGGTAGTTTATTCCATGTATCCCCCAGTCTATTTTGCAGAACGTTAGTTTGGGAGTTGTCAGTCCAAGTAATTTCAAGCGATCTTCTTAATTCCTATTCTTTAGGCCTACTGGCATTTTGGTTGCCTTTTGTTGCATCTTTTTTAAGGCATCTATATCTTTACATGAGTAGGGGTTTCAAAGCAAGCAATACTCAATAATAGGTCTCCCATATGCCTTGTAGATAAACACCTCTATTGAACGATGTTGGATGATGATTTCAAGTCCCTTTCAAAAAACAAGGATTAGTGCTTGCATTGGACAAATAGCTGTGGCAGTACTGCCTATTTCAACACACATAACAAAACAGTTGATTATCTTGTGTGTAATGTAGTGAACTATAAAGCTGGCGAACTATAAAGCTGGCTATGGTGCAGGGTAGCCACATGTATTATTTTACTTGCTGTAATGGTATTTTAATATTTATTTATGTTGTTTTAATGTTTGTTTTATTTAATAACTACCATAGTGAGTTTAATCATTAAAAAAAATACGAAAAACATTTAAATATTTTTAAAAAAATAAAAAATACAACTGCCATTACAGAAAGTGAACTATTGTATTTATGATTATTTTTATTACGGGTTTTTTTAATATTTATGGTTTATGCGTTTATTCATATACGAGTAGATACATACATATTTCCGGAATGTACTCAATCAGACCTTTCATTTGACACCTAACACAATATATTTATGGTAATTTATTGACATTTGGACATTTAGATAACTACTTACAGTAAAGGTACCCTATAACTAATTTGGACAGTAAAAGTACCCTATAACACTCGGGATAGCATAATGATTCTAACAATATCACACACTTCTAAATCGGTTTAAGCAGTTAAAAGTTATGGTAGAGCACATTACATTCGTTTTTTGTTGAGCAGTCGTGTCATAACAATGTTTAGCTGAATAATACGCTGCTATGAAAATGCCTAGTGCTTATGAAAATAAAATGCTTATAAATATGGAATAAATAATTATCGATGATAATGATACAAGATCCATTTTTCATCGCAAGTGACAATCCAATTCAGAATTCCATTCTTTTGGTGTTGGTTTTCAGTAAAGCAATCCAACGTCAATGTACTTTTGTAACTAACAATCATTTATACATCTTTTTGAGACAGTTTTTGGGCTTTCCTATTTTTGAGCTTTTTTACTTACCAATTATTTTCATATGTTAAAAGCTGCTGCTAGCTCAGCCGCAGTTTGAACAATTTTGGAATTCCAACTCAAACCAAAGTTAAGGCAGATTTACATTGAGCCAGATACTTCTTCAAATTTAAGACAAGTCATTGCTGGCCCGGTACTGCCATCGTGTAAATTGATTTTCAAGTCAGTACAGAGCTGTCACATCAGTGCTGACTTATACTTATACAGTCCCTACTATATATTTTGAAGTCGGTCCGCTCCCTTCACCACCCGAGACAGCGGTACTGAGCTTGTCTAAACTAAAGCCAGTAGTTGGTCAGTCGCTGGCACTGCATTGTAAGGAGACGTTGCATCGTGTCAAAAAAATTTACTAGCGAAAATGACGCATTTTGTTTGATTCCTTTTATATATTTCTTCTTTCAACATTTCCATCAACTTTTTTAATAGCAGATAGTATATTCTCAACAAATACTTCACTCGGACCAAATTCTGCCATGTTCGAGAACTGTTTTTTCCACACTGACTGTATTATAGTGAAAAAATAGCTATGACTTACTGACTCTATATAAACAGTGTCAGTCAGTTCTTGGCGCCAGCACTGATGCCAGTCACTAACTCAATGTAAATCTGCCTTTACCCTAGTTTAAAATGACCAGTTTGATAATAAAAAGCAATTATTTAAGTAAATACCTAACATTTTCGGTGGTATTATCGATACCCTTTGATTTTTTTTTGGTAAGTTGATATACCAGCTTCGCCAGAGTATTTACGTTTTGGATTCGATAATACAAATTGCAGCAACTATCCTTTCAATATCAAGAGCGGCTGATCTTGCATTATGATGAAATAAACCCTTAAATATTGGCCATAAAACCAAAAAATACAAGGTTGTGGTACTCACCTGCCTGTACTTCTCCTTAATGGAACCAAAGAACTGGAAAGAGTCGGGAAATCCCTGTGATCGAGCACACTCTCTCACCGAGACGACTCGATTCTGATCCGGATGAATAACCCTTCCTTGTTTTCCCATCGGCTCTGGAAATGTGATTGTAGTGGGGAAATAATCATCTCTGTGTAGCCGGCCTGAAATTTTAATTATATGAATGCCTAATCAATAAATACAACCTGTAACAAGCGAGTTAAGCACTTGATTCAAAGCAAATGACTTGTTACTGAACATTAGTAAAACTAACTTCAAATCCAACTGCTCGCCTAATAATTATACCTAAAGCTCCTTAAATCTATTAAATTAATGAATAAAGAAGGTGAGGATTTTTAGTGCCCCAACAGAGGCACTTTGTTTATTGATAAAGCCAGCCAATTCAAAATATGCTCACAGGTCATGTCACCAAAGAAAATACCGATCTTTCTTGCATACACTCACAAAATTGGCCTGGAATATAAAACAAACCTGTACTAATCACAAAATATACCTCGAGATAAACGATTTCGGAGTCGTGATACTTTTCCATAATAAAAAAGTGACTATTCTATAAGAATCATATTATGCAATTTGTACGCATGTATTTAAAATATCACAAAACGATTTCTTTGCGCTTGTTTTCCATCACAGTATAACTTCACTCTCTATTGTTATATAAATTATTTGTACCATAAATTATAATCAATCGTATGCGCGATTATATCTTTAAGCCAACAAGAGTCTGATAGTACCCTCCAAATTCCCATTACAGCTTGTCCGGGATGACTCTATAACAAAAAACACTTCAATACAAAACTTTTCCCAATAATCGAAAAAGCTTCAGATTGGATTCTGAAGGTCAATTCGGTCTCTAAGCAGTATCGATTTCCTAAAAGTCTAGAAAGCACAACACTCCATTTAGATATAACTGTTTACTCCCTACCTCAAAAGATATCACATGTTGTAGAATTCACCGTTCCTTGGGAATCAAATATCCCAAAACACCACGAATACAAATTAAATAAATACAAGTTGGCACTCGTGGCCTGTCAGCAAATTTCTGTTTTACCTCTTGAAGATCCAGAAAAATAATCAGCTCCTCCCTAGGAAAAATATCTAAAACTTCAATTTCCGCATCTCAAATTCTATCGTTTTACAGGGGGTGTAAATGGGTGTTAAGGTGAATGCTCAAATATGGCAAGACAGTCATCCTAAACCTACCACAGCCGGTCATTAGTGCGGAGTCTGCCGCTCACCAGGCAGAACTAGGCCCGACTCAAGTCGGTGAATTCCATTGCAGCTCCGTTCATATTTATTTATAAAAATAAATACAAATCTCTCGTCTCGGGTCATTGACTAATTTTCATATGGTAATATCCACTTATTCCGAATAGAAGCTAAAATTACTTTCTTACTTACCATAAACTCCTCTCCAGTTGTTATTTGCAGAAGCTGTATGAACAACACTCCAAGGGACCAGGGTGTTGGTTTGACGATCTTCTGGGTCGCAATTGCCGCCAGAGGCACATGAACACACTCCTTTTTTCCCATCTTCTCCTTTAAAGTTGTATTCCAATACCTGTATAGCATATGACAAAATAAAGTTTTGAAATGATAATAGAATTTATTTGACACTAGTATCAGCACAATGCTCAGAGACCTCAATACTGTCTCCCAACAGGTAGGTTTAAAAATATACATGGGTAAGACAAAAATTATGTCTAATGCTCATGTTGTACCTATACCGGTACATGTTGGGAACGATACAATTGAAGCTGTCGACCAGTATGTTTATTTAGATCAGACGATCCAACTAGGCAGACTCAACTCCGATTGACGAATCCAACTCGATTGGGTAGCGTTTGGAAAACTATGCCAAATCTTCTAATCACAAATATTGCAGAACCTGAATTTGAAAGTTATAATTAGTGTGTCTTACCGGTGATGACATACGGCACTGAGACGTGGTCGCTTACTATTGGCCTTATACACAAGCTCAAAGCCGCGCAACAAGCCATGGAGAGAGTTTCACTGCGTGATAGGATCCAAAACATGGAAATCACAGAAGAACCAAAGTTGCTGACATAGCTAATAATAATAGCAACTTGAAATGGCTTTTCAAATGACCACCATTGGAGAAAAAAGGTTCTCGAATGGCGAGACCATGAACCGGCAGATGCAGTGTAGGACGGCCCCTTACAAGATGGACCCCTACCATAGGTGGATGAAGGCGGCTCAAGACCATTCGTCATAGCATTCTAGGGGGGAGGCCTATATCCAACAATGGACGTCTACTGGCTGATGATGATGACTAGTTAACGGTTGGCTGTAAGACATCTTAAAGCGATAAGCTCCCCGTTTGTACTAATTTAAAATTTATTTTAAATTAGTACAAACGGTACAAAAATTAATTATATTTTTTGTAATTATAATTATAATTAATTATATCATTGCTAGTGTCTTTGGTAAAATAAACTTATTTTTCTTTCTTTCTTTCTAAGAAGGGTTATATGAAAGTGGCCTTAGTGCACTGCGACGAGTTTTAAAGGACATTTTTACTAAAAACTTTTTTATATTTGTATATTTTATATTTCTACTGGGTCACGAAGTTAGTGGGTCACAAAGGAGAACCATAAAAATAACCGGGTCTTGGGAAAAACAGTTAGTGGGTCAGTTTGCGAACCGCTGGTATACACAGTGAGTTTTTAATTAGTGACATCCTTGTAGTGGGTGAATCAGTACGAGCAAGTAAGCAACTTTTGATACTAAATTGTTAAAAGAAATAATATATTAAAATTATTTTTAAATTAAATTTTATTCCAAATGATTTAAAACAGTTTGAGAACCCGTCAGCTGTTATTTGAAATTCCTAACGTCCTCGATCTTTGAAGTCGGCGACCTTGAACGGCATTCTGTTGAACACAACAGTCGCGGAGGCAAGCCGATAGATGGTGTTGCACTGTTATTTCTCAACCAATTATTTGGAATACTTAAGACATTTACCACCACTATTAGGCCTTTTTTTTAATGGAATGGACATTACAAATAAAAGAGGGCCTGGAATATACCTAATAGTTAGGAAACAGTAATTTAGTTGAAATCAATACAAATAAAAATCACAGATTGCTCTCTAGCAGTTGCAATGATAACTTTCAGTGTACATAACATTCATTTCACAATAGTCGCATGTATAATTAATAGATGGCAATAGTAAAATGTAATAAAAATTTAAACAAAAAACACAAAGATTATGCTACATTAGTAGCATAATCTTTGTGTTTTATTTCCACACTGAAATTATTGTGTTTAGCCACAACACAAGAAATTAACAAGTAACGTACGCATTATTGCTCGGTTTAAAACACGCCATTGCGTATTTAGACCCACTGCGGTTGGCGGGATTAGATATCACTTTTATCACTAATCACTTCTAAAGAAATTATTCTTTAATTATTAGGCGTAAAAAAAACACCCCGCGATTCGACTGCCCGCTCATCGCGGCGGCCGGTGACTTTGGGACTGTTTGCGGTTGTAAACAAAACACGTAAGTAGGTCAAAATGAACAGCTCCGCAATCCGACGGTCAAGAGAGGGTTGATTTTATTTATGAAATTAATATTCAAATAAAATCAGTCTTGACTACTTGCCGGGAAAGTCTTGTGGTGTAAGAATTGATTTTTTAGATTTGTACTGTGAATATATACAAAGTATCTAAAAAATAGAAAACCAAGGAAGAGTAATCATTTACCTTTAAGGTCCCTTTTCTCAGACTTTGCTTATTGTGGATTGGTTCCTTCCTATATAACGCCAGCCAATTAGGAAAAAAAGTATTACTTACTTGTGTTTTTGTTCCATCAGAGAGGGTGACCGAAATGTTTGGTATATTTTTCCAATCGGCGCCTTTAGTTGTTGGTATGTGGGCGACGCGCGCCATTGCAATCGGTGGCAATTTCCTGCATATATGGTCTGTAACAGATGGGCCTGTGTCGGAACGCATGAGCTTTTGGTAAGAAGACCGTGGCGCCGTTCCATAATGCACACTAGACACTTCGGAACCGTTCAAAAGCGGAGGCAAGTCGTCAATCGCATCACCTACTGTTATGGCGCCCAACAGAGCAGACTCACACTCGTACAAAGCGGTTACAAACATCTGGTCATCCACGCATTCTGAGCGGACTCTCTTGGGAAAGACGTGGCTAGGCTCCGGACGAGTAGGCAACGGCAGTCCTCGCGCCGCCGCCATCACAAACAGTCTTCTCCTCGATTGAGGCACACCACAGCCACCTGCTTGCACGACGCTAAACCAACACTGGTATCCAAGCTCCACCAAGCATTTCAAGGTCATTTTTAAAATTCGACCTTTTTGATACTTTATTAAATTGCGCACATTCTCCATTAAAAAGTAAGATGGCTTGAAGAACTCGCAATAAGACAGAATGGATGCTACCTCTGAATTTTGGCATGTTGAATAGTCCCCATCTGAGTACCTATGTTAAAGAGGAGAACATTGAATCATTTCAGATGAAAAGTGCACAAAGCGAAAATTTTATTAAATAAACTTGTTATGGTTTATAGTAAACTAGGTCAGTTACAAAATAAAAATATTTGTGGATTTACATTCCAGCAGCTTTGAAATGGGGGTTATTCTATATAGATTAAAACAATATAAATCTTTAAAGATTAAACTGTCCATCACCTGTTTAATGCAGAGAAGCCTTGGCAGGGTGGACCTCCGCAAAGAAGTTCTACTTGGCCCGGCTGAGGCAGGGGGCTGCCATCCGCGCGTTGCAGTGCACCCGACATCGCCTCTTGCAATATTACATTGCAGTCTTCCACAAATACATGGCAGTTTCCATGATTGACTCTGTAGGTAGCTGCGGCAGATTTGTCCATCTCGATGGCCCATTTGCAGTCTGCTACACCGGCTTGCGTTAAACCCAGGGATAGACCACCGCATCCACTAAACACATCTAACGTTTTTAAAGTCCTACTTTCCGTTACAGCCTCCAAGTTATTGGTCACTTTTGCTCTCGATGTCGGAGGGACTTTAGTGATGCGTTTTAATTTTGAATCATAAGAAGAATCATAATAAAATGTGAATCTGTTTGTAGCGATCTTCGGCACCTCCTCCTTATGGAAAATATGACACATTTTTCTCACCGTCAAAAAAGGGACGGTGTCTTCATCGTCGGACCAATAAACCATATTAGAATCGATCGTTTTCGAGCCGATCTCTTCAGTCCGATATATTTTTCTTATTTTGAAAATGATATCAAACGGGCTCACGAATTCCAAAGTGTCACTGCCTTTCGAAAGTATTTTCAATATATGGCCTATGAGGAATGGTTTATTTTGGATTTTACTCGTCGCCAGAAACTCATCGGTTACATAAAATATTCCCGCTCCTTTTGTAAATGTCATCGAGTTCCAATTAACAAACGTCCATTCCGTGCACCCCCCGTTAAAATTTATCGCTTTACCAACGATCGGTAAATGAGATTGAATGTCCTCTTTAGATTTTAGGCAGGACCGACATGCGTTCAACGGTTGTTTGCGATCCTCCGGAAGATCGAAGAAGCTGCCTGTGTATCGATCGTATTTCATTAAGCAGACATACTCACCGCTGCCGCCGTTCGCTGTAACAGTCACTCGTCTTCTTAGACACTTTATTTCAAACTCGAGGCATTCGCCCAGAAGAAAAATACGGTCATTATCAGAGAGTTCTCCCAAAACAGTATCTTGCCCTCGAATATAGAGCTGGCAGTGGACGAACCATCCTCCCTCAGCTGCTAACCATATTTTCATTATCGCACCGAGTCCTTCCTCGTCGCCTCTTTCAAATGCTACAGAATCATATCTCGAGTAAGTGGATTCGCCAATTTGGATCCTATCACAGAATAGTTTTCCGCTTTCTTTGTAAGTTTTTCCAACCCTTGAGACTTTTTCCATTATCTCACTTTTTCCATTATTTATTTCCTTGGGGACCTGTTTAAAATTGCTTCCGGTCGGATCTTCATCGTCCTCATTGGTTAAATCGGAGAGCTGTAAGCATTTATTAATGTCGAAGTAACTTTTGAAAACCTTTCGTACAACAGGAGTGAGCGTGAGGCTCCTCTCGGTGGGTTTGTGTTTGAATTTTTGTTCGACTTTGCGGATTTGGGCCCCGGATAATGCAGTCAGGCGCTCGATGCAGGGCAGGCATTCATCGACAACCAACAGTAAATTCACTAACTGATCGCACACGAATTGTGCATGCTCGAGCAGCATAGGCTCTGTCAGAACTTTTCCACTCTGTGGCACTGTACATTGGCTGATGTTGTCCAACATTTCGTTGTAATCGGGCCTCGATCGAAATTTCTTCTCTAAGAATTGGACAACGGCTTGGCTGAGAGCAATCTTCTCATACAAAGTTTTCATAAATGGACTGTACGCTCCTGTCGGCGTCACTAAAATATATTTAGCCAATTTAGTTTCTACAATTACAGCGTTGTCGCTAGAGTCTTCGTAGCCTTCAATCCACCTGCAAAAGACAATAATCAGATTTTTGACATTGCTGATAAGTGTGCAAAATGAAAACTAGCTCTGAAGTTGTTGACTTTTAAAATTGTACTTAAACTTAACTGATAACTCTAATATTGACTTTTAATTGACATAAGTTTCAGTCATTTGCTAGCATTTATTCAGTATGTACTGCAACATTTACGACATTGCATTTTATTCTTTCTTCAAATAAAAAAAATGTTGCCCAAGATTGAACTATTCATTGCACAAGTTGATTAATTCAACATTAGGTGATAATTCCGTAACCCACGCAACTTGTAAAAATTGGTTTGCTAGGTTTCACCATTTATTATATAGTTGTATTAGATTTCTCAATACCATAGCCATGCAGGTGGCACTGATAGCATTGTCCGGCGAAACTAATAGCAATGTATTTTTCTATCAATAATAATATTGACAACAAATGGTTTTTATAAAACTCTGATTGATTATAAAACCCCAATAATTTAAACAATGATTACAGTGACAACATTCAATTATTAGTGTCATTTATCTCTTTTATATAGGCTTATCATATAACAGAAAAAAAGACAGAGAGATTAGAATGCCATGTATTAAACTATGTAAACATTAAAGCGCATAATTATGTTGAATTGAAACCTATATACCAAATTAAAATTGACATAGTTATGTAACTAATATTAAAATAAATTGAAATGTGGTTGAAATCGGTCCCCCCTGGTGGACCGATTTCAACCACAACCTTTTCAACTCTTGCCATGACCAAACAATGCTTGCATGCCAAATTTCAGCTCAATTTTAGCAAATTCGACCTGAATTACCGCTAACATCAGGCAGAGGCCGCGCAAACGACTTCGAATCTGTGACCAGACTGGAGGATAGAGAAATCTGTCCAAATCTGTAGTAAGCGAGCGAGGTCGACCCGCAGGGTCCTCTCACAGTCCCTTACGATAAGACTTTGCGACTTTTAAGGTTTTTTCGGTGGAGTTAGACACTGGTCTGGCCTGTCCGTCAAAGTCTTTCACGTTCACTCCATAGGAGATAGAACGACCTAATGCCCTTAAAACCTCCCTGGGGTTACGGTTTGCCCGTCGCGTTTGACACTCCCAGTTGTCTCTGTCGCTATAAAGAGCAACTACCTCGATCGCCAGCTGATAGACTATGGATGTGACGCAAAAACGTAACAGTCGATGGAAGGTCCATCTCGATTGCTGCACGAGTCCCCATTCTAGCTGTGCAACGAGAAGCCGACAATGTTCGACTCACATTGATAACGTTCAGAACACTTTTTTGACAATATATGGACTGGTACATAGTGCCATCTTGTAGCTCTACGGGGCGCATGGGATCGCTTTATTTACTCCACCGACTCTACAAAAATAATCGACTCCTTTCTAGAAAACATATCTATAGCTATAATATGCGCATCTCACATTGTATCGCTTCGAAAAAGGAGTGAATCGGTGTTAAGGTGAACAGTCATATGTGGCAAGATAGCTGTTCTAAATCTACCACAGCTGGTTGTTAGCCAAGAGTCCACCACTCACCCCCAGAAGTGATATAATAATATTATGGTGGCTCCAACCCTGGTTCGTGCATTCCATGGCAGCTCCATTTACATGTATCATCAAGTGAGTAGATTTGAAATGTTTTCCTCGGAGATGTACGCATTCCATTTCGACAGATGGGCATTCAGTGATAGTCAGTCTTAATGTTTTGGAGCGCTACGGATCAAGTATTGCTATTTTTTCCAGAGTGCTCGAATGCAAGCATTAGCTTGCATTTAATTATTTGCTGCACATGTTTTAGCTTATCAAATTAATCATTGGTACTGGTTTTGAATTGCTTTATTCTAAGTTCTGCCTAGCGCAGCACTAACTTTCCCGTCTAACGGTGTTTTAAAGTAGGGATTTTTGCTGTAAGAAGACCAAATTTTTGGTTAGGAAGTCATCATAATTTGGGACTCTGGGAAATCTTAACATAATATGCTTACCATTCGTTTATTGGGCCGATGTGCATAGTGGGTCTTCCACGAATGACGCCTTGCCTCTGTTTAGTTTTCGCGATGTGTCCCCTGAGGTAGAGTTTTATATCAGCCTCTATTAAGCCACCATCCAACTTACATAAATGTCCGCATTGGTCATATATCATGAAATCCGTAAGATAAAGAGCCTCGTCTGAAAAATAGAACTGTTACCTAATTTGACCTGAAAGAACAGGAGAGGTCACAGGATGCTATTGACATTTTCTGTGATCTATTGAAGGCATTGCATTGCGTTGATCGTGAAACCTTTTTGGTCAAACTTACATATTATGGATTGAGAGGTAAAGCTTTAGAGCTAATTATTTCATATTTGAAAGATAGGTTGTAAAAAGTAGACTTTAATGGGATAGACATCATCAGGACCTCTTATCAAAATTTGTGTTCCACAGGGATAAATATTAGGCCCTTTTCTATCTTTGTGTACATTTATGACCCACCCTGCGTGGTACAAAATATATCTGACATAGATTTATCAGCGGACGACACATCTGTAATATTTAAAATAGCTTGTCAAAAAGAAAACTTAAACAAAGCAAATACAGCCCTGTCCCTTGAATTAAATTGGCTCACCACAAATAATCTAAAGTGTATAAATTTCAAACTAATAAATGGTAAACACGTTGATACAAATTTGACTGTCTATCAAGGCGACACCTCCCTCACGGGAATCCCAGCCAAGGGCTTTCCAAAAGGTGGAGTCATCTCCCCCCTCTTGTGGAGCATCGTTGTAGACGAACTCCTAACATATCTACAAAACGAAGGCTTCTCTGTCCACGGCTACGCTGATGATGTGGCCGTAGTGGTAAGAGGAAACTTCCTATCAATACTTAAGGAGCTCATAGAAAAAGCACTTAAGACCACCCAAGACTGGTGCCAGGCCAAGGGTCTGTCTGCTAATCCAAGCGAGACTAAGGCCATGATTTTCACCGGAAAATACAAACCCGAACCCGTTGAGTGTTTAAAGCTCTGGGATAGGGCGATAGAATGCGTAGTAGTCAAATACCTTGGAGTCTATCTAAACCCAGAGCTTATTTGGAAGCACCAGCTCAAGCGCAAGAGAACAAGCTTCTATACCTCTTTGTGGACGTCCAAAAGAGCCATGGGAAAACCTGGGGATTCAAACCTAGGGTCGCCTTATGGCTCTACAGGGCAGTACTGCTGCCTAGACTAACCTATGTTGCAATAGTCTGGTGGTCCAGGGGGAAAAAGCATGAGACAAAAAACATGCTGAAAAGCTATCAAGGTATGAAAAGCTATCAATGAAAACCTGAGGGCTGCAACTGACATCATGAAGGCCACCTCAACAGAGGGATTAGAGGTGGCACTCTGCTGCCCGCCTCTGAACAAGCTCATAACTCACTCCGCCAGACCTACAGCATACAGACTTAAGTGTTTGGGTAAGTGGAAGCGAGGAGGACACAATCATCCTGAGTTAAACCTTCTCCACAAAAGCCTATTCACCTTGAACCAGGATCGACTACTAAAAAAATTTTTGGTAAAGAAGTCCTATAAAATCCTAACCCCTACCAGGGAAGACCAAGGAAGAATCCGCATTGGCTCGAAAGCCACAACGCGGACGCCTAGTTCACCGACGGATCAGGAACAAACGGACGTTTTGAGGCAGGCGTGTATGGGCCCAAACCAACCACAGAATCAGCATCCCCTTGGAAAATGTGCCACCAGTAAATGGTACCACTCTTGCCGATATGCCACCGGTACCACACGAGGTAAAAAATTGAAAAATCCTCATCTGCTCTGATAGCAGAGCAGCATTAGACGCTCTGGCTGAAGCAACCACACAATCTCCTGTTGTCTGGGACTACATTCAAGAGCTCAAACAATTGGGCAGCATTCGACTCTCTGGCTAAAGACACCAGAATCTTCTGTAGTCTGGGACTGTATACAAGAGCGCAACAAATTAGAAAAAGCCAACAAAATCACCTTAATATGGATGATACCGGGCCATGAAGGCATACTCGACAACGAAGAGGCCGACAGACTGGCAAAACTGGGCACAATGGAATGCCCGGTGGAGCTAGTTGTTGCGGTCCCCTTCGCTACAGGTAAGAAAATCATCAAGGACTGCTTGCAGCAGAAACATCGGGCATCCTGGAAACAGGGCCAAGGACGTCTCGCCTGGGAAAAGCCTTGATGGAAAAAAAACTAGCAGGAGTGTCACATATGTCTTGTATATTTTCAAGAACTATTTGGAACTCAAACAGTGACTGTCACCGCAAATACGAAAATTAGTAGCCATGCCGGCATAGATACGAGCAGAGCAATAGAAGAGAATTTCGAAATATTGAGGTGGCTTTTTCAAACACATAATAAATGTACTTTTTCGAAAACTCCAAAGCAGTGACCATAATAAAATGCGGCTCACTTTATGCTATAAAAATAATTTTGCATTGCATGGTGGATAGGCACTCGAAATTGTAAAGAAATCGCCGCCCGGAAGAACAGCAGAAAGATAAAGCAATTAAATAAATAGGAACCAAAAATTTATAAAAATGAAATGTATACCAACCTTCTTTCAAAGTGAATGCCTTTAAAACAGCCTTTTCGCGTGGAAACTTCTGCAACTTGCTTTCATCTTGTATGTTCACCTCATCCAGTGATTGTCTACAAAGAAAGCATTTTTCAACTTCGGATGCTTTTTGACGCTTAATCGTTTTGTCATTTTCCTCATCTGTCACATCCGTATATCCATTTCTCTTCAGCATTCTTCTGGAATAAAGAAAGTGGTTCTTTAATAAAGAAGAATCTCTCTGCAATATCCTTTTATACCTTGAACCTTAGGTTGCACTACAAGTGCTCTGTAGGCGAATAGCTGTCACAGCTAGAGGAATGAAAAAGAAAGAAAATACAAACGGAGCTGCCATGGAATTCACTGACCAGTCGGCCCACTAGAAAATATTCTTCTAGGGTTGAATGTGTGGATTCTGGAGTAAAGGCTGACTTAGAGTTTCCAGATGCCCCAAATTTTACGGGTTACCCCGTTCTCAGGCTATGCCAATATAGAAACCCGTAATTCAAAAACTTTATTACGAGGTATATAAAAGTCCCATATTTTAGAAGAAAAAAAGGCCCTGTTTTTGCACCATTCCGCCAAGATCAGTAGGCACGGACGTTCTATCTAGTGTGCCGTGGTGGTTTGAATTTGGAGCCTGTAGGTTATCTTTGCGGGGGTGAATTAAGGGGCGTTCGCGCATGCGCTGAGAAAAACAGGTTTGTTTATGTTTTTTTCACATTGTAATTGCTACGAGTTGGTACCGTTGTGTAACGGATAGATCTAATAGATAAATTACTACAAAGTAAATGTGCATGCAAACTCGAGTCACTCGTCACTCGTTAGGGAATCTGGAAAGTCGAAAAACCTGTCGCACATCTCTAGGCGGCGGGAACAGTCGGCATGAAGGGCGCGGCGAGGATAGTGCTGGTCTGCGTCCAGGCTGCGATTTCCCTGCCGCCTGGAGAGACAGGTTTTGACATCATTGATGAAGTCAGTGGGCGTCCAGTTTTATTTACGATTTTTATCGTGTTAAAACCCAAGATTAAATTAATATTGTAACGACCCGCCAAAGTTTTTGGCTTAATTTAGTCGGATCCCGACTGCTTGCTGAATGCAGCTAGCGAATGTGACCTCTTAAACGTCAAAAGCTACTATGTCATCATTGTTTGCGCCAAAGCTCTGGATTGGTGAAACAATAGTGAATCGGCTTTTTTGTGATAAGTGCTGCTGGAAAAGCCGATATTGCCACAGTACTAAATTGTTTTACTGGCCACTTTAAAATTTCACACACGAATTCTGTTGTAGACGCATATAAAAGAAGTTTTATAAATCGCCCTTTCATTAATCGATATTCGTCCTTTTAGAGGTAATACATTACTGTTGGTATAGTTAGCCGTTCTGCATCTTAAGGGCAGTGCCGGATAAACCGATTTAGTGGCCCTTGAGCTCTTTGCACTTTTCGGGGCACCCTCTGGTCTGTCAAACATTCTGACGATAATATACTGTAGAATAGACAAAAAAAATAAACAAAACTCGTTCGCAACGTCAAAGTGGCCATTAAACATTTCTGACAACGCTTACATCCCGTAGCAAAGACATACATATTAACAAAATACGACCGCAGGGGCTGGCAGCGACCAACTGTCGATAACTTATAACAATTATACTATTAGTCGGATCAAAAAGTTTATTAAACATTTTCTCCTTAGAATTTCATTAAACGGTTTTTTTCTAACTCTTAGAAACAAGTTTTGAAAATATGATTGTAATGATCTCTTGTCGCGGGGTCCCTAGAAGGTTTGGGTTCCATAAGCCGGTGCCTTCTTGGCTTATTGGATAATCCATCACTGCTTAAAGGCATATGTCAGAAAAAATCTGGGAAATCTTTTAGTTTCGATCGATTTTTCTATCAATACGTAGGTCTTGTTATTAACTTTAACCATGCGAACATGTGGGGACGTAGTAATTACAAAAGAAGTTATTTAAAAATATTCATTTTTTGTCTATTTTTGTGGAAACGACTTCGTAGTAGCTTGAAGCCCTCGATGTATATGTTTGCTGCAAGAGCTACACAGCAACGACATTTGAATACAGTAATGGAATCGTTTTGATTTTTTATATGAAGTAGACATTCTGTCCTTTTAATGTCCAGCAAGCAACTCTATCAGGATTTATAACTCGATAGGAGCTCTATTGATAATGGATGTAAACAGAGGTCAAACGCAAGGGTGGGACATCGTAGATAAAACATTGGTATTAATGTATAATTGGAACCTATTCTACATTGCTGATGTTTTAACGTCACTTGATTATCTTCACCACGCTGATTCTAAAACTGCAATAATAATATTTGGTCTCAATAAATAAGTGAGATATAGGCATAAAGTTTTCATATAAAATATCTATATGGCGGTAGGTTAGGTTAGGTTATTATTTTTTCTAGTACATTTTTCAACAATTCATAAACACCTTTATGACAGTAGGTTAAGTTAGTTTCTTTTTAAAAAGCTTCATAAACATCTATTTGGCAGTAGGTTAAGTTTTCCGGTAAGAATATTTTTTCACACATGGTATCGCAAAAAGGTGCTGATATTACGTAAATTCCGCGAAATTTAACCTTTGTACCTTATCTATCCTGGGATACAAAAAAAAAAAAAAATTTTTAGTAACTTTTTTTCTAAGCGAATTTATTCAGGCATCTATCTAACACTTGAGAGCAAAAAATTTGCACATGCATGAATTATCAAAAAAAAAAAACAAAATATCTCAAAAAATACACAGTTTGGCCAATGTTTTTGGACGCAGATTCAAATTCTATTTCAACACCTATCCAATGGTAGCTTTTTTGTACATGAATCATGCCAACAAAGTGATTCTTGAGGGCCATCATCCAAAGTGCACGTTTTTTGTGAATTCGGAAGCTTGCCTCCCATTCCTCAACGATCGCCTGTTGCAGATCCTGTAGAGTAGTTAGAGCAGTATCTCGGGCTCAAATTCTTTCCCTGCTATTACAGAAAGTGGAGCTTTTCTGCGACTGGTCAGGCTGTATAAAAGTGAAGCCCTCCAAATGTTTTTGCCTTGGACTCGCCCGCATGGGCACAAAATTTACATCCTATGACCCCAAATTGGTCTATAAGGGCTCTAATATCTCCCTTATAGACCCAAACAATCATTTCAAATTCCTCGGCAGAAAAATCACCCATCAGGGAAAAGACGTCTCGGGCGATCATGTTATAGAGCATTTCAAAAGTTGCCTGGTGAAAATAGATGCCTTGCTAATTTCTGGCCCTCGTAAGGCCTGGATCTATGACAATTATCTAACGTCACATTTGTCATGGCCCTTTCTTATTTACGATTTTACCAAAACCCAACTGTCCCGTCTAGATGCGCTGGTGACAGCTAGTTTAAAATCCTGGCTGTCCTTATCCAAACCAGCTGACCCCTCGACTCTCTTCAGGTCCAAACAAAATTTTGGGCTAGCGCTTAAACTGCCCTCTCTGCTCTACGCCAACTCCAGAATAACCAAAAATTCGATTCTGTGCAATTCCAAAGATCCGGCAACATAATAAATAAATAAATAAATACAAACGGAGCTGCCATGGAATTCACCGACCGGAGTCGGGCCCATCATAATACTATTTTTTTTTTACACTTCTGGGGGGTGAGCAGTGGATTCCGGACTTACGAACCGGCTGTGGTAGGTTTAGGACAGCTGTCTTGCCACATGTGAGCGTTCACCTTACCACCCATTCACTCCCCCTTCGAAGCCATAGAATTTGAGATGCGCAAATCGCAGTTTTAGATAATTTTTCTAAGAAAGAGTTGATTATTTTTCTGGAAAGGCCAAGATCTTTAAAGAGGTGAAATAGAGATTTAGCTGGCAGGCCACGAGCGCCAACTTCCACCGCGTGAAGGTGAACAGTGAAGCCGTTCCGGGTTACGGCATTTGCAAGATCATGGTATTTATTTAATTTGTACTTGTGGTCTTTTGGGATATTTGATTCCCATGGAACAGTTAATTCTACAATAAGAGCCACCTTCCGAGATAGAGAGTAAAGAGTAATAAGTGGCACGTAATAAGTGGCCGTAGTGATTCAAATGATCTACAAGCCCGCGTAGACTTCCACAAAAAGTTCCTTACTGGAATCAGCCAGAATGGCACTGGGGTATGGCAGTACAACCACGAGCGACGTGGACTTGAAGAAGTCTCTTTTGCGTGGAGATTACGACAGCAAGAGTATGGCTCATGCTATTGGCCTTCAATGCCAGATTGATTGGACAACAATTGGGGACTTTTGCATTCCGCCTCCAATGCACTGGAAGGTAATGCTCTATGACTGGACGCCAGAGATGCTAAAATTTTATTTGAATGCCTTTCAGCATACACTTCCAGACCCCAGTAACCTCGCTCGTTGGAGCTTTGCCGAGGATAGTTCTTGTCCCCTCTGTAGCAATACCCCTTGCACAGCTAGACACATTCTAGCTGGCTGCAAGGTGGCCTTAGATCAAGGACGGTACACTTACCGCCATGACAAAGTTCTCGCTGTTATTCGCGAGGTAATTAGTCTCTCAGTGGCTCGTGCCAACAAGGGTTTGACAGTATCCTCCAAACCCCCAATACAGTTTGTGCGGGTTGGCTCTAAAGGCAAAAAACATTTAACTACAAAACCTTTCTCAATAATCGAGAAAGCTACAGATTGGATTCTGGAGGTTGATTCGGTCTCTAAGCAGTATAAATTCCCTGAAAGTCTCGGATGCACAGCCCTCCGTCCAGATGTAACTCTTTACTCTCTATCTCTGAAGGTAGCTCTTATTGTAGAATTAACTGTTCCATGGGAATCAAATATCCCAAAAGACCACGAGTACAAACACGTCCACTGTTGCCATAACAGCACATCCTGCTTTCATCAGAGAATAGGACTCTTTTTCATCGTTCTTCGGTCTAACCCAAATGCTCCTGAGCAAATTGAAGATGGGTTTGTCAGTGAGCTGGGTTCAATTTCGGGCCATTTGCTGGTCTGTTTCCAGTCAGACTACCTTTTCGAAGTCGCCTTCTGACTGTCCACCGACTGACTTCCACTTCACAAGCTTCTTGTAGTCTTTGTCCCAGTTGAAATGCATTCAAACGACGATTTCGTAACAAAGACATTACAAGAAAGCGGTCATCACACTGTGTTGTGAGCACACGCCAGATCCTTATCGCCGTTTGTATCCGGCAGTCTCTTGGTACCTTTGGTGTACTTGACGAACGGGGTATTGGCTCAAATTCAGTTAACGAGCCACATGACTTTGGTTCCCCGTCCCGCTTCAATTAATGCGATCACTTGAGCGCCTACTTCTGGTGTGGAATCCATTTTCTTGTTCTGGTTGAGGCCGTAACCAATAGAGAATCTTACAGGCTGAGCGTTGGTATGAAATGGTGATTATTTCCTTAAAATGCACCCTTTTATACCTGCAATAAGTCCTGCCACCGACGCTACCTGGAACGAGCGATTTCGGGGCGGGCTACTGTATTGTTTTTGGAGGTTTATTTCAACCCTTTGCGTCTCCTCCGAAATCCTACAGTATAGACTTTCACTTCATGTAAAATTGATTTGCAATAAGCCTCAAATTAAAAAAAAACAGGCTCAAAAAAAATGATAGGGGTGTGCGATTTTTTTGCTCTCAAGAAACGTCGTTACGTCAGTCGGGTGCAAAACCAGCTATTGTATGAACGCGTTATGGTGCATATGGGGTGCACATACAATAATTATTATATAGTTATAAGTAAAGTTGTAGTTGGAATATTCTTTTCAAATTACATTTTATGCTAAGTTAATGTTATTTTTATGCAACATTTTGTATTTTTATATTTACTTACTTATTTTTACCTTACTTACCTTTCTATTTCTACCTTTCGTATTTTTACCCTATTTACCTTTTTATGTCTTTTTTTTGTTTAGATGTCTTTGTTTCGCTATTTGTCTACCACCGAGATTAAAAATGGACTTTCTTGGAAACACTTGCTTTTGATCTCAAAAAGCCACATCTGCAAGATCGAATTCAACACCAAACGTTGCCAATGCATCTACAACAGACGTATAACAGGGCAAGAAAGGTCATTTGAAATGTCAACTTCATCTGGCTCAAACTCTAATAGGTGTTTTTTTTGTCGAAGGTCCAAAGATCGTAAATAATGTACACAATGTGTGACGTGCAAAACTTTTACATGTAAGGAGCATCAACGACCTATTTGCCCAAATGCATAGATAGATTCTCATAATAAGACTAAACTGCATCAAATGTGTACCTTAGGTTACCCAAGAGTCTACGGAAGTTGTTTTTTTTTTAAATGGTAAAAAAAAGTATTATTTAAGTATTAGAGGTACAAGAGCACCCCAGGGTACAGTTAACGATATTCTAATATGGGTACGGTCCTTAGAAAGCTAGCCATGGGAATGAAACTGAAGATGGCATGTTTTAAACCCTCAAAATTTTCTTTGTAGGGGGTGTTAGTGCACGCATACTAATGTATAATAGTGGCTTATTTAATGAAGGGGTCTTTTTTCACACATAATTACATAATTGTATAAATACGGAGATCGGCCGCCCGCGAGTTGTCCCAACGGATAAACCACCGATCGGTAGTATTAGCATTCCAGCAGTTAAATTATTATTTTTTATATTTTACAAAACTGTTTTTTTAGGGAAGTGTTAAAGCTTGCCTCGATATCAGATTATCCGTGAGACTGGTGGTATAAGCATTCCAGCGGACAGTAGTGGATTCATTTCGATTTTTTATGTGAAGTAGATAGACCTTCTGCCATTTTCATATCAGGCAGGCGATTCTGCCAGGATTTATATTTCGATAGGAGCTTTGTTGATAATGGATGTAAATAAAGGAGAACAAACGCACGGGCGGATGTCGTAGATAAAACATTACAATACTGAATAAAACAAAATCCCAGCTCACCTTAGCGAGTCCCGAACGCTTATTAGGGCGATTCCAAACGAAAAGAATACTGGCTCTTTTGTTTACCAACACTGATCAGGTTTACCAACAAATCACTGTCAGTTTTCGTGCGAGCCAACCGCCGCATCTGACTGGACTAGGGAAGTATTTACAAACATCGACTTCGATATCTAGCAAAACCTTTACCTTTGGATTATTATTCAAAAAGTAGGTAAATCCTTGGTTTTTTTTCATTAGATTTCTCAATAACAATAATTTCCCAATAACAATTTTTCTACGTGATAATTTGGTTATTTGTTTTAATTTTGCATGAGGTCTTTGAAGCAATACGATATAGTGTATTGATTTGATTGATGGCGATATTTGTGTTTATTGAGATAGTTTAAACTGAATTTATTTAAACAGATTTATTGCAAAGTTTGGCATAAAACTGTCATGTTTTGGTTGCAGGCTCTCGGAGTAAGTGTGCGGAGGGCCAGTGTGCTCTCGCGAATGCCCTGAGGGCTTGCAATTTTTATTTTTCATTTCATGTGGGTTTAGCTTTTTTCTTTAAATATTTTTGATTACGTTAATATTAATATTACTTTGGGGTAAGTGTACCTGCCCTATACTAGTGCGTACACTGAAATCACGCCGTGTGGCGAAAATGTATGATGCCAGTTTTTTGTTTGTAATAAAAAATCATCAGTTATTGAGGTTGCTTGTTCCCGGCGGCTGAGCACCAACCGGGCGCGTCTCCAGGTGGTGGATAGGAGAATGAACGAGGAAGGACCCCGGTTCGAGGGAGCCAAAAACCTGAGTGCCGGGTGCTCCTCGGGTAGTGGTGGCTAAAACACTGAGTGGAAGGCTCCACCGCGGACCATCTCTCCAAGCCGAGGTGTTAGCTACCGTGCTAATGGCTGCATGGTGCAAGGGGTGCTGTGTCGCTTACGGTGCCTCCCGGATACCGGGCGTCCTCCGGTTAGTATAAGCCCTGGTCATAGCCCACCTAAAACCCGCATCAGATATAACGGCACCGCAAGGCGCCGGTACAAAAAAAAATATGAAAGAGGGGCTAACTGCCAACACCCTCCAGTGCTAACTCTAAGCATGAGGACGTGATCGCAGAGGCAGGCCCCTGGAGCGCCCAAACGCCCCAGATAGGGGCCAAACATTCCAAGCCCCTCCCACCAGGTGACAGGGAAAAAACTGAAAGTCTCCGATCAAGGTTCTAACGCCCAGGCCACCAAAGGACTCCTCAGGCTAGCCCTACTTTGACAAAAAAACTTGAAGCTGGTGACATAATCGCCATCCGGAAAAGGATTATGGTGGCCATAATGAAAATTCCTGATGGCACTAAAACACCATCCTTTACCGGCAGCCGGAAGAGGGACGGTGCACTCGTCCTCTCGTGCGCAGACGAGGAGACGGGGAACTGGCTTAGAAACCTTTCCACGGAACTACTCGTCGAAGGAGAATCTCTGTACGTGCTGCCGGTCAATGAGCTGCCCAAACCCATCGGGTGGTGGTCCACGCGGAGGACCCCAACTTCACTGCCGAGGAAGCACTTAAATTCATCGGCAAACAAAACCCAGGTCTGAAGACCGATGTGTGGGTCGTCGTTAGGGGAGCACGAAGGAGGATGCCATGAGCTTCCACTCCGCCTGCCTGGTGAGCGACTCCTCATTGGCCGCTCTCAGGGCCTGCAATTTCCAACCCTACTATGGGTTATCACAGGCAGCCGTAAGGCTGCTCGATAACAAGCCTAGGAAGGAGTCAGACGCGGCGGAGGGAACAGAGGGAGGGGTATCAAAACATACCACCCAAAAGTCCCCATAATCCAAATCGACTTGTACCGCAGCAAAAGCGCCTCCGCGATATTAACCAGCAGCATAGCTGCGGCGCATGCAAGTATAGCACTAATATAAGAACCTTGGCTCGTTAGAGATGCTATAAGTGGATTAGGATGTTTCGAAACCATTCATAAGGCCAAACCGACTCGAAAACACAGGACCTGCGTGTTCACAGCCACTTTTCTGCCTTAACTCAACGGCAATGACCTAGCGGTGGTTTTAACAAAAATCAACTTGGCAGAAGACAGGACGGTGGATCTACTCATTGGGCCAGCATACATGCTTTATGGCTCCACTCACCTGCCACCGCAAGAAGAAATAAAATACCTAGTAACCTATGCGAAGCAACGCGGGGTGAAACTCCTCCTGGGTTTTGATGTGAACTCCCACCACGTGTGCTGGGGTAGCTCTAACATAAACCTGAGGGGGTAAGCCTGCACGACTTTATCTTAGGCAGTGAACTTACCATCCTCAACAGAGGAACAGAACCTACTTTCATGGACTCAAGAAGACAGGAGGTATTGGACATCACGATCTGAATAAAAGAAGTGGCCGACCTAGTCCAAGAATGGAGGGTCTCAGATAAACCCTCAGGGTCGGACCATAGGCCGTTAACGCTTCAGCACTCCTTGGAAATTCAGTGGGCTCGCAACCCTAGAAATACCAACTGGGAAGAATTCGATAGGGACCTGGCTACCAAGCTCACCATGGTTCCGAATCGATTCCACACCAAAGAGCAACTAGAAACGGCAGCACAATCACTATCAAATGCCGTTATAGACAAAAAAAACCTCTCTAAAGAGGTCCCATGGTGGAACCCAGAGCTGAACAAGCTCAGGCTAGGGCAGAGAAGGTGCTTCAACAGGGTATGGAAACACAACATTAACTCGCAACACCTTTGAAAGGAATACAAAAACTCCCAAAACGAATACAACAAGGCTTCTTCGTTTGTCTTTAACCATAGTTAAAACTGGAGGGACTTTTGTGAGAGCGTGGAAACAGCTTCCGAAGCTTCCAGGCTCAATATAAGATCCTCAGCTCTAACAACCGCCCCCAGCTGGGATGCCTTAAACGACCAGAGGGGGGCCACATAAGCGACACCAAGGAAACCTTGAAGCTCATAATGGAAATACAATTTCCGGGCTTCCAGGAATCCTCACACCCAATTGCCGTAGGGGAGAACTCCAAGAGGCCCCACGAGCCTAGGGAGAAAAATATTGAGGATGCAGTCTCGATGAAATTATCAGGAGCAGCAACAACGATCCTCAAATATCAAGATAATTGGAATCCTGGAACGCCATTATGAAAACCTGGCTAATATAGTAAGGAAATTTCGACGCTTGCAAATTGTTCCTTCACAACATCGGATGTATCGTCTATCTCCAGAACAACAACCAGTAAGTGGGTTAAAAAACCGCGACCTATAATTTTAAAATTCCTTAATAATAAGAATAGAAATAGTTTTTTGCAGACAGTGAAGCACTACAATAAGACATGTGAAAATAATGGCAAAAAATTGAACACCGCAGATCTTAGTCTCCCAGGCAATGTTACTGATCCTGTGTATGTCAGAGATAGGGAATTCATCGATGAATCATCGATCAGAAACATTGATGGTTAGAGGTCTATGTTTACTTTTTTCATTGATGTTTTAGCACCATCGATATTCGTGCTAGGCTTTACCAAGTCGGTAAATTATTAAAAATGACCGACTTTTTAAAAATGAAATGGTCGGTTTGGAATTGATTTTTTTTTGTTAAAATATTTTTATTTCATGTTTTTTATTTGATTTTTAAATTGTTTTATTTTTAAAATCCACGTTCAATCAAACTTAATATCACTTGCGTTAATCTCTCCACCATCACTTAATAATTTCACTATAAGAAAACTTATACGGACGGTCAGAAAACGAATCTGCTAACATTGTTTTTTTTGTTGTAAAAAACGCCGTTTGGATGATCTAAATATCGATGGCTTTCATCGCTGTTTTCATACATCGGCGTTTGATACCGATGATGGCTAATCTTGCTAAGGTGGAAGCGAGTCGGCACCACTATGACGTTAGAAAAATGTATGGGAAAGAGCGAGAGGGACATAGGCGATGTGGCTATCGCTGGCGAATGTGTGGAGCGCGCTAATATGACGTTAGACGCGAGCGGAAATTAAGACGTTAGACGCTGATATCGATGGTTTCATTTCGTTGCAAACTCTAGTCAGTATTCCCACTCGGACCAATAAATTTCGAGTGCGCGAAATGAACTTCTATTGGCAATGCTGATTGGAAGCAGTGCTGCCAACGAATTATCGGCGACTAAAAAATACCAAAAAAACCGCCTGTCGCCAATGTAGGCTACCACCGATTGTTCGATTTTAATTTGGGCTAACCTAAAATAGGAACGAATTACATAATATGAATACATCACTATGGTTACAGTATACCCCGTTGTTGGTATACTGTACCACAGTATCTGTACTATAGTGCGGCAGGTACATACGATCATTACATCAGTCTACTTTAAACAAAATTGCCTATGATGATGGTGGTTTATTGTAAGCCTTGGCTTCACTTGCTGATGATGATAATGATAAATGTTTTCCATTCCTTTTCTATTTTTGCTTCCGGAATACAGATTTTTAAAAGTTATATTTTGTTTCTTTATTTACTTCATTATTTATTTCAAACATAATGGCAACGAACATATTATGGGTAATTGTAAGGCTTTAAAAATAATTTTCCCTTGTTTTAACGTTGAGTTGTTATGGTTTAGTTTATTATTATATGTATAATATTGTTTTTAGCAAACTCTCTTTGTAAAATTTTATAGTAATTAGGAAAAAGTGTTAATTTTATTCATAAATTATTTATGATAGGTAATTGGTCTTACTAAATAGTAAATTTATGTATAATTAATGGTATCATATTCACAAATAGAGTAGCTTTACACAACTCTTAGCTAATAACTAGGTAATTTTGTTCTATTTTATCATTCAATTGTACTCCATCCAAAAAGTATTAAACGGTATTATTGTATTTTTGAAAAATGGCTACTTTCGGCTACTTACGGCCATCGGCGTTTTGTCATGTCAACTTTGGCAACACTGATTGGAAGACGTTTGTTTTGACGTTTTTCTCTCATACTGAAACAAGCATGTTGTTGAGCGCTCGAGATTGGCCACTGATTGGCCAGAGTCAGTTTATTACGTATAAATATATAGTCAACGCGTTGACCAGTGGTGTTGACTTCCGTTCCTTCAAAAATTTTCGGTAAAGGAGAACGTCGGCCGGTCGACGGCGCCACTGACGGCGCGACCGATTTTCGCATAGATTCAGCCAAAACGAATATATTTTGCAAAGATTTGCATTTTTATCGTGATCCGCGATTGTTTTACAGTGTTTAAGTGTACAGAGACGATGCGCTCAGTGTCGAAATAGTCGCGTATACATGTCCTTTATCTCTAGCCAATTTGTGTAATTATCTTAAAATGCGCGTAAGACGCTTAACTTTAATGTTATGGGCGTTTTCCATGGTGGTTTTCTGCTTCGCCCTTTATAAAATTACCGAGCAATTATATAGTTCCATTGATAATAAAGGCGATATCAGACTGGTAAGTTTTCGCACCAAATTTTGAATTATTGAAACATCGACATGGTATCTTGACGTGTCATAATCGTTATCTTTTCTAAAACGGAAAGACGCTCATAAAAGGAATTTTAACCGAAATTTATCAGACGTAGGTTTTTAGCGTTTTGATTTAGGGGCTGCCAGTTGAATAAAAACAAAAAAGCGAGATTTTATCATTTTATGACGATCTAAGGAGTAACTCTAATTTCCTAGCAGTGTTCGTGAGTCGAGAGAAGTACCATACGATTGTCACCAAACTACCATGATATATAACATAACCAGTCAGGAGGTCGGATGGTTAGCTCCAGATGGAGATATCCTTCCAAACTGGTAGTAAGGGGGCGAGGCTGCCTGCTGGTTACCTTTCCCGGTGCCTAGCCATAAGGCGTAACTAGACATTGAACTGTTTTCGTTCCAAGGCTTCTACGCTTACCTCACGGGAGACAGAACGATCCAATATCGCAAAAATTTGGGGTGATGGGTTCGCGCGTAATAAGTGGCCGTAGTAAGTCAAATGATCTACAAGCCCGCGTAGACTTTCATAAAAAGTTCCTTGCTGGAGTCAGCCAGAATGGCACTGTTCTGGGGTATGCCAGTAAAGCCATAAGCGATGTGGACTTAAAAAAGTCTCTCTTGCGAGGAGATTAAGACAGCAACAGTATGGCTCATGCTATTGACCTTCAATGTCAGAATGATTGCACAACAATTGGGGACTTTTGCATTCCACCTCCAATGCACTGGAAGGTAATGCTTTATGACTGGAAGCCAGAGATGCTTAAATTTTATTTAAATGCCTTTCGGCATACACTTACAGACCCCAATAACCTCGCCCATTAGAGCTATTCTGAGGACAGTTCATGTTTCCTCTGTAGCAATACCCCTCTCATAGCTAGACATATGATGGCTGCCTGCAAGGTGGCCATAGGACTAGGACGGTACTCCTACCGCCATGACAAAGTCCTTGCTGTTATTTGCGAGGTAATTAGCCTGTTCAGTGGCTTTTGTGGCATACAGTTTGTGCGAGACGGCTCTAAAGGCAAAAACAATTTTACTACAAAACCTTTCTCAATAATCCTCGGGCCCGCGCCCCGCCGATGATTATATTTAATGGGCGAGGCGGCCGCTCAAACTTTGGTCTGGCAGGCATCGAGAATCCCACTTTAGGAAGTTCAAAATTTTACTATACATAGCTGATGATATTACACACCATATTTAAAAAGTGCGTGAGGTGGTTTTTTCTTAAATTGGGGATATTATTTCCCAAACTCGGGCCCGCGCCCCGTGGATGATTATATTTAATGGGCGAGGCGGCTGCTCAACCTTTGGTCTGAAAGGCATCGAGAACCCCACTTTAGGAAGTTCAAAATTTTACTATACATAGCTGATGATATTATACATTATATATAGGAAGTGCGTGAGGTCATTTTTTCTTAAATTGGAGATATTAATTCTCATACTCGGGCCCGCGCCGCGCCGATGACTTTATGTAATGTTCGTGGCGGCCGCTCAAACTTCGTTCTTACAGGCATCGAGAATCCCACTTTAGAAAGTACAAAATTTTACTATACATAGCTGATGATATTATACATCATATATAAAAAACGCGTGAAGTTTTTTTTTCTTAAATTGGAGATATTAATTCCCAAACTCGGGCCCGCGCCCCGTTGATGATTATATTTAATGGGCGAGGCGGCCGCTCAGTTTTTGTTGAGGAAAGTAAAAACCTCCCGGTTGGACATCAGATTCGATAGGGTGTTTTCCCTCGATGCTGATGAGTTTCATGGCGGTGACGAGAGCCTGCTCTCGGGAGTTGATGGCTCCTTTCAAGAAGCATCCGAGGATCTGCCTCCAGGCCACATCGTAGCAGTGGATCAGCCACAGGCGATATGAAGATTCCGGAGAAGTATCTGAAATGGACAAAGTCTTATTAATACTGCTACAAACGATTAGCATTTATCCCTATGCCGTTTGTGCTTTTTTGATACAGCATCTGGTCTCAAATAGTACTCAAACTGATGTAGGCCTAAACTTCAGCCTGGCTGGCATCGAGAATCCCACTTTAGGAAGTTCAAAGTTTTACTATACATAGCTGATGATATTATACATCACAAATAAAAAGAGCTTGAGGTCGTTTTTTCTTAAATTGGATATATTAATTCCCAAACTCGGCCTCGCGCCCCGCCGTTGATTATATTAACGTTTCCCATTGGCCTGTTGCAGGCTGCAGCGATAATTTTACGCTCAGGCAGACGTGGGTGCGCGGGGCCCCCCAATGCGCGGGGCCCGTAGCATTTGCTACTCTTGCTACGAGGCTAAACCGGCACTGCTCTTCAAGCATACAATAAAATAGAAAAATGTAATAAATCTTTAAAAAACAACAAAAAATATCATACTTGGCTTCCTAACCTGGGTAGAGAAGGGGTGCAAAAGCTATTTTTCCACCTTGATAAAAACATATTGCAAAGTGCTAGACTATATATTAGTTTGTCTATATATTTTAATTAAAGTGAGTGCATTAGAAGTGCACTATTTTCTTTTTTGTAATTCATTATTTTTATGTGATTGATTATACTCACCATTTCTGAAAATTATAATTCTGACTATCTATTAAGTTATTTTCTCATTTATCTTTCAAATTTCTAGTATACGAAAAGTAATAGAATTTAATTTCTTGTAACATAATTTATTTTCTCCAACTACTAATAAAATGAGTACCCAACAATACGCGATTTGAATTTATATCCTTGTATTTGCAATAATTCTACCGTTTCATCTGATATTACAGCAATTTTGATGCCCTATTTCGCAACAAACTTCATTAAGCGTTCGGTCCTAATGACCGTCGCGACTTTATTTCGAAATGCTAATGTGGTTTCAGGCTCACTAATTGCTTTTGCGGATTGGAAGTTACTTTAAATTTATTTACATGTGCATGCCTGAGGTTATAAGGAAAGTAAATTGTACACGTCTTACCCAGTTTCGTCTTCTTTATTTTCCACCGCATGCTCTGCCTGGCTCATGCTGGATCCCCTGAAAAACAAAACACTAGTAGTAGGAGGAGCTAACCCTAATTTATGCATTATAATATTATATAGTCATAATAGTCAGCTTTATATAAAAAGTATTATCACAGATTTTCATAAAAATATCGGCGATTAGGTAACCAGACCCTCCTAGCAAGGCGGGCTCGGTTGCACCCTAATGTGCACATCTGAAAACCAAACATAATTTACGCTCTATTTGACCTGGGCTTAGGCATATTTGTGTATACCTGTATATTTTTCTGTATTATTACCTCTATTTTCTTTTGTGATTTTGAATTTGAATGTATATGTAACTAGTAAATAATAAATAAATAAATGAATAAAATACATACAATGTGAATAATTAATCTTATAGGATGTAGATTTAAAAAATCCCTTGCTTGTATACGGTCCAAAGTCTAAAATAATATTTGTGAGCGACAGTCGAATAAATCTAGGTACTACAGACCATAACTATCGATTGGCGAAGGAAATTTTAGCTATTGTGGAAGAATACACACACACACACACACAGACAGACACACACATACACACAGATATATAGACAGAGATCGGTCTGGAAATGGTATTAATCGTCTCAGGGGGGCTCAAAATGTATATTTCCGTCTTCGTCTCGATTTTTTTTAACGCGATCACAATACTTTCCTTTCGGGAAACTAAAAGTGAAGTAATCGTTTTTGTACCTATACATACGCAGATCAAAAGAGGTACTGTTATATTTTATTCTGAGTACAAATAATTGTATAAGTAATTGTGTACTTACCGTAGTTTGTTCATATGCAAAGCCTTATTCAAGTATTGCAAAGTTTTCTGATTTCTGCGTCCCATCTTGTGCAGCACTTCACTTCAAGCTAATCTGTGCCACAATTTTTTCCGCGATCTCGGAGAAAACAAACGACGCGACCTCCCGGTGCGAATGCTAGGACAAAACTGGCTGGCTGCTTCTACTGACCGCGTATTTAAGTAATATTATTGATATAATACGTATATAAATATTGATGAAAATTTTGAAACAACAATTTTATAAATCATTAAATTTTCTATAATTTGGTGGAAGAATCATCGAAATCGCTTCAGGCGTTTAAAAAAAATATAAACATTCTTTCATAAAATAATAGGAGAAGTACGATTTTTTCTGTCAAAACTTACAGTAATAATAAACAAACGAGACAACAAATTTATTTTTGATTATATCACACATACCATATATATATTTTTTCATGTATTTGGACCATCCATTTAGGAGAAATTCGCGTTCAAAGAGAGGTCTATTTTGCAGTTTGGCCTATCCTAGCGCCTTAAATATTCGTTTGTTTGTCTGGCGTTGAGTTCACTGGCCAAACATGTTTATAATTAGGTATTTGCATTTTTTTTTCAGAACAAATGGCTACACATCAAAGATGGCTCCGCCCTGACACAGGTGCGTAAAATGGTTTGAATGTAATTTCAGGTCCATGTGGACTGCAACAAAACCATAAAAAATCAAAACTGCAAACATGTGAAGTGCGGAACAGTAGTAGAGGGGATGGCGCTCACTTAATTGGTTGGAGTGTTTTTGATTAAAATATAGGGAAGAATACTTTTTCACATACGTTTATGTTGATTTATATGTGTTCAGTACAGGCCGACCTACCTTTGAAGGGGTAGCTCTGTATGGGAAACTAAAGATGTTTTTTTTATGTTGCCTTTTTTAAAAACATGTTTTTAATATTGAGATGTATTTGTATAGGAGATTATTCCCATGAAAATCTTAGTTCAAAGTCACCTACAACTTTTTTTGATTTAGGCCTTCATTACTGAGGAAAAGCATGTTTTATGGTTAACTTTCGAATATATTCAGTTTTTTTTCTCATTAATAAAGGCCTAAATCAAGAAGTTTTCAACTCAGATTTCAATGTAAAATAATATCTTTGCGAGAATAATATTTTTTTAAGAAATTATAATCCATTTTCTTGTTTAGTTTCACAGTTACCCATTGAAAGGAATGTCGGCCTGTCGTTATATATACCGTTATATATATACGCTGTTTGTGAGTTAATCGAGGGTGATATGCATAATATGTAGACAGACGGATCAACAGATGGACAGACGTCGAAGTCCTAACAATTGGGTTCCATTTGTAAGCTTCCTTAGGAAACCTAAAAATTATTTGCCTAAAAGAGTTATCGATTTCTAGATAGATTTAAAAAAAAATATATGTCATCACTTTGATCTTGACACATTCAACTTGGAATTTTTATGGAACTGTAACTTATTTCTTCGACTTGACTGACATTTTGTTTCATATCTTGGAAACGATTCAAATGATTTTTATCTCGTATAGCCTTATAACCAATGGGAATTTAAAAGCTACATATAATAAATAGCTATCAAAATCGGTCCAGTGGTTTTCGGGTTATTAACAGATGTAATATAACATGATAAGCTGGCCCGACCCCGGTTGGTGAATTCCGCGACAGTTCTATTTGAATTTTCTTTCTCATTGCAGGACGAACCAGAAAAACCGGACGATTCATATTACCAACAGGAAAACAATGAAAAGCTACAAGTAGTGGCGCCGCATCCAAAAATTATACCGCCTATTAAAAAGAGTAAACCCAAAGTAACAGCTTTGAGGAAATGTCAAGATCAAATGGATGTTGTACCCACGCCCGATATACAGGTACCTACGTTTTCTCTAATGTTTTCTCTCTCTAAAGCCGGGTCCGCTGCGCCATGTAATCGTGACATGCTAACATAATAACCAAGGTCATGTTATTTTGAGGCGTGGCCTAACTGTTTTGTTTGCCGAGTCGAATGGATAACTTTCCCCGCGTTCGCTCGATGCTAGTTTTGTTCTCAGTACAATATTCGCCGACCAAGAGATGCTCCGAGCGTTGCCGATAATGAAGTTCTTTGCAACGGGTTCTGCCACGTATCAACCCATTCTGGGCCTCGCACTAACTGTTTCAACTGTTAAAAATGTGCATCGAGTGAGCGATTTGAAGTTGATATCGATGGTTGGAGACAAAACCTGGCCGCTTAGGTCAACCGACCTCACTCCGTGTGATTTTTCCTATGGCCCCTATCTCAAATCCAAAGTACATAAATAATCCACAAACAATAGGACGATATCATAAACATTTCTCCGCAACTGTGTGGGAAAGTGTTTTGTAGTTTGCTCTCCCAATTGTAGAAGTTGCATGAGGGTAAACCTTTGTAAGGAATATTATTCTAAAATTAAGACCCGCTGAATTAATAATAATTATTATATTATACCTTAGCAGAGTAATGATTAGGAGGGAATACCACTTGCAATTATTTGCACTTGCTGTTATTCTTCAAGCTTTTGACAGAATCATCTTTTATCACTTCATCTGGCAATTCACTACACGATTTGTTATAAAAGTGTTTCCTATTGTTCGATGCTGCAATTGCTTTATTTAATTTCAACGAGTATCCAAGCAATTGTTGGTGTTCATGGTTTACATGCCCTCGAGGTTGGGAACACTATAATAACCGTGAAGTATTTTGTACGATTCTATTAGATCTCATAAATTTATTAAATACTTTTAATCAAAGTACATACTTTTGATTTAAGTAAATACTTTTAATCATATATAGTTCTTTTTTATAACCTATAAAAATGTGGACTTTCCCACTGGACATTCTGTATAATTAGATTTCGTATTTAAGTATGAATTAAGTACGATTCGGGTACTACCTACTGTGCAATGTAGTGTAGTTTTATGCAGGATCATTCATCCTTTTCATTCGTTCTTATGAGAACTGTGACAAATCATAATCGGTGATTATATAGCCAAATAATCGGTATCGTAATCAGTAATTTAATAATCGTAGCATTTCTAGTAGTAAGAACCTAATACAAAAAAATCACCTGTTTTGCTGGTTTCTAGTATATAAATTTAAGTAAAATTTGGTAAAAATGGCATTTGTTACCTTTTTGTTTTGATAGCAGATTTGTCCATTGTTAGTTTTATGTGCAGTATATATACTTATCTGTATATACTTATGGTATTTCTTCACATTATCTTTCTTTCCAGATGCTGGAGCTGTACGACAGAATTACATTTGATAATATAGATGGGGGTGCGTGGAAGCAAGGTTACGACATAACTTATGATAAAAGCCAATGGGACGAGAAGCACAAGTTGAAAGTATTTGTGGTACCACACTCACATAATGATCCGGGTAATGTTGTGTGAATAAATTACAATAGAATTCATAAACTACAAAGACTCCAAATATAAATAAGGATTGATTTTTTGTTTTTTTTTTTAATTTTCTTGCTCAGTTTGATGTACAGAATCATCTCTTGAAATAAATACGGTTGTTGAACATGGTTTTTTTTTGCAGGTTGGCTGAAGACATTTGAACAATATTACGCTCAACAGACTTCATCAATACTGAAAAGCATGGTGACTAAGCTGGCCGAGGACACTCGGAGAAAATTTGTATGGGCCGAAATAAGCTTCTTTTCTATGTGGTGGAATCAACTTGAAGAGGAACCGAAACGTCTTGTCAGAGAGTGAGTATTTTCTTTAGTTATTCTGAAATAAATACGTTTATACTAGATATTTTGCATAGTCTCAGGAATATTTGGAGAGCGGCTCGAGGCTAGGTACTCAGAAAACATAGGTATAACAGCCTCAGGGGTAATTCTCATGATGGGGCAAGCAGGGCTGATGCCCCTGGGCGTTGAGTTCCGCTCCCTCCCAGGCGAGCGAAGCCTGGCATGCGATGCAATTATTTTATTATGAGTATGCCTAATCACAGACTTATTAATCCTCGTTTCGAAACGAAAATAGGATTTTTTGTTGACCTTTTTTTTATGTTACCTATTGTTTGTCAAACAAATTATTTTAGTCTTGCCCTTGGCCTTGTCCGCATAGATAAAAAAAATTACCTCATATTACCTCAAATTGGTCTAGAAAGGGCTCTAAAGATGCTTTAATTGACCCCCAATAGTCATTTTTAATTCCTCGGCAGGAAAATAACTTCTCAGGCAAAGACTCTGCCGATCATGTAGTAGAAGACTTTAACAGATGTCTGGCAAAAAATAGAAAGATGCCTTGCTGAATTCTGGCTCTCGAAAGGCTTGAATCTATGACAACTATTTTACTTCTCATTTGTCATGGCTCTTTCTCATTTATGATTTCACCAAACTTAATAGTTTAACATCTTTGTTGTCCCTAGCTAAACCGGGCTGATTTCTCCTCTGGGTGAAACCAACTGACAGCATATTAACAGTTGTAGTTTTGACCATTGCTCCGAATGTTATAATGACTATTGTCGCCTTGTCACGGTAAAATAAGTCACTGACACTTTCAGACAAAGGCTATCTAACTGATCCAGCTCCGCCACAAGGCCGGAAGAGGCCAAACCTCAAAACTGCGAGTCTTTGGGAAGTAGTCCCGATAAGGCCTCTCGCCCTGCCTTCCATATTTGACGAATTTCTCCGCCCTCTAGTCTGGCTGCTTTTCAAAGTCGCTTACAAGGATGAACCTCTACATGTTTTGAGCATATTTCGTCGAGACCCATGGAGCCAAAAGATGATTTCTAACGATAGGTGGCAGCAGGTCAACATTTACCCTGCTTCTTAGGAAACATATGTTTCCAGACTTCCCTTGGTCGCGCAAACCGTCCCCAGCCATCTGATGCAAATCCCCCGGCGCACTGTAGATCACAACTTTCTACAACTGCAGGATACAGCCGCACAAAGAGTTCACTGGTTTCGCTGGAACATAGTTTTCTCTTCGATTAGGCTACTGAATGGGAGCTGAGCCATAAGTTGGGCCGACCAACAACACAGCTTGGCAATGACAGCATTGTGTCTTCTGTTTGCTGATGATCTGAAATAGTTTCTCTGAACTGGTATTGTCGAAACCTGTGAAGCTCTGCAACGCAATAGAGATGCTAGCATTTTGAATTTGAATTTGAATTTCAACATCTCCAACTGTAGGATGATGACATTGAGTAGTTCGATGACTCCTCACTCACAATTAGAGCCCTTCTCCTAGAGGACACATTAGAGCCCTTATAGACCGAGTCCAAGGCAAAAATATTTGGAAGGTTTCACCTTTGTACAAGCTGACCAGTCACTGAACAGCTGAGCTTTCTGTAGCAGTAGAGAAAGCTGCTTGGGTCTCATCGTGATAAAGGTATAGGTCATAAGGAAAAGCGAGGAACAACGAGGTGTACTGGCCGACTGTTTTTAAATGGTAACCCATTTTGTCAAACTGGTTCAGACTTTTCAGCAGGATATCGAAAACGATATTAAATATCGCCAAAGAGAGGCAACAGCCCTGGAATAGGCCAACTGAATATGATATAGAGTGGGAGTGTGTTGTAATATGAGGTTACAATGTCCTGCACCATTAGTAT
>OX155980.1:70036599-70107612 GCA_944548615.1 Micropterix aruncella
AATTCCCGAAGGAGGGCTGTGCTATAATGAATATGCTGTATAATGAAATAAAAACACCTCATCCAGATTAGTATCCTAATTTGCCTAAATTGAAAGATACCATTGTTTTTGCATTCATAGTTTTAATCATGTATTACTTTCAGGTACATTCTCTCCGGTCAATTGGAAATCGTAACTGGCGGATGGGTTATGAACGATGAGGCGAATTCGCACTGGCTTTCAATAGTCCACCAACTGACCACGGGCCATCAAGTGGTTAAAGGAAAATATCAATGCGACACCAAAATTTTCATGGTCCATTGACCCTTTTGGCTATTCCAGTACGCAGCCTTACTTGCTTAAATTGGCGGGTCTTCAAGCCGGAGTAATTCAGAGGGTTCATTATAGAATTAAGAAGGAGTTGGCGCAGGCTAAGAATTTAGAGTTCTCATGGAGGCAAGCTTGGGGTAAGATCAATTCTCTTAAACTATTATTTGTGTTTGGCGCATTTATTAATTTCTTCTGTGCAGTACACCCTAAACGCCCACACACAAGTCGGCCTCGCTTAAAAAAGTGCCATGTTTGTGATATTAGATTGAAAAGATAGCTAAACATTGTTGATGTAAGTAAATGTACTAGATATATATATAGGCATTTAACTGATTATCCCAGTACTCAAAGAACAGTCATGGATGTGTTTCATTGGCAAATTTGGTATTAAAACATTATTGCAAAGCGTCCATACTTATTGTTAATTGTAATAATAAGTATATAAAATGACTACTCAATAAAGACTTATCGTTGTATACGAGGTGTGTTCAGAAAATAATGGGAATTATTAAATTTCGCGGGTTAGGAGAGTCCGATTGTCTTTTTTTTTATTATGTAGGTATACATGCCCCTGAAGTGTGATAAACTTTTCAACTGTATTCATTATTTACTTAGTCCGTGGCAGCCGCTAAGGTTAACGTGTTTTATGAGCTCAGCGATTTTGGTCTTGGTGAGCCAGAACGCCTCCACTGGGACGATTGAGCCTTAGTTTGACGTCATATCCTTAAATCCATGGTTCAGTAATTCTGCATCGCTGTTGACTTCATTTAGTGACTTCTGAAAATCTTCCATTCGCCGCTGTTTTTGTTCAAAATTCAACAATTTTGTAACAAATTTTGCTGCCACAAGTTTCATACCCAAAACATTTTTAAAAATTTCATGGCATGAGCCAATCGATATGCCAGCATCATCAGCGACTACTCTAATTGTGATTCGGCGATCGTTCATAACCATGTCTCACGTTTTCCTCGTTTCATCCATTGTTGATGTGCTGGGGCGTCCTGGTCGTTCGTCTTCTTCAACGTCTTCACGGCCATCTTGGAAACTTATATACCACTCGTAAACTATTGCTTTACTCATGACTCACCATAGGCCTTTGTTAACATTTCACACACTTTGTCACACTTTATTTTATTTTTACGCAAAATTTGATAAAAATTATTTGATCCATTTCATAAATCCGAAAAACTGAAACCGAACAAACTAAAATCGCCCAGCTTATAAAAACACGTCTAACCTTAGCAACTGTAACAAAGTAAATAATGAATAAAGCTGAAAATTTTATCATAATCAAAAAAATTGTCAATAGGACTCTCCAAGACAGCAAAATTTAAAATTTCCTATTATTTTCTGAGCACACTTCGTATATCATCAGTTTGACACGGGATATTTCTAAATTGTACTAATGGGCACTGTGAAATGGCAGAGGACGAAAATCGTTCTGATGATTCACAGAAATTACCCTAGTGTACCCTATATGTATTTTTTATTTTATCTTGTAGAAACTTACTCAGCTTCTAGAAAATATAAATTAAAGAAACATTTCTTATTCAAAGATTTTTATTACGTATATTATTTATATTTGAGATTTTAATAAACTTTTACAAATAGTACAGTGGATAAAAGTTATTATATCAATATAAAATTTTATAAATATATAAATACATTTTTAGATAAGATCTCAACTTATAAAACAAACTATTAATGTGTTTATTTTTTTGCAAATTGAATGATTTGCACGGCCAGAGGCGGCCACTTACCATATAAACAATAAATAAATTATAAATTTTAAAAATGTATTTCATTTATAACTTATTGTATATAAAACATCGGCCCGGATGAAATACATATGAAACTCAAGAACCGTTTTGGCCGTCTTTAGGCTATGTGAAATATAAAGAACTGAGTTAGTAATATTTGGAAGGCTTTTCGTAGGTTTGGCTATTCTTTCAGTTTTTATGAATCATTTTAATTTCATTGTAATTAAGAGTCTAATAATTTATTTATTTATTTTCAGATAATAAAGGAGATACCGATTTTTTTACTCATTTAATGCCATTTTACTCATACGATATTCCTCACTCTTGTGGACCAGATCCTAAGGTAAATCTATCCCTTTTTTAGGTAGATTTGAGATTGGTCTTTTGACCATAATCAAATTTGTTGAGTGATGTTTAATGTTGTTTAAGAGACGAATCCATGCCTCAATTCCCCTTTCTATAGAACATGGTTTCTCTTTTGTCTGTAAACTACACTGGATTGATTAAGCAGCTCAGCTGCAAGGGGATTCGGATGGGATGCCAGTCGTTCAGTATGTTAGGTTTTGTATCTCTCAATTTCTGTGGCAATAGTGGGGACTTTCAGGTAATAATGAGTTTCATAATTTCTTGTAAACCAAGGTGCAATAACATATGTCGAATACTATTCTGCAAGCGCTGCAGAGAGAGTTTTTTACCTTTGCTTGATACACCCCACAGTTGAATGCTGTCCAACGAAATAGGCTTTTGTACAGAGTTATATATGACGAGTTTGTTGTCGACACATAGAATAGAGTTTTTACATGAGCCAATGCAGATTGCGGTATTTCAGCTTTACCTCATCGCTCTTGTGTTTAACCCTTCAGGCCTCGGCCCCTCAGCCGATTGAATATCCCAAAAAAATTTAGTAAAAATTCGTAAAAAAATTGAATTATGACACTGTCTCACCAAAACATTAATTACTGCCAAACCACTGTACCCATAATTAAAATAAAACATATTAACATATAAAACATAATAAAATAAATTTAAATTAAATTAAAACGGGGCCGTCTCGCTGAATAATGTGGCCGATATTGGCTAATTGGGGCTCTAGGGGTTAATGTGAGTCAGGCGTCTCCAGATAAAATCCAAGATACACATTCTATGTAAGGTAGGGCAACATCTCCAAGCCTCACTGTTTTTTTTACTAAGTGTAAATGTAATGTGATGAGACTTAAAGGCAATTGTACAACTATCACGTTGAGACATATCGTTCTTTACATTGCTGAGCAATTTTAATCATACTTAAAAATCGTAAATTACAATACTACCACAGAGCTATAGGGGTAATAGTAGAATATATTAATATACAAAAGAGTCATTTATTATGTTTTGGAGACAAATAGATAAACTTTTTGAGTATCTCCTTGATCTAGGCAGCTATGTGTTCATGACAAGCTGACATTTCTTTCACTCTGTACGGGAAACTAAACAAGAAATATTGTTTTTTTCCTTTTTTTAAACTTTTATTTCCTGTCTGACAGACATGTTTTGTATTTTAGGAGATTTATTAATGCAGAAGATTATTCTACATTACAAACTGACTTGAAAGTCATCTACAACTTTTTGATTTTGGCCTTTATTACTAAAACCTTTATCCTGCGCGTGTTTTTCCGAAACAATACACAAAAAATCGATACAAATGGGCGTGGCCATACACATTTGTGTATGCAAACATAAAGGTTTTTCCACTTGGAAAACATTCCCTGCGCGGGTGGAGGGGTAGAGTTTGTTTCATTTTCAACCGCTGGTGCATGCGCAGAACTGTCAGTCAACACGGTTTTTTAGGTTATACTGTCTTGAGGTCACTTTGTGATAAGAAATTGACAATGGATTCGAGTTGTTTTTTCTTCCCAATATTACGTCTATAATTGCTAAAACTAAATGTACGTCTTCCTCGTAGAACCTCATTTTGATATCTCTACAAAATGTTTGTTTAAACTTGAAACATTTCTATATGCAAAAGACAGCTTCTGTGTGAAAACGATCTTTTTTGTGTATTGTTTTGAAAAAACACGCGCAGGAGACCCGGCTTAAGAAAAAAAAAACAGAATATCTGAAAGTTGAACATAAATGCTTTTCCTCGGTAACCAAGTCAAAAAAAACTCATGCCAACTCAACTCTATAGGTTAGCTCTAAAATATTGCCTGCAGGCAATAAGCTCGCCTTTTCTTAAGAATAAAGAGTTTTATTATTATTATTATTATTATTGTGACATGTCGTGTTTACTCATTGTCATTTGTCTACTAACGCATTAAAACGACAAACATATATTGATAAAATAACACAATTATCCAAATTGCATAATCTTTTTATCATTCTTTATCTTCCCTGCATGTTCAATTCTCACTGTCTGCATTTTTACAGATTTGCTGTCAGTTCGATTTTAAAAGACTGCCTTCATTTGGATTAAGCTGTCCATGGCGAGTTCCTCCAAAGCAAATCAATGATCGTAATGTTGAGGAGAGGTATGTAAAAGTAAAATTGATATTTTTTAATGAGGGGCAATCTCTCTTTCATTGCATTATTGTAAAATCCTTTCGGCACTGATTATATAGATTATTAGATTGCTTAATGCCGTATTACCTTTTGGCAGCTAGGATTTTACTATGAAACACAACAGTTAGATGGCACTCATGGTTCTAATCATTGATAAATCTTCTCTTATGTTCAGTAGCCGCCCAATTGATGGCGTTCTAAACGCGCCTATATGATATCCTATATTAAAATAAAATAATAATACAATAACAAGCAAATTTTTAAATCATATGTCTTATTATGTTATTATTATTTACATAAAGATGTCGATTTTTATTTAGTATACAAATTTCAATGCTTTATAATCAGGCGCTTTAATATTCAAATAGACTAATATATCATTTTATTCTCTCCGTATTATTTCTGTGATGTAATTGGGCACTAATAATGTTATGTTATTATTGTTGTCATTGGTTTAATGGGTTATAATGAGTCCTTTATAAAAATACATTAGTTATGAATGTTATTATTGATGGCCAAATAAATTGCTATTAGTTTCGCGACATTGCTATCAGCGCCACCTGTATGTCGCCAGCGCAAAAGAGTTTTAAAAACGTACTGTGGCATTGAGTTTGGGAGCTAAGGGGCCCTTGCTAGTTGGCCACGAAGACCCATGCTGTTCAGGGTTGGTCACACTCACGGGTCAACTCCCATCCGGCGGCCTCCCCGCATGAAGTGTGAGCCCGGGTAGGACTCTGGCCTTAGGGCTAGTTTCCCCTAGGAATCAACCTTCTGGCGCTCCTGGACGGTCTGCGCACCGTGGGGCGTAAGCCAATCGACTGTGCACTCTGACTAACAGTCAGGGGAGTCTGGAAGCAGTACTGTTTCCTATAGAGCGGCGGTGGTTGCGGACCTTACGGCGACTGCTCTTGAAACGACTATCGGCTACCCGATCCTGGGTGAACAGCCAGGCAAAGGATGCCGTGGTCCGCGATAGATTTGGTATACACTGTTTCACCGCTTCGTAAGGGAGAGGATTGCGCAAGTGAGTGTAAGCCGCTGGGTAACACTCCTGCTATATCGCGGTTAAGGCGTTGGCCTCTTACGGGTTTGTGGCGGAGCTTGACGGTGGACTGTTTTGTCCAAGTCTTCTGCGCTCACTCCAGGGAGATAGAACGACTAATCGTTAAAACTTCCTGAGGTGACAGGCTCGCCCGTTGTAGTTAAGAACTCTAGTTGTGGCATTGAGTGGTGGTAGCGAACAGTTTCGTGCAGCTTGGGCCACAAGATCTATTGTGTGATTTAACTCCTATTCAGTAACCTCCTTGTGTGGAAGGCTACCCCGGGTAAGATTCTCGTATCTCAGGCCTCACGGCTGATGGATCGGTTTCCCCTGGGGATTTCCTCCTAGCGCTACTGGACTGTTTGCGCAATGTTCGGCGACGCCAATCGGTTGGGCACTCTGACTAATTACTGAAGGAGTCTGGGGACTATGAAAATATATTCTGTCTCCAAGCAGCGGGGGTGGATGTTGACCTGTCGTCAATCACTCTTGAAATGACCATTTGGCTATCTGATCCTGAAATCAGAGCCGGCCAAAAGATGCCATTAGTTTTGATAGATTCAAACTGAATCACCGCTGAAATTACGGCAGGTAGAGGTTGCGCAAGTGACTTCGGACCAGTAACCACACTGGAGGCTGGAGGCATCCTGATGGCTAATTCCGGAGATATCCTTCCAAAACTGGTAGACAGGGGGTGAGGCTGCCCACTGCGTACCTTTCCCGGTGCCTCCCCGTAAGGCGTTGGCCTCTGTCGGGCACGTTGGCTTAGCTAGACAGTATATTTGTATTGTCTCGAAGTCATCTGCGCATACGTCAGAGAAGATAAAAGGATCACTATCGTTAAAACTTCCTGAGGTGACGGGTTCGCCGTTATAGTTGATAACCCAAGTTGTGGCATTGAGCAATCTAATATGTTTTCTGTTAATATTTCAGATCTAAAACCCTGCTAGATCAGTGGCGAAAGAAATCGCAGCTGTACAAAACGCGAGTAGTTCTTGTACCGCTCGGAGATGATTTCCGCTACAGTCATGATACAGAATGGGACATACAATTCAGAAATTATGAAAAACTTTTCGACTACATGAATTCACATTCGGAACTAAATGTTGTGGTAAATCTAATTTTCTATTTTTGAGAGTGGCTGGTTTACAATAAATAAATATATTATTGTCAACAGCGGTGAACAAAGTGCTGGTGTGTATGATTTATTGGTACGTGGGGGGTGTCGACACAACGACAGCCTCCACATGCCACTAAATCATACACAAGTCTAGCTTCATCGACGAGCCCATGAGAGTCCATCGCCTTACCGCCGTCCGTAGCCGCGTTGACACCGGCTCTCATCGTTGATACCGAAGTTAAGCAGCGTTGGGCGCGGTCAATACTTGGATGGGTGATTGCCTGAGTGTTTGATTGCGTGATGCTATAAATTTCCACCTAGAAGATGTTGCCGACAGGCAACAAGGCGGGTTCCACAAAAAAGGAAACCAGGGGACGACTCACTCCATCACTACCAGATTTGGCCAGATTTCTCCGCCCTCCAGTCCGGTGGCGGATTCAAAGTCACTTGCGCGGTGTCTACCTGATGTTAGCAGTAATTCAGTTCTAATTTATTGCGGTCCGTGACATCCTTTACCCGTCAAGTTCCCACAAGATCGGGGGGGCAACGTGTCGTTTCAAGAGTAGCTGACATCAGGTCAACAACCACCAACCGGGGGGGTTTTTTCTCCGAATGGCGGGGGGGTTAGTCCTCCTATTAACCCCCCAGGTTATTTGGAGGAATGCACAGTCAAGTGGCTAACGCCGCTCGATGCGCAAGCCGCCCGGCAGTGCCCGACGTCTTCTCTCAGAGGATCCAATCTTACCTGTCCACGAAACAGCCTTGATAGGGTTCACAGAATCGTCCCTCTTCGAGGAGGCCTTCTGATGGGAGTTGAACCGTGAGTTGAGCTGACCCAAGATAACGGGCAGGTTTTCTGGCCCAAGCTGCAAGAACCCGTTAGCTGACATGATTTAGTGGAAGACACTAAGCGCCCTATATAACATAGTAATAAATACCACAATATAATTAGAACTGCCATCGTGACAACGCCTTAGATTTATTAAAAAAGCCGCTGACTGTTGTTTCCTTCCTGTGGGCAAGGTATACTTACGAATTGCGTAAGAATGTCGCCAGCTCATGAATAGAATAGAATAATTTAATAATTTCCTAAATAATAAAATAATTAGGTGCATACTCGTACAATGTAAAACAGAAGTATATCATTTACCCATAGGGCATCAAATCAGATTGTACATCTTGAATGTAATTAAGCATAACATTGCAGTTATTTAAGTCAGATAAATTGCAATTTATATATTAATCTGGATAATTCAATTACAAAGGACTATCCAATAGTTGTACTTGATGTTTTTATTATCAATTTTTTTATATTTTTTTTATTTAGTATCATTTTAGGGTAGAAATAAGATTTTATTTTTTGTATGATCGTGTGCATAATGTTATGCACAATTATACAACATCAAGTGTAAAGATCATACTAACCTATTTGTTAATAAAATAATGTGCTTTGTGGGAGCAGATTCCCCCTCCCGCTCATATCCCCCAACTCAGGATTGCCCTAACAACTGACTTTCGTTGACACAGTACTAGTTACACCATACATTACATACACATTTTAAAATTGGTCATACTTTTATTGAAAGTAACTCTTGTGCTGTCAGGCCAAAAATGACAAAAATCCCCAAAAACTTCATCCAATCATTTAAACGTGTGACAGAAAGAAGACCTCCAAATTCCAATTTTTCTTTCTCTACATATTATAAAATGTAATGTCTGTCTGACTATGTCTGTGTTAATAACTCGAGAACCACCGAACTGATTAGAATTATTCATCTCTCATAGATTATAGGCTATCTGAGATCAACACCGATTGAATAATTTCCGAGTTATCATATAAAATGTTATCAATAAAATCTGAGTTTTTTTTTTTCAGGCAAAATTTGGAACACTCTCAGATTACTTCCGGGAAGTCCAGAAGGAACTGCACGTTCACGATATCCCTTCGCTGTCAGGCGATTTCTTCACATATGCAGATAGAAATGATGATTACTGGAGCGGTTACTACACATCTCGACCTGTGCACAAGACGATGGATAGAGTTTTACTCGGATATGTGCGGTATGTATATACTCGTACTGATAATAATTCATTTGAATTTATAGAGCTCGAGGGTTAACCCTTACAATCTGCAAATAAGAGAGGTGTAAATCCCATATCGCCGTCATGGAGTGGGAAGTACCTAACTGACATTTTTCAAAAAATGAGGTAAAAATACTGAGATCCCTATTTATTTTCATCTATCAATGAATAAAGTCCTTAACTACATCTGACCAATATTTTCTGAGATAATGAGGATAGAAAAATACTTACACTCAAATTTATATTCGAGTATCGGTTCAGTAATTAAATAATGCTCAGCATTATTTAAGTACTGTATTACCTAGTATTACCTAGTATTACCTAAGTACCGTGCGCTACTTAAGTATTCAATATGTTTGATAGACTAGAAATGGCAGCCAACTCTGCTAAGTATGGCTGAACTAATCAGGAATTTATTCATATCGAGCGGCAATACTGTCAAACGTATTGGCTATTAAATGTGGAATAGTTTTATATCATAAACCGCCTAATAATAAATAACCAACTTTTATTTCTTATGAAGAATAACTTGTTATTGCTCATTTATTGTTTTCTATATGTCGTTATTTTTCAAAATATTCGTAATTTTCGTAATGTTCATCTCATTGCTAGTGTCAGAAAGAAACCAAACTATGTGGGTCGCCGCCTAGTCGCCATGTTGGTTGATTTGACGATGTCCACGTTTTCTGTCATACTCTGACATTTTTGAAAGAATGAGGTAAAAATATTGAGATCCATATTTATTTTCATCTATCGATGAATAAAGTCCTTAACTACATCTGACCAATATTTTCTGAGATAATGAGGATAGGAAAATACTTACACTCAAATTTATATTCGAGTATCGGTTCAGTACTTAAATAATGCTCAGCATTATTTAAGTAGGTACTGTATTACCTAGTATTATCAAGTATTACCTAAGTACCGTGCGATACTTAAGTATTCAATATGTTTGATAGACTAGAGATGCCAGCCAACTTTGCTAAGTATGGCTGAACTAATCAGGAATTTATTCATATCGAGCGGCAATACTGTCAAACGTATTGGCTATTAAATGTGGAATAGTTTTATATCATAAACCGCCTAATAATAAATAACCAACTTTTATTTCTTATGACGAATAACTTGTCATTGCTCATTTATTGTTTTCTATATGTCTTTGACGATGTCCACGTTTTCTGTCATACTCCTATGATTTTTTGTGATTTCTGTGATTATTTGTGCTTTTACACGATAAACACACAAACAGCACAGGCAAAATACAGTAGTAAAAAAACACAATCCGAAAACAATCCAGAGGTCTGTAATAAAGTGAAATAACATTCTATTTCACAAGAAATCTGAAACACGACAAGCGAAAGTAGCATCTGACAATTCAAAACAATACTCAAGTTGAGGTGGTCAGGTACTTGGCACCGAAGCACTACTTAAGTTTCACTCACCATCTTGGATTATTTGACTGTAAAGAGAAAAAAGGTACTCAGGTAAGACGAGTATCAGCCAGTACTGAAGTATTGACCAATACTCGACTATAAATTCAGGTATTAACTAAGTACTGCCCAAGAAATGGTAATAAAAAACCCTATTTTAAGTATTTTTTAATTGATCCAATAAATGCAATTGGTTACTTTTTAAATCAGCACATGACTTTTTTTCATTTTTGCATTTGGAGGAGGTAGAAATATTTCCAAATGATCGTGATAGGCAGACAGAAACTATTAAAGCTGACAGAAACTATTAAATATAGAGTACATTTAAGATGGCAAACTTGTTAAAACGGATAATTAAATGTATATTAAGTGGAGTGATGTACAATCCTGGTTGACACGCTATAATGGCCTAGTATAGACTTGCCAAATGTCAGGGTGGCATTGAACAAAATGGGTCTTTACTTTAGTACAAAATTCATATCAAATCTCCTGTACAATTAAAGTCTGCCTTACAACAGGTTTTAACCTAGTTACGCTAAATTATATGAAAATGTTGATGTAGTATTTTTATAATTCCATAAATATATTTGTTTTATATGATTTCATTTGTTAAATAAATATTTTTCTATACTAATATAGGTGTTGTCCAGATAAATGGAAATAATTAACCCCTCAGGCCCCGATTGGCCGATATCGGCTACAACACGATGACGGCCCCGTTTTAATTTTATTTTAATTTAATTTGTTTTATTTTATTATGTTAATATGTTTCATTTTAATTATGGGTACAGTGGTTTGGCAGTAATTAATGTTTTGGTGAGACAGTGTCGAAATTCAATTTTTTTACTAATTTTTACTAAATTCTTTTGGGACAGCAACTTGTCAATCGGCTGAGGGGCCGAGGCCTGAAGGGTTAAGAAAAACTGACCATTTGGCTTTTTTGTCTTAGAAGTTGGCCGACTCCTGCCGCGAACATATTTGTCCGTTTCCCACAGTGGCTTGTTGTCGATGAGCGATATTTTGAAGAAATAAAGTTAATTTTTGACTTGCTTTTTGTTTTTCTAGCGCAGCTGAAATCATTCAAGCGCTGGCCGCCGGCCGTCAAAATACCGACTCTGACGCAGTGGAAAGGCTATCGTCGGCAAGGAGATCCTTGTCTTTGTTCCAGCATCACGACGGTGTCACCGGCACTTCAAAGAATCATGTGGTCGAGGATTATGGAATGAAGTGAGTACACACTACTGTAGCTGTTCCCAACCTTTTTGATGCTATGATCCATAAAGTGGGTTAGATATTAGCAAAGATAAAAAAAAACCCAGTTGTCTGTCAACTTTGTCATTATATTTTAAATTCATTGTTAAGTATTAACCTGTTAAGTAAATATGTTTAGAACAATCCGTCAACCACTGGAACAACTGCCAGGGTTGAATCATTCTAAAGCGCTAATCGAGGCTTACGTAAGACTGCCCGTGACGCATTATATCTAAATAGGAACAATCGACGCATGCTGGTTAGGGCGCTCACGGGGCATTGTGGCCTGAACGACACTAAATTGTGCAGGTCCAGCCAAGAGGCAGGAAAAACTCCCCTGCACCTCATGTGCGAGTGTGGCCCGCTGAGGCGTAAAAGATACACCCACTTAGGTGGGCATTACCTCCAACCTGAAGAGGTAAAACAATCTGGCGCCAAAAGCCTGTTAAGGTTCTTAAATGACACGAGGCTTAGCGCAGAACTATAGTAGGTTCCGAAGACATAATAGATCAGCAATGGTCGCAGTGTTACAAGGCTCATAAATACCTTAGAAAAGCCCCACTCAACAAATTAAAAAACAGTATTAACCTGTGACCTTAGTCCTGTGAAAATGTTCATTTCTGTGCAATTAGCCCCTATTTTGCCCAGATTCCAATATGCTGCATTTTCCATGTCAAGCAATATGGAGAGAATTTATCGAATGACCTGAAGAATGACAATGAATCTTGCAGGTCCACATTCATGCAGCGTGTGTGATGCGTTCCTCGGCAGACTCGAGGCCAACAGTAGTTATATCGAACGATGAGTTCAGTTAGCTCAATTCAGCCATTTTAAATCATATAAATTTGCAATATTATCTGAAATTTTCAATTAAAAATATCAAAAGTGGATAAAATTATAGCATTTTTCCTTAGTAGCACATGGTCCCTCCTACTCTGTATGTATGTAATAAACTTGTTATTTTTCAGGTTGTTAAAAGGCATCAAGGACTGTCAGTGGGTTATACAGCTTTCTACGTATCACTTATTAGCCTTTCCCGAAAAAAGTTTGCAGAATGGAAGATATATTATTCCAGAGGAACAGGTAATAGTTTCTTAATTGGCTTTTATAATTCAAACACTTTACATTATAAATAAATCAAAAACACCCAACTTTTCGGCGATGTTACAATCGCCGTTGCCCAGACTATACTGAAGTGCTGTCAGTTGCCCACTGTTGTTTTGCGGGTAGGGCAGATTATGGCAGAGAGGGGCAGCGGTGGCGTGGTTCAAATTTTGAAATAACGTCTACACTGTATTTGTTATTTATTTTTATAAATATATTATTATACTCCTAACTAGGCAGTGCCTGTATAACGTATCAAATCTGCGCTCGGCGACGGGCGTTGAAATGTTTTTAAGGACATCCGTGTAGCAGAGCGTTTAAAGCCTTTGTCTTGAAAAATAGGTAAAAATAAAAAAAGCCTTTGGTTTTTCTAATTTCTATGGCTTCCCGATTCATGCGGGGAAAATAGAATTGTTCTTTGGATAACACATTGGAATCTTGAAACTGCAGTCCGTGGCTTGTTACGCTATCCAATATGTGTTCACAGATCGCTGATTTTTGCATGATCTAGCACGGCTGCAGTATATTATATGTACATATCCTGTGTTTGCAGTGGTATTACATCCTTTACAGGTCTCAGAGACTGACTATACTTTGGGTTGGTTTAAAGATCGTTTTTACGAGGGTTGTTCAAAAAGTAAGTTTTCTTAATTTTTATTTCAAATTACGAACGATACAGGAAGTTTATGCGGGCAGAGAATTTTAGTTTGGGTATAGTGGCAGCACTTGCATTTGGTTTGGTGACCTTTAACCCCTGGGTGGCCACGCCCACCGATCAGCGTTTGTCGTATTATCTGTATTATATCCGTATTTATGCAATTATTGGATCTATTTCTCCCTCCACTGCGCTAAAAACCTGTCAATGAATCCTGCCATTGAATAAGCCACCGGTATATATTAGTATGCTTGCACACACCTTCTACAAACAAATTTTCGAGTGCTTTGAAAATTTTCCTTGAAATGACTGGCTTCTTAAAGGTTAAATGGTCTCGTGTCTTTTGATAGCCGAAGGCCATGGAGACTCCACTTCGTTTTGCCGCCAGCTATGAAATACGCAGTAAGATTTGTTTTTTGACGGCAAAAAAGGAATCTGCCGCGTACATTCATTGTCAGTTATGCGATGTTTTTGGTGCAAATGGTTCGTTGTCGGCGAACAATGCTTATCGAAGGCAGAGAAAACGTTCACGATAATGAGCGTAGCGGACGACCAACGAATTCCCAGCAAGTCAACGTCATTGCCGATATGCGTGAGGTCATTGGCTTTTTGATATGAAAATGTTGATATGGCCATAAATTTTACATAGTAGGATTATGATCTTAGTCATCCAATTAACATCCGTCACTTTTACATGATTTCACAGTAATAACGACTTAATTGCAATATAAAAAAGAAACTATCAACATCCTAACAAGACACACAAATGGTTCTCTGTTCCGCGCTTCTTTCGATGGATCAAATGTTTGGTTATTAACACTTCGGCGACCTGAATCCTGTATACTTTTCTTAGCATCCCTATTAAATGAGGACCAGATATATAGCATATATTAAATTTTAATATGGGCTATATATGTAGTCCCTTCAAGAGCGTCCTACACAAATTCTACTATTATATTGATCGAAGGTTAAAAAGCTAACAAGTATAAGGAAAATGTATATTATGTCTCTACTCTTTTTATCATTTCCTTGTCTTTTTCTGTTCATGCAAAATATTTTTTTTATGCCAACGACGCCCTTAATCCCATGCCTTGCTCCTAAATCCGTTTGTGTCTATCTTGTTGCTCTAAATTTTAAATCTAATCCCATTTGTTTTAATTTTGACCAGAATCTCTCCTGGCAGCACTATATTAGGGAGACATAAGATTTCATTCGCTGAAGAGGCTCTAACAGGCTTTTCAACCAATCTTTGCTTCTCCCGCTTCTTCAATCTTTGCTTCTCACTATGGCGACGCCAGTGACAGAAGAGCGGGCCGCCAAGGCGTAAAGGTCACAGAACTTCTATATCCGCTTCATTTTTAGCCTCAAATATATGACCATATTACGGAGTACCGAAGTAGATGGCAGTGGTTTACTATCAGGAAGACAAATCAGGTTATAACTCTCTGCTTGCTGTATAGAATCCTCGCGAATGGCGTGACGCTTTATCTCGCCGATAGGTCACTCCTCTTGTTTTCAGTTTGTTTTATTTTTATTTAGTACACTCGATGCATAACTTTTGATATACGCTTAATTAAGCTATAGCCGAGGGTTTGCTGACAGTTATAGCCGCAAGGCAATAAGCTCTATTTTTTCCCCTAAAATAAAGACTTATTATTATGTTGTTATAGGAGCGGCCACACTTCGAAGTGGATGACATAAGAAGGGATCATTGGTCAATGCCAGAGCGTCTTGTCATAACTATCGGTCCAGCAGCACCATCACGTTTGGTTACTTTATATAACCCACTTTCATTTACTCGGACAGAGATGGTCAACCTACATGTCTCTACTCCAATTGTATCGGTAAGATATTATTTATCGTATCTAAGCTGTACCCGCAGCTGTGCCCGCGCTAAAGTCTCTGTGTTGTTGGAATATTGTTGTGTTTAATATAGGGTGTCCCAACAAGAGCCCTGAATTTAATTTTAAAGAAAAACACATTTATTCAATACAATATTATCAAGCAAACATTTTTATTTCAACAAAGAAAAATAGTTCCGATTAAACGTGAAATACAACATCAGGCAAATGACCACCACGAAACCTCTAGCACAGGGTTATTCTTTTGTTGAAATTTCGAATAACGTTTTCGCATAAATATGGCTGTATTTCACCAATAACGCACCGTATTTCCTCTTTAAGATGTTCAACTATTTCAGGCTTATTCGCATACACCTTTTCATTCACATAGCCCCAAAGAAAAAAGTCCATCGGTGTTATTTCGCACGATCTTGGTGGCCAATGTTGATTGCCAAATCGAGAAATTACACGGCCTGGAAACATAGTCTGCAGGAAACCATTGTGGCAGGTCGCACCGTCTTGTTGGAAAAACATGTCCTCCACATCAAATACATCTAATACACTCCATTAACAGTTAGCGCATTTCCAGCCCCATTTTCAAAGAAATACAGCCCAATTACTCCGCCCGCCCAAAATGCACACCAAACAGTTACTCGCGGTGGATGCATTGGTTGTTTGAGTATCACACGAGAATTTCCAGCACTCTAAATCCGACACTTTTGCTTATTTACGTATCCGTCGGGTTGAATATGTGCCTCATCTGGAAAGATGATTTTCTTCAAAAAATTCGCATTAATTTGATGAAGTTCCAACATCCAATCAGCAAATTGACGGCGCTGCGCATGGTCTTTTGGCTTGATTTCTAGCACCAATTGAACCTTGTACGCCTGCAAATGCAGATCTTTTACCAAAATTTCTTGCATAGTGCTTCTGGAAATGTTTAATTCTTGACCACGATGCCGAATGGAAGTTCCTGGATTCTCGGTCACAGATTCCCTTACTGTGGCTACATTTTCGAGTGACCGACAAGGACGACGACGAACAATGATCTTCTGATCCATCAGCGTAAATTTGGACCCAAATTTTGTAATTAAACGCCTCACTGTCGATTCATTTCGCGCATTATTGCGACCGAAAACTTGACGTTATTGGCGAACTGTTTTCACAAAACTTTCACCATTTTTGTAATGTGTTTTTACAATAATTAAACGTTTTTGGCTTGAATACTGCTACATATTCTTAAATCGCATGGTCTGTACAAAATGGCGGCAAATTTAAATCCGGCGCTCTTGTTGAGACACCCTTTATTATTTCTGCATATACTTCTGTGGGCAAAAACTTAGGTGAATTTTGTTATAAAATAAAAATCTTTATTTAGTCATCCAAATCTATTTTATCCCTTTCAAAGTAATCCCCTCCTGATATAATGCACTTATGCCAACGTTTTTTCCAACCCTCGATGCATGCCAAATAGTCACCTTCCGGTATGGCTTCCAGAACACGCAGCGATTCACATTGAATCTTTTCAATCGTGCCAAAACAGGCGAATAGCCAGAAGTCACACAGAGCCAAATCAGCCGAATACGGTGGTTGTGGAATGATATGCGTTAAGTTTTTGGCAAAATGGTCACGAAGAACGAGTGCAGTGTGAGACGGCGCATTATCGTGGTGCAAAAACCAAGAGTTGTCGTTCCGTGAATCCGGCCTCTTTTTGAAGCCACATAACACTCAAATAATATTCCTTGTTGACAGTTTGACAGGGGGGAAGGAATTCATAATGCACCACACCACGATAATCGAAGAAAACTGTCAACATGACCTTGATTTTTGATCGACTTTGGCATGATCTTTTTAGTCTTGCCTCACCTTTGAGGCTATATTCGCTTGATTGATCGGTTGTTTCCGGGTCGTAGGCATAGATCTAAGTGTTATCTCCCGTAATCATGCATTTCAACTTGTCCTGATAGTCAGAAAGCATCGTTTTACACACTTCAACCCGACGCTGTTTTTCCAAAAAATTGAGTGTTTTTGGAACCAATCAAGATTTAATGCATCTGAGGGCCAAAAATCTTTCCAAATGGTTTTCACTGATCCTTCTGATATTTTAACCATATCAGCAAGGTCTCTAACACAGTCAATCAACGATTTTTGAGCACTAATTCTTTGATTTGATTGCTCATCAATTGATGTTGATGGTCGTCTGGGGTGTTCCAAGTCATCAACACGTTCTCTGCCTTCTTTGAAGTCTTTGTACCACTTATAACATTTTTCTGCAACATGGTCAAATCACCGAAGGCCTTCTGCAACATTCTGAACGTTTCCGCAGCCGAAATTTCATTCCGCAAACAAAATTTAAGGACACTTCTTTGCTCAACAAATTCAGACATTGTAAAAATGGCCAAAATCACTTTTAGTCGTTTAGAAAACACAAGCGTACAAATGATGATATTGACATGAAATTTGGCACAGATGTCAGTAACAGTAGTACCAACATAAAAATAAAAGAGTTTGCCCGAATCGGTTAGCCCCCGAAGTTTAAATTAAAAATTCACCTTAGTTTTTGTCCACAATAGTATATGTAATGTGGTGCATTGCGCAAAGAAGATATTAGGTATGGCAGAGGATATACTTATATAATTACACTGTGAGAGTGCAGAATATTAAAATATTGGCGATCCTCTTATCTCGAAAAGCGCATCAGTGATCAGTTTTAAAGAATTTTGATACATATCTTTGAAAAGGTATAGAAGATGGCTACTGGCCTGTTTTCATGAAAATGACCGCATATCGAAGAGCTTCTTTTTAAATGACATTTTGGTTGCGGCAGCAGAAGCAACAATATAATAATTTCTCTTGGAACTGACACGCAAACATGCTTTATAGCTGGTTGTGCGTAAAACACGGTTGACAGAGATCAACGTCTACTACCTTCTTTATTTGACCTTAGGCTTTGTTCACTAGAATCGAAATGTAAAGCCGAATAGAGTGATATTTCTTATTACGGGAAGTCATACTACACTATCAGCCCGTAAGAGACCGACGCCTTACCGCGTGACACTGGAAATTACCACCCAGTGAGCTTCCTCGCGCCCTTACTACCAGATTTGGTAGAATTTCTCCATTCTCTAGGCTTCTACCTGACGTTGGAGGTGACTCTTAACTTGGATTTGTCGCTGATCCGAGGAGACCTTTGCTATCTCCTTTTGTGATCGGGTAGCCAATGGGTTGTTTCTAAGAGTAGGTGACACCGGGTGAACAACTACCCCTTGCTTCTTAGGAAACATATGTTTCCAGGCTCCCCCGGATATTTGACGGATTGCGCAAGCGATTGGCTGGCGCAGCCCAAACAACTGCAGTTTACAGCCGCAGGCAGAGTTCATAGCGGCCCTTCCAGGTTAAATCCCTCTTCTAGCAGGCTACCGAATGGGTGCTGAACCATGAGTTGGGCCGACCTAAGAAACACATTAGGCATTGGACTTGGGCATTAGGCCCAAGCTGGACGCAACCATTAGGAACCCAGTCCCAGTCGGGATAGTCAGTGTTCATTGTTTTTCCCAATATGTTGTCCCAGTAAATTTAGGGATGTGGTTATATTGTTTCTATGGGCTGCAAATCTTTAGTTTAATAAATATTGTTATTTTTTTTACATTTTGATATTTGTTTTTAGAATTCGTTGTAAGCTGTAATGTTGCCTATTTTTTCAAATAAATAAATATGGTAACGATTTTTACTGTACTTAAAATGAAGCTCCTCTTTGATATATATTTTTTTTACAGGTTATTAATTCAAAGGGAATACCAGTGAGGGCGCAAGTGAGCCCTATCTTCATTAATGATGGAATTCCTACCGAAACCAAATATTTGCTCACGTTTGAAGCCAATATACCAGCTCTCGGTCTGAATTCATACACAGTGACTGCAGTCGCCGACAGAAGTCAAGCTAGGTACTTAGTACTCGAGTGGAGTCTTTGTCTTTATTGTTATCACCCCAGTATTTGGCACAAGGCTTAAATTATTCATCATTAATTACTTGATAGATAGGCAACATTATGTGAAATGTGATCTTTTTGATTCTAATGTTACAGGTGTTCCGAAAGCAAATGATTAAAAGGGTCATGGTGATAGAGAACCTCATTTCCTATCGAAATAACTCCAGCGATTTTTTGTCGTTTAGGAGTTATTTAGCTTTTTGTATTTCTTTTTATGTTTTCTGATTTTCATTTAAAAATAACTAATTGTGTCATCATTCTCATTTTTTACCTAAAATATTAGAATAATTGCTCTATTAGAATAAATCCTATATCCGCATAAGGATTAAAATTTGAAAAAAAGTAATAGTATTTAATTTATTTTGAATATTATTTTTTTTCTCCAATAGGTAATTAAAAGAATATATAGAAATTATTATTTATTCTAATAGAGCAATTTCTGTAATATTTTATGTAAAAAAATAAGAATGGTAAGACATTTAGTTTACCTAAAATAAATATATTTATATGAAAATCAGGAAACATGAACAAAAACACAAAAAGCTAAAATGGGGGTTATTTCGATAGGTAATGAGGTTCTTTATCACCACGCCCCGTTTGATAGTTTACTTTTGGAACATCCCTGTATACATACTCTGAAATGAGTCAACAAATGAGGTTCAACCTTGGGCCTTTGTTGTTCAGTTTGTTTGTCAACGATCTGAGTAAAGCTATTGTGTCAGCACAATGTTTGATATTTACCGGCGATATTAAATTGTACATGTCCACTGGAACTGCTGTGGCCTGTGAGCTGAGCTGATATTGATGGTGTTTGGTCTTGGAGCCAGAATAGAAACCTCTCATTCAATATACCTAAATGTTCATTAATGACATACACTCGATCGACCGCACAACTGATTTATGACTGAATCATTGCTGTTGATGTGCCTGCTAGGATTGTGAAAGCTAAGGATCTCCGAGTTTCCTTAGATGCTCAGCCTACATTCATGAATCATGTCACTGATTTATCCAGTCCCCTTTTAAGTTGCTCCGTTTCATTATTCGTAACCTATCACAATGTCATTGTATAATTCAATTGTCAGAATTAGATAAGAAACGAATGCAGCTATATGGAATCCGCATAAGGATCTTTATATCGCCATGTTGAAAAAAAAATTAAATGTTTTTTTTGTTTCGTAACAAAAAAGTAAAATTTCCAACTAAAGTAAATTACGCCATCGCAAATCAGACAACGCATGTTAATTATGTTAGATAATTCATGCCTTCTGATTTTATGGGAAAGTTTTGGTCAAAGCAGTATAAACACAGCCATGAGAGCCTTGAAGGCGATCTTCCTAGTAGGAGACTATCACTGATGAAAATGTGGTCGAAGTGAGGAAATTTATTTTAGAAAACAAGCGAATTAAGCAGTGGGAGATCAGAAGAGATTTTGGCATTAACATGGAACGAGTAAACTAATTGCTTGTTGAGTTCCTAGAACATTGACTTTATTTGAAATACAGCGACTTGAAATGCTGCGAGTTTTTAAATATGAGTCGAGGTAAAATAAGACCTGGATTCGACAATGGTATCCCAACAGTTCACAATACTTTCCCTCTGCCGGGAAAGTAAAATCTTTTGTTGTAATTAACATTCAATGGGAACTTTATCCCCAGGAATTCATCAATGGAGTAGTAGCAAATATAATTTAAATCTTCTTTAGGAGATATTGAGTCCAATTGCGTTTCTTCGGCGGTTTAAAATAAAGTCGAAAAATATGTAAAATTTATTACATTGGTATTATGATTCACCTGTCAGATTTTGGCGCTACCGTGTTTAATGCATTTTGTATAAAATTTATTTCATTCTCGCAGAAACGCTATTCCGTTTCTCAAAATTTGACAGTTGTCCAAATAAAAACCGGCTTGAACGTGACAATTTTTCGGTGCGACTTAGTGGTGACGCTTTTGTTTTTACCTACGAATTTGCCATTTTTGCTGTTACTACTGAAATGTACCCATATGATGGGAAATTACAAAGGAGATCGAATGAATAACGACAATGGTACGTACTTAAGTACGTACATAATTTTCGATTTCAAACAAAATTTGTCTTCCGTCATAACCTGTAAATTATATGTTGTCTTTTAGTACGAGAAGGAGTTTAGAACACCGCTACATCAGAGATCATTCGGATCAAAAGAAATGCCAAACAAACCTAAAATGGCAAAAAATGGATTTAGAGCGCCGATTTTGACGTTTCAAAAAAAACCTGTGTTGCCAGCTTTTTAGTACACTACCATAGACACAGAACGAAGTCGCAGATTTTGTTACGTGTGTTAAATTTGTCAGAAACGCGATACCTATTATTTTAATGCACGCACTAATCCTACTTATTTTTAAAGCGACTTCATTTTAACTCAATAGAAACGCAATTGGACCCATTAAAGGAATTAGCCTCTTTTATATCTGCACTCAGTCTGTTGTAAATGGATGGCCGAATGACGTATACTGACTGCTCCAAATTTGTGAATATAAGACTGTCTTGTTGGGTAGCTTTACCCATTTTGTTCATTGAGAATTATTTCAGTTTCTTAAACACAAACTCTGCCATTTCCATTATAAGATGCATGGAAGTGGCAAAATTTTTAACGTGCGGAACAGGTCTTTCACGGACGTATCAAGAGGAATGCGGGCAATGCAGCGGACAGCTCGTTTCTGAGTAAAACGAAAGCGCGTTTGCTATCTGCCGCTTTAGCTGACATCTCTACGCCTTACATTAAGAGAGATCGAACATATGCATAATAACATTGCGATACTGAGAATGGAAGCAAGTCGCCAAAGCGCGCTTTATTCCTAAATACGAATGATGAAATAGTTGCTTATTGCCCAATAAGTAATCATAGTCAATTATATTCCAAATGAGAACGAATTGTTTACAAAGTAACCATCCAAATGTTAATACTTACTAAATCCAATATTTAAATAGTCATTTATATTAGAAAATCGTTAAAAAAAGCTTAACACATATTTGATAAAGTCAAGATCGTAATATTCCTGGAAATATTATTGAGCCTTAAAAATTATTAGGCTTAAAAAGAAAGTAACGAAGAATAAGACTTATATTTGGGGATAAATTAATTAGAGTGTTGTTTTTTAATAGGTCGACATGGTTCGCCCATGTTCATATGATCAATTACAACGGACCAGAACTGACCCTTCCTACATATTTTAGAGTGACCCAACAAGATAGCTTATCTACATTCTCCATGAGTCTCACAAACAATTCATCTCGAAAGGTAAGTTCTTTAAAGTGATGATTCTTTACCTATCAAGTAAGAAAGTTTGATTGCATGTAGATTAATCGATCTACTGCTAAGATATTAAAAAAAATATATAAGTTTGCATGGTGCATACGGTATTGAGGAGAAATTGAAATTTAAACGATTTTGTTCATATTTGTAGCAATTTTTTTGTACAAATATGAACATTTGCAATTCAGCCCATTTAGTACAAATATGAACATTTGTACACAATGGGCTGAATTGCATATCTTTTGAACTAAAATCGGAAATTTATTCATGTGAACGAGACAGCAGTACGTCAGAGCGGAATGTGAAATGAGCGGTTGTCACTTTTCCGCATTAAAACTACCCACCGAAGATGATAAAGCTAAATCTAACACCGCACGAAATGTGTACAAACTTATTCGAGCGTCTACGTATAAGTTCAATAGGTAGTTTTGGTGCGGAAAAGCGACGATAGTTCATTTCATATTCTGTTCGAACGCGTTGCTCTATCTCGTTCGGTTGAACTAAGTTCCTATTTTAGTTCATGAGGAAACGCAATCGGGCCCAAAGTTAATTAACTCTAAGACTATACAATTACTCAATAGAACTCCAATTAGCGGCAATAATGGACTCAATCCGGGGTCGGAAACTAATGCATGCCTGAATCAAATGCTCTTTGTTTATGTGGTTCGTTGTGGTTGTTATAGCATCATTCAGCGATGAAATAGTGTTTTGGGAATGTTTACATACATACATACATATTAATCCAGGGGAATTAAGTCCGGGAAGCCAGATAGCCAGAAGTTTGTGGTGATGTGGTCATGAGGACAAAAGTCTGCCTTAGAACAGGCCTAGGCCTAGTTAGGCGACTGTGTCAATCATAAAAATAATGTCGCATCAGTTTCTTGCTAACGTCTTAATCAAATATGACATTAACTTTTTACTAGATGTGTAAATAAATAAATAAATAAATAAATAGAAATTATCGGCTATCTAATCTTGCATCATAATGGCTTGGTGCGAAGGAGCAGAGTCTTGCTGGAATATGTATGGTCTGTCCCCACGTACACTATCAATTCAGGGTTTGACAACTGTATCTAAAACCTCGATTGTAAGCGGCAGCATTCACTCGAAGCCCCTTCTGAAAGAAATAGGGTGGCTTGACATGTCCTTCTTTACTGACAACATCTAAAACATTCTGTAGGATGTGAGCATAACCATCTCTCATTTCTCTGATTGGATTTATGTACGATCGGACTTACGTAAGCCTGATCGGGCGCAATTGAAGAAATTGGAAATTTTAAATCGGTGTGCTTTGCACATATAGCGACGATCACTGATGTCTGTTCATTTCTTGCGTAAGTCTAGAGTCTTCTGGTTGATGATCTGAAAAGAAAAAAAGGTAAAAAATAGTCTTCAGAAATTATAGCCACATGAGTCTCCTCAAACATCGTATGCACCATGTATTTACATAAAAAAACAATCAAATTTTATTGAAAGTTCTTAATTATCCTTGAAAAAAATCAGTTTTATAATTTGATCTGAACATCGTCATATTTCTAACATAACATTTTCACAAAGTTCTTTATTAGTCAAAGGTATTATTGGGTTGTTATGTAGAAAAGAAAAAGACTAATGGAAACCTTGGTCTGTCACCTTTAGTTCTCGCCTCTTCAACAGAGGCGTCCCTCAAGGCATGAACTTGCACCCATGCTCTACTGTTAATATGCCTTTTATATCAGCGATAACTTCGATCACATGTATGCAGGTGACACCCAAGTGTTCCTCTCTTTCTATCTCAATGAGGCTAACTCTGCAATTAGCAAAATGACAAGACTTCTCTGACATCAGATTGGTGAAACCGGCATGGGTTTAATTTCATCCAATCAGTGCTATCTTTATGTATCTGCCAACCCTCTAGCTTATTTTTACTGTTCTGTATCATTCATTATTGATGAAATAAATGATTGTTATTATTATTATTAAAGAACGGTGTCATTTCAGCTTCTAGACTAGATATGGAATTACACAGAGGGTTAAAAATAGGAATTGCTTAGGAGGGTTAAATATAGGAATTGCATTGCATTAGGGCCAATGGCCATATACCTAAAGTGACCACAACTGACTAAAAATAATATACTTATTTGGAGTGTTTTTTTGTACAGGTAACTTTTGCGAATACTGGTTTGATGACTTCATTCACAAACGAAGATGGAACCAAATTTTCCATCGACATGGACTTCGTCACGTAAGTTAACTATTATCAACTATTATCATTGTATGTATCATTGTATGTAACAAGGCCGTCAAATATGGTTTTTAAAAACAAGTACTCTCTGCCCCTTCCTTTCCCCTGTAGCGGTCCTGGGGGGGCTCCGTCACATTTGCACAATCAATAGCTATCCGCCCTGATTTACTGGAACTGAATTTACCGGCTTTACTCGCCTCCAATTAATGTTTAGACATCGATCTACCGAAAGAAATGACTCATTTAGTGTTTTAACGAATAGTAAGTTTGAGTGACAAAACGCTGTTTTAACCCCCATTTAGGTAGATCTTTAATTCTACCTTACGCTTATGCGATTTCAGATATATGAATTTAAATTATAAAAAGCGCTTAGGCACTGACTTAAGACACCGGCTGTCCATAACTTAGATCATTCGGCATTAATCTGAGCTGCTGTTTCTCATTGGTATGGCAATTTATAGCCTATCGTCTGGTCTCTTTCTCTCCCGCTTAACTTTGTGTCTTCTTTTTTGGTCTCCTAGGGACGAGAGCTGATGGCTCGGCATCTAATGAGAAGCATTGTATCGTCTTAAGTATCCAGGTTGTAGGACGCTTACAGTGGCCTTGATAGTCCTCGATCCGCGCCCGGTAGTCTTCTCTTCTCATAGATGCCCAGTAGTAATCTGACTTTATAGTTTAGCTCTGTAAGCAGTATTTCGGGAAGACCCTCTAGTAATAAGTTGAGGAAAACGGTAGGACTACTCACTGAGCACTGCCAACTTAACGAACATATGCACATACTAAGGATAGTAGACGACCCCGTTTGCATGTCGACAGAGCTGAGCCTGACTTTGGCGATATGAATAAAGAGAAGAAATAATGGGCAAATATGAAGCTGATTTGGTTGATGTGTGCAGCTTCCGTTTCCTGGATGGATAAGATGGACTAATGGTCAATAGATATTTAGTTAAAATTAGGATTAGTTAAGGTAGCTCTCTGATTAGTTATCCTCTATTTCATCATCATTATCATGCGCTTATTGCAAAATATTAAAAATCATGGCAAAATGAATTTTGTTAATGGAGAACAGAAACACAATATACATTTGCAACCGATCCACTGCCGAACTTTGAAATGGGTTTATGCAATCATTCTTTCGTCCGCTCCCCTTTGCTGTTAAGAATGTTTTATACAAAATTTTAATTCATTCATTTTAAATTATTTATAGTTACACTACGAAGCGAGATCAAAGCAAAAGTGGGGCATACCTGTTCATCCCTAGCGGCCCAGGAGTCGCCCTGAGGGCCAAGCCACACAAGATGATTTCCATCATAGAAGGACCTTTAATTTCAAGCATGCAAGTTAAACTGGATTATAATTTCCATACCGTGAGTTTGTTTTTTTCTTTCATCCCAGCACAACTATACATAACCTTTTAAAAACAGGTCCTCCTTGTTATTTCTGAAAATATAACATATTATTTTTTAAGATGGATGCAAAACCATGAAGAAGATGAACCATTTAATCTTGACGTAGCGTATTAGATTGCTCAATGCAGTACTACGATATGGCAGCTAGGATTTTACTATGAAATGCACCGAGTAGATGGCACACATAGTTCCAAACATTAATTAACCTTTTCATATGTTCAATATGAGGGTATTCGAGGTATAGCAGTATGGTGGCACACTAAAAATAAAATAATAATATAATACCAAACAAATTTTTAAATCATATCTCTTATTTTTTTAATAATAATTACATAGAGATGTCATTTTTTTATTTAGTATACAGATTTTAATACGTAATAATTATGTTCTATAATTTCAGATAGACTAATAGATTGCATCCTCTCCATATTATTTATGTTATGTACCGTATCTTATATAACGTATCTTTTATTGCTTTTAATATTATTTATTATTTGTTATCATCGGTTAAATTATTGGGTTTTTATATTCAATATGTCCCTTACAAAAAAAACATTCATTATCAATGTTATTACAGATAGTCAAAAAAACTGCTATTAGTTTCGCCGTAAAATGCTTTTACCGCCACCTGCATGTAGCCGGTGCCGTTGCCAATCTAATATCATATTTAATCAAGTTTTTCTATACGAATGACTTTTAGCGGGTGATTCCTTATTGAGAGAATGGGCTTGGTCTACAGTGCCTAATTCGATAAAAATCTCATATTGACAAATTGGCACCTGGTGCCTTCCTTAATTCTGGTATTTAACTAATCGTACAGCGTTGACAACTACCTGGCACAACTAGATAAATCATTTTTTAGTGAACTCTATTATTCTATTGGTGAACTCTATTATTCCTTGCTGTTATTTGTGAGGTAATTAGCCTCTTAGTGGCTCATGCCAATAAAGATCTGACAGTACCCTCCAAACCCTCAATATAGTGCATGCACACTTCCTGCAAATGACGATTATTTGGCACAAAATCAGACATTTTCACACAACCAAAAGTATATGACACCAAAACAAAATGACTAATGTGTCAAAACGGTTTGTTTACTATATGTCTAAGCGTGGATTATGGCCTTTTGGATGTCAAAATCAACCAGCACTTACTGCTGGAGCCATCTATTAACAAACAGCGTTAACTTAGTTGCCTAATAACATTATAAACATTATAACTTCGTTGCTTAATAACATTATAAATCTTCCATATTTTCAAACTGACATCACAATTTACAAGAAATGTTTACGTCAAATCTACTTTTAGTATGTGAGATTGTGGTTCTTTTATTTTAGGTGACTCTTTACGGTGGAGCAGGCTTAGACTCACTGGGCTTCGATATATATAACCTTGTGGACATAACTGAGACTGAAAACTTTGAAATGGCCATGCGATTAACTACCAACATCAACAGCGAGAGCTTTTTCACTGATCTTAATGGATTTCAGGTAATTTTGAGTTTCTTTTCTTCCATTTCATTGCCGATTATAAGGGCAGTCCTTATACTTCATATTACTTGTTAAATGAAGCATTAACCATAAAATAAAACATGATTTTTAAAAATTATTAATCACGTTATAATTCAGGTATCATAACACATCATATCATAACATAATAACATATAAAAATAAAATACAAACGGAGCTGCTATGGAATTCACCGACCGAAAATCGGGCCCATCATATATAATTATTAGGGTCTGGGAGGTGAAGGGTGGATTCCGGACTTACGACCGACGGTGGTAGGTTTAGGACAGCTGTCTTGCCACATGTAAGCGTTCACCTTACCACCCATTCACTCCCCCTTCGAAGCCATAGAATTTGAGATGCAGAAATAATGTTATCATAATTCCGAAGAACATTCATTTTCAAATTTATTTTATTTTGATTGTTATGTGGTTTTACATTACGTTAAGTGAACAATTATTCAGTGCGGCCCAACCTGCCTTTTAGGCGTACATTTTTTTTAAAACATTGTCACAGATTAGCTAATTGAGTAGGCAATAAATAAAAGCAATTGGGTTAAACAATAAAAAAAAACATATAATAAAAGCACAAAATCAGAATAACTTTCTTACATAGTACTTATCCACTATTTAAAAACCACAGAAAGTGTAATTAAGTAGGTATTAAAAATTATCCCAATAATACAAATAAAAATTCAAGGGAAATAACAATAGTTAATATTAATCCAGAATAAAATTATGTTAGGAAGTAACTCTAAAATAAAAAAGTTTAAAAATAGTTAATAATCAGAGAATTAGTAGTACATTTGTCATTAAATAATAATAAAATACAGCAGATAAATAGTAACAAAAATGAAGTCATAAAAAAGTACATTAGATATCACAATACATTAAATTTCAAAATACATAAATCTCTAAATTTTCTCGGGAGTTAAGTGCATCGGATAAATACGGATTATCCTCAACTTTTTTTCCTACATTCATCAACCAAATTAAAGTATCTTGTTTTTTAGCCTGTGGTGTGGCCTCTGAAATAGGTAGAAATTACATGGATTTGCTGGACTGATTTTTTGTGTCTTTTATTTTTGGGAAACCTACCCCCTGGCATTACGAAACACAACTTGAAAGGATGATCGGGTTTAGGAAATCTATTAAGAGATTACTTATAAATAACCTCCCCCCCCCCACTTTTACAAAAATATTATATGTTAATTTGCCAACATAAACACAGTCATAATAACTCGGTAGTATGGTCTACAGATATTGCTATTTGGCAATAGGCCCACCATGTTATACTCCATTGTGTGTGCAATAAAGTTTTCAAACAAACTTATCCAAAGTAGATCAGATTCTGTGTTTTAATCGTTTTTAACAATATTGGCCTCCTTTCTCATGCGTCAAAGAAAGTCTTCATGGCTAGAGAGTCACATCTAGTGTATTTTCGCTTTGTAAAGTGAGTGGTACTGTTTGTGGAAAACGGTTTGTTGTGCTAGTGTATAAATATATAAATAAATAATAAGTTAAAATTTTACAGATGGTGCGCCGCCATAATTTCGAAAAACTTCCCCTCCAAGCGAATTATTATCCACTGCCAGCTGCGGCATATTTTGAAGATGATAATGCCAGATTAACCGTACTAACCGCAACGCCTTTGGGAGTCGGCTCTTTGATACCTGGACAAATAGAGGTGAGTTGATATTTTCTTATAAAATTTTTTTTTATGGGTGAATTACTTGAAGACTGACAATGCAATGACAAACCCCTAATTAGGCACGGCGGGCTAGAGGAGGCGGTGAGAATCTCCTCTAGACGCCGCAAGTGAACATTTTGTAGAATTATAATTGTTAAATATCGATTTTATAGCTTGTTACCCTGAAATACTCTAGAACTATGGATCCGGTGGATTTTATTTTCGATTTTATTACCAAAAACTTATGAATCCAAAACATAGGTAGGTACATTAAAAAAACTTTTTAAAATTTTTCTTTTCATGTATTTGATTATTGTTATGGACACAATTCAATTAATTGATTTAAATATTTTGGCACATAAATGTAGAGCAGACTTACAACTTTATATTCATGATAGTTTAGTAAATATTCGCTAAAAAATAACATGGTAGTTAATTAAAAACTAACAAGACATTTCTTCCAAAATAAATTTCTTAGCCTTATAAATCTAAAACAAAAGTTATTCAACCCGCAGTTTAAAAAATATATGATTGAATTTTGACGTTGTTTATAATGACAGAGTTTGATCATGTTAGGATAGAACAAACTGTATATTAAAGATGGTTTTTACCAACATTTGGCTCACAAAAATGCTCACAGCTCACAGCCATATAATTAAATTTTCAGATAATGCAAGACCGTAAGCTGCCATGGGATGATGACAGAGGGTTAGCTCAAGGAGTGAATGACAATCATCCAGTTGAGCATAATTTCCGGATTTTATTGGAAAAAATATCATGCCAGGTGAATAAGTCATACTTTCATACTATGATGATAATGAGTAAGGGGCTACAAGGAAATGATGAAGCAGATGCCCTTAATCCTCTTCTAGCTACAACTTAACTATGCAAACCATTACAATATCGTAAGCGATTATATTTAACACAATTTTTTGGTGTGGTTCTTTTATTTTTTTTTGTGTGAATTTTTATGTCACTACCTGTAGTCACTGGGCCTGCTGGCTTACCTCACGATAAGTCAACAATGGGCAAAATTACAGCTTTTTTCCTATTTTCAGAGTACTGCCAGCAACCACCCGTCTGGATCCTTATCGATAGCTGGTCATGTCGCTTCTCAGGGGCTTCTGCAGCCAATTATCAGGATGCTGTACTCATCGGACGCGGCCACTCCAGACCTCATGGGCTTGAACAGTTTAGTCAGCACCCCAGTCAAGACTGAGCCGGGGTTCGACGTTGTGATTGCTTCTTTTAGGGACAATGTCTTTGCTTCGGTGAGTTTATTTATTTTTTTACCTTGATAGAACTGAGGGGCCAAAGGAGAATGATTGCGAACTAAAATCAAACAACGAAAAACATAATAGATTATCCTATAACAGCAGCTGATTTCTGCTATTTCGTAAGTCAAAACAGGCGAATTGCTATTTTGTTAAATCTTGCTGCTGTACAAGGCAATGCTTTTTGCAAAATATTGGAATTTCTTTATCAGTTCTCTAATTTATTTAATGTACGTATTATTAATATTTTTTTGGCAACTTGGCAATGCAAGTAGAAGAAACATAATATCTGATTGACAAACACATAATTTATAAAAGACTCAGGCCGTTTATACGATTTTGTATTACGAGTATATAATAATTATTAGAACTACAAGGCTTAACCCGTGCCGTCGGGCACATTTCAGTATATTAGTTTTAATATTCAATTGTCGGTACTTTTTTGAACTGAAAATCCTATGCTTGAAAATGTTTTTTGCCCTGTTATAAATGCTTTAAGGACGGACATATTTATTAGGAACTAAACTAATGTGGAAGTGTCCATTCTGCTTTAGATACTGAACCAATTCAAAAACAAAATAAATAAAAGAAGGCGTTTGCCAGTATAAATACTGTTGCCCAGAGCAAGAGATGTGGACCCTCCTTGTTGGGTTGCTCTGCGTGATTCTTTTGATGTTATAGGTTGAATTGTCCTGAGACTAAAAGTTCACTTTAGTTAGTTAGTTAGTTAGTTATACTGGGCGTTCCTCCGCAAGTCGACATCCAGTGTGCCTATTTTGCGTGTAACGGGGTTAGCTCTATTCCACCCACCCCAGTTCCTCTACGAAAGCCAGCAGGGCTTTCAGGTTTCCTGCTGCCTCGCGCAGGGTGCCTGGAGTCCCAAGGTGTTTTGTCCTATACTTCTACCTGTTTACAATCTAGCAGAATGTGTTTTGTGGTTTCTTCCGCCTCCATGCATGCTCTGCACATAGGGCTATTCGTTCCGCCCATGTTGAAGAGGTGTTTGTTTAGTGTGTTGTGTCCTGTTATCAGTCCCACTAGTTTGCGTAGTTGGGGCCTTTTTGTCCTTAGAAGTGTTTTGGTAAGTTTGTGGTTGTATTCCACTACTATTTCTTTGGTTTGTCTGCAGGTGTCTATCTCTTTCCAGTGTGTTTGATGTAGTTGTTTGTAGTGGTTGTCAAGTTGGTTGTTTATGTGCGAGTAGGGTAGGGGCACGATAGGTTCGGGTCCGTATGCCGGTGTGTCTGAGCCCTTACGGGCTAGTTCATCCGCAGCATCGTTTCCTCTTGAGTTACTGTGTCCCTTGATCCATTTCAGTGTCACCTTATTGCCTTTTCCGCATACCTCGAGGAGGCTTTGGTGGCATTCGTATATGAGCCCAGATGTAAATCTATCGCTTCCCAGTGCCTGTAGCACTGACCTGCTGTCCGATAGAATACATATGTTTTCGTGTTTTAGCTGCCGCTGTTTCACTGCGTTGCAAGCTTCTATTATTCCCATACATTCTGCTTGGAATACTGTGTTGTGTGCTCCGAGTGGTTTGGAGATGTGTATATTTAGGTCTTCCGAGAAGACACCACATCCTGTACCTTTGTTGGTTTTTGATCCATCTGTGTAGATTCTTAGGTCCGTTTGATTCAGTGCTTCTTTTGAGTCTTCTGTTAATGATATGGCATATTCTTTCCAGAAGATCATAGTTTTGGGTATTCTGTCGATTGCCGCGTCCAGCATTGGAAAGCTTGACAGTATATTATCATATATATTCGTGTGCGGTGTTTTATATTTGGTCCATAAGTTTAGATTCTTTAGACGAGTAGCCGTTGCGGCTGCTTCTTTTTGTATATGTAAGTGTAGTGGTAGAAGCCCTAGCATGATTTCCAGCGCCGCTGTCGGAGTTGTTCTCATGCAGCCGGTCGCTGCTATACATGCTAGCCTTTGCACTTTCTGTAATTTGTTGATTGCAGTAGTAAGTTGGGTGCGGGGCCACCATACTACAGCTCCGTAGCTTATCATTGGTATTATTATCATTTTGTACAGCCACAGTATAATGTGTGGGGCTAGTCCCCATTTCTTGCCCACCATTCTTCGGCATTGCCAGAAGGCGACTGTTGCTTTGTTTAGTTTGTTTTCTAGGTGTTTATTCCAGTTTAGTTTTTCGTCCAAAGTTATTCCTAGGTACTTTACTTCTTTAGAGAGCGTTAGTCTGGATCCAAACAAGGTTGGCATTTTGTATGTACCCAATTTCCGTTTATGTGTGAAGAGAATGGTGTCGGTCTTTTTTGGATTTACCGATAGGTCATTCTCCTTGCACCATTTCTCTACTATTTTCAAAGCTGTTTGTGTAAGGTCGCACAATGTGCTTGTTACTAGTCCGTTGATCATTATTACTAGATCATCTGCATATCCTATTGTTAGGAAATGATTGTTGTTTAGTTTTGTTATCAGGTCGTTTACTACCAGGTTCCATAGAAGTGGCGAGAGTACACCTCCTTGTGGGCATCCTCTCATCACGAGCGCCTGGTGATTTTGGTTTTCAGATAGCCTGATGATTCTCTTTCTTAGCATGTTCATTATCCATTCTGTAATCAATGGTTCGGTTTGATGTCTGTTTAGAGCTTGTTAAATGCTACTGAAATTTGTCTTGTCGAACGCTCCTTCTATGTCGATGAAGGTGCCTAGGCAGGAGTTTTTCCTTGCTAGTGCAGTTTCTATGTTGTTTACAACGGCATGCAGTGCTGAATCTGTCGATTTGCCTTGTGTGTATGCGTGTTGGTTCGGGTGAATACCTATGTTTTTAAGTGCTGTATCCTTCAGTTCTCTGTCACATAGTCTTTCTAGTGTTTTTAGCATGAAGTAAGGCTAATGGGTCTGAAAGATTTCGGGTCTGTGTAATCAGTTTTCCCTGGTTTTGGTAGAAAGATCACCTTTACTTCTCTCCATTTCTGTGGAATGTATCTAAAGGCGATGCAGCTACATAGTATGCTTGCTAGTTGTTCGATAAGTTTGTCTCCTCCCCATTTTAGGAGGGCTGGGTATATTCCATCTTTTCAACTAAAGTTCACTTTCTCAGGTGTCTATGTTTCGAATTTCAAGTCAATCGGTTAAGCTGTTTATTTAGCCTGGAGGTCAGTGAACATAGAGATATAGAATCCCAATACTATTATATCAATTGGTTAAGTTATTTAATGTGGAAGTCAGTGAATATAGAGATATAGAATCCTATTACTATTGTATCAATCGGTTAAGTTGTTTAACCTGGAGTTAACATAGAGGTATAAAATCCTAAAGCTATTATATTAATGGGCAGGCAGTTACGACTGATGTGCCTGTATATGCCGCTCTGCGGCTTGCTAAGTATCCAGATTTTTCCATGGGATCCTGTTCCAGACATTCTATGGGAAGGCCTATGTCTGACATTAGACTTCTATCGGTTATAGATAATGATGAACTTGAATTGTTGATGATAATGATGATTTGTGTTTGGGGTAGAGATGAAACTAAAGCATAGGCAACCATAGTATCCATTCATTATCTTGAAGGTTCATAAGATCACCTCTTGCCCGAAAAAAATCCAGTGTTTACAATTGTAACTGAGTCAGCCTATCTTCCTAATCCAATTTCTTGAATGCAATTTTTTATTCTTATTTTTAGGAAAAAATAGGAACCAGTATGACTGGGAAGGGTTTATTGCTACACCGACCATACATTGACAAGTGCATTGGCAGTAAGGAAATCGAGAGCAGGTTTCCTTTAAACAATGGAGAGGTAAGAAAATGCTTTCAAAATATTTTCCCAACACTAAAAATATGGAAATTGCATGAAAATAGTCATAGTACAGGTTGCTGCAACATAACTTCCTTTTGACATGCCCGCCATTCAGGCTGTGGAGGTCGTAGAGAAGCAGGAGTGGTCTCATTCGACAGGCGAGATTCTAATGTTTTGTTCCCCATCCCGGTCAGTCGCCATTATGAGTTGGAACAGTGAGGAACGTACATTTGCCATTGAGCCCTACTTTTCGAATGGATATTCTGGAATTGCAACTCAGCGCTTCTTCCAGAATTGCTTTGATGTAACCCCATTGGGCTCTGTCCCGGACCGGAAATCAATCATTACATGGGCTCACTACGTTTAGACAAACCGCGAGTGTGACGAGACGAAGAACTGGAGTCCCTCGACCCACCTGATCACTAGAGAACATTGACGCAGTGAGAGTTTCAATCTTGCAATCCCTACGAGATGCGTCTGTCCTTGGACTTTCCGATCATTCAGTAAGGCGAATTCTTCACAATAATCTTTATTACCATCCTTACAACTTGGCTACTGTGCAGGAACTCTTATAACGCGACTTGAATTCTCGGAGGAACGCATGTGCGGCGTTTCTCGAAAACGTTCTTGAGGACGCCATTGTTTTCTACAGTGATAAAGCCCATTTTCATTTGATTGGATTCCTCAACAAACATAATGCGCTACTGGGCTGGCACAAATCCCCGAGAATTGCATCAAAAGCCTTTGCATTGACCTAAAGTCACAGCATGATGTGCAATTTTGTCAGCTGGGCATGTTGGTCCCTGGTTTTTTGAAGAAAATTAAGTCACAGTGACAGTAATTGTAATTTCAGACCGGTAAGTGAACATGACGGAGCATTTTTTTTTCACGAATTGATGAATTGGACTTAGGGGACATTAGGTTCCAACAGGGCAGACCAACGTCTCACACTTTAAGGGCATCAATGGCTGTTTTGAGAGAACACTTCCCGTAGAGCTTCATCTCACTAAGGGGCGATTAACAAGACCTGAAGGCCAACGTCCAGGCAGAAATTGCCAGCATACCCGCTGCTATGCTGGGAAGTCATGATAAATATCAGAAATTGACTTATTCGGTGGATGGACAATGCTGGGCGTCACCTACCTAATGTGATTTTCTAAACTATGTGAAACAAAACTTTAGACGTGTACCTACATTATTTTAAAAAACTGATCCATAAAATGGGTTTTATTGCATTTAAAGAAAAGGAAATTATGTTATTTGGTATAAAATATTATATGCTTATATTTCGCATAATTTAGACTATGCCTGCCCCCATATGGCTTCCCAACCCCAAAATAACCCCTATATAAATACAGTAAATGTCAGAAACATATAAATTACAGAAAATATAAATGAAACCAAATCATGTTGAAAATTGGGATTCACGGAATAGAAATCAGAGATTAAAAAGAAAGAGCGAATCGGAATTCGAATTCTTGTAACAACAAACCTTAATGAGCATTTCCTCGTCTCCCGAATATAACCCTGCAAATAAATTACCCTGCACAAACTTAACTTACGGTTACAGTTCCCCGCATGGCTAAATACTGAAACCAGAATGGATGACAGGCAACGGCTTTTGCCCACTTTCTCTATATTTTCTCTACTAGAGATAGTCACCCCTCATACTAGTGCAATTTTTCTCTTACAAGTGTTATGAGGTGTTCTAACTAATTCAATGGGTTCTAACTGTTATGACAGCGCGGCCGCCCAGGCTACAGTCAAATTAGGCCTTTATTACACTAGGCAGGCAGCCAGGCCACTCCACTGGTTGCCCTGCTCGTCATTGGGCATTAATTGTTATGAAGCCTATTACATTAGGGCAGCCACAATCTGGCTGTCGTGCCCTGCAACCACCTCGGCAGCCACTGGCGGCGGAGAGTCGTGATGGGGCAATGTGTCATATCGAGCCTATTACAATGGGCAGCCAGGCATCGCAGTCAATCCCGCCACCGCTAGGTTTGGCCAACGCATGGCAGTCTACTGTGCACTAGAGATGAGAGAACATGTTGGACGAGAAGTATACAGATATGCTCCTCCTTGTACTTTTAATTAATATAGGGATGTGCTATACGCTTTTTGATGAACTATATTCGAACAATAAGTTTTTTAATTATTTAAGATTGTCTAAATTGTCTTTCTTTGAATTATTGTCGTTAATACGTCGGACCCAACAATGCCTATATGCATTTTGCGTCGTTTGACAGATCCGCGCGTAACCGTTTCGGCCGGCCGCGCGTAAAAATTGCGGCGCAGGTTTTGGCGTGCGAAGCCTGGCTTTCGACCGCTTAATCGAGGTATCACACCAGAAGTAAAACTCACCGGCGGCGCGACTGGTTGCGCAGCCTGGCAGCCTAGTCTAATACAATCGCTGGCGCAGCCAGTTGCGGCGCCTGGCTGTCTAGTCTAATACAGGCCTTAGGCGTATTGACCATCGCTACCTCTCTCGGTCACTACCACAACTACTAATGGCGTCAAATTCAATTATGAAATACTTTGATTTATGTGCTTTTTCAGCACAACGTCACAGGTATAATGACTGAATTTCTTACTTTCAGGTTGATTTAAGATCGTTACTACCGATTTCATCAGAAGAGACAGTGAAAAAATGCACATTGACATTCCTACATATGGGAGCCATCGTAGACACGAGTTTGCCACAGGCCTTATGCCCCATGGACGTCAACGCCTACTTTATTCAACAGCCGCTGTGAAGTGTCTTCACCGTTGACTTATGACAGTTAAATTTGTTGACGGTTTGTTATGGTGTTATTTTTTAGAAACAACCCATTATTAAGGCATTCGGTCATTATTAAGGAATAATTACCTCATTTATTAGGCATGCTGATTTGGCCGTCTTAAGTGAAGAATGTGTCAGTTTTAAAAAAAATTGATAAACCCTAATAAGTTAAAATCGTTATTATTTTTTGCATTGATTCTTACTGATACAGCCATATTGGTTTCTCAACGATATCTGTAATTGTTACTTTTATACTCACGTTTGTATTGGGTGTTATATCCCATTATCTTTATTATAATTTAGCTATTATCATTTTTTGGTAGGGCCATGATTATCTGGGAGGATTTAGGTTTTGAAATTCTGAAAATCATACTTAATTTTTAAATATTCTCCACCGCTCACCCCCCAGAAGTGTAATAATAGCATTATGATGGGCCCGATTCCGATCGGTGAATTCCATGGCAGCTCCGTTTATATTTTATTTTATTTATTATCTTAAGAAAGATTTTTGTTGCTAGAAAATGTAGAGGCCATAACAAGAGGGTTTTTTGCCCCTTTTTTCTAATTATCTCTGGTGTTAATTATTTGGAATCGGTTTGGAACCAAAAATCCCATATAATCATGGTTCAACCGTAAACCTCTATTTGTCAATTAGAACTCAACCAAAGGATTTTAATCAATCTGCATAATATTATGTACATAATAAATTAATATTTAACATAATAGATTCAATGTTTTCTTGTCAATATTAGTTTAATGCACTAGGGTTTGTAAACCAATGTTTTTCAAAGTGTGGCTTGCGACTCTTTGGGTGATTGCCTAAAGTATGAACTATAGAGAGGATGTATGGTTGGTGATCTGGTTGGTGGCTGGCTTGGGGCTTTTGACAAATCCACATGGTGCGATGATAATGTAATTTTCACATTTAATATGGAAATATTGTAAATGTGTGATCGAAAATTGTATCTCAAACTCCAATAATCTCACCAAATAGAAATCTATCAGTGAGTGAGTCACTTTAATTTTAAAATTTGCCTCAAAACCATCATGATAGTGGACGCTTTTTTCTTACTTTTTACATCAAAATAGCTTAAGGGATCGCAGGCACTACGTCTTTGAAAAACGCTACAATAGCCTAATAGAGATATTTTTTATATTTGCTTAGTACGGATAAAAGCTATCTTTAAGAGCATTTAATTCACTTGTATTTGACAGAATCCATTATATTAAAATTAGTAGAAACTAAATTTTGAAAACTTTTGTAAATTCTTTGATTTTAAAAACTAATAAAAGTTGGATTTTTTCTAATACAAATAGCCCTTTGTAGATTTCTAAGTTTGTACGTTTTCTCAAAATTGCAGTCAGAAAGTTATCCTCCAAATCGGGATTGCTTCTAATATCTTCTTCAAGTTGAAGAATTTCCTAATTTCAATTCATTTCATAACAGAAATGATGGGCCTGCATCTGAGTTGGAAACACTTGTTTCGTGATATTCGATCGTTATATAAAATTGAGGAATCCCCGGGAGGATCTGTCAGATATAAGTTTGGTTGTTTCCTGTATAGTTTCTAGACATTGTGTGATACTTATCAGTCATGTAATTTTTAAGTAAATCATTGCCAATAAATATACACTTTAAGGAATAATAATGTTAAAATTCATAGCTTGTGTTAAGATATTCTTTATAAAGCGAACTTAAATTTTTAAATTTTGTAATACCATCTCTACAGTAATACAGTCAACCAAATTTTATTTAACTGTATGTTTTCACCTAAACGCTATTCTGCTAATTTTTGTCCATCAAATAGAAAAAAAAGAGTTCCTTTTAAAATACCGAATATCAATCTCTTTTGTTGTACGACACTGTAAATAATGCAATTCTTATATTAACGTGTAGATATTATAATGTCATATTTATGATGTGTTTCAGTGTAATTTAGCTCTTCAACTGTGTAATCAATGATTGAAAATCGAAATCGAAAGGTTGTCCTCATCTACTCGTGTGGCTCAAAAGCCAAAGAAGAATTAATTTTGTACTGTTAAGAATGTTGAAAGGCTGATTTTTTAACAAATTTTCTAAAATTTGAGTGTTTGTTTAATTGTATTGTGTCCCTTTAGCGAAATGCGGAAGTAAATGTTTTACTAGTAGCAATGTATAAATTTTTTTTCGTGTATATTTTCAACTGCACAATTAAAGTATGTGATGGAAGTCAAATGAAAGACTTTTTATTTTCGAGATCATTTATTTTAAAAGATCTTAGAATTTAACAATTTTCTCATATTTTAATAACAAAACTCTGCATCGTTTAACAAAAACTTTAAAACAAAAAAAAACAGTCTTACAAATGTTTGTCTCGGGAAACTTCTTAGAGTAAATCACTCAAACTTAACACTTTAGTGGCATAATATGCTCAATATATCATTAAGTAGACAAAGTTTCTTACGTATAGATATACAACGTATAAATATACATTCAGTACTGTGTGACTTAGATTAGGACTATAGCAGCTTTAGCTCGACCTAGTCACCATTACAAACTAATACTTTTATAATAGTAAGGCATAAATATCACAGCCGGTCAAGACAAATTCTTCTGCTTCTATATCAGTATCGCAATCGACGTTTACCATGGCCCAGCTCTCATCGATGGAGCGAATCGTGATGTTTTCATTGTATGATTTGTTTAATAATGCAGAGCTGCCCTCGCTGCATATCGAAAACATTGGGTACGCATTGGCTGTCAAGGTGGCAGGCGGCGTTAGGTACGTAATATAAAATCGAAGACTGTCGCGGTTATTTGACATTATAAATAGGATAGGAAACGAATTTACTGCGTAAAATTTGTAGTACCCGACGTTTCGGTGACGTTACAGCCGCCGTTGTCCAGGGTAGACTGAAGAGCTGTCAATCCGCTGTTTTGCGGGTAGGTCGCATACCGCTGCCGCCACTGCTTAGATTATAACGGTGGTGGGGGGCCGGGCTCGGAGTGCGTGAATTTTTAACGTCACCGAAACGTCGGGTGCTACAAATTTCACGCGGTAAATTCGTTTCCTATCCTATTTATTAGGCGTTAGGTACGGTTTCTAGTTTGTGATGAATAAATCGAAATACGCGGAGTCTTGCAGTCGTAGGAGTTGACTGGGAAATCGGGTTGAGAGACATCCACGACACCCTGACTTTAATGCGGATACAAATGAATCAGCTTATCTTGAAACACCTTTGTAATAAGGAGTGATTAGGGCGGCTGTTCCAAACTCAAAAGCGACGTAAAACAAAAGTTGTAAATTGAATTCATCACTTTTTCCATTCTTAATTTAGACGGAATCAGTATTATGACCGATTTCCACAAACCATTTTTCAAGCGCACTTCGATGTATAAGATATTATTTTGCACGACGATGACTGCTAAATCCGAGAAGTTCGATATCATTCCGTGGGTATTTTCGACGACTGCTTTGATCATTTGTGCGACAGACGCCGGTCCGTACCAATCGCCCGCTCTTACCGAATGCTGTTCCGGCCTTGACAAACTCGTGTATCGAAAGTGGGCTCATAGGTGAGGGGCTATCTCCGAACCATTTAACGATGAGACGATGTGCTATGTCGTTGGCCACTGAATCCCCGTCCAGCGACCACCGCCACGATAGGCCGAAAAGTGGACGACGAGCACTTGTGCCAGCATCATTTCACAGCCACACAGGTGAGCCTTTGGAGAAGCTGGCCGATTTCTTACCGCTCCAACCGTATTTGACATTATTCCACAAGGAGAGGAAGCTTGTTTCGATTTTGCTTTTGTGGCTAATGCCCATATCGCTCTTTTGTCGCCGAAGTGGGAATTCACGTCTTAAACTTTCGGAGCTCCTTCCATCTTCCATTACGTTTGAATTCGACGCAAATGAAACTTTTTTTTCCATAGCAATCTAAAACAATACACACATTATTATTATACACACTCAAGAGCAACGAATCCAGGCCCTTAATATCTCGGAAACTAATAATGCTAGCTTATTCAAAAAAAAAATATTTTTTGAACAATTTAATACTATGGAATGAAAGAAATTGTATAAAACTGCAAAGTTGCTGTAAAGTAATGCCAAAAAAAAGGCTAAAACAAAAAAAATATATATTTTTGAGAATCGAACTACGGATTTACTGTATTTGTTTTTGCTTTTCTTTCTGTTCTCTCACAAAACAAAAACAAATATGAGGAGCACTCCTGATATTATATGGTAATTATGGTATAATTATATGGTAATTATTGAATAAACTAGCACTCTTAGTGTCTGAAAAATTCATACGTTTATGTTGGTGATCCGGTTTCATTGCTCTTGAATGTATATAGAATGTCTGATCTTAAGGCACAAAGCTTCAACAGGTAGATATATACATAAAATAAACATATTCTTCAAATTTTAGTGGCGAATCGATAATATTGAATTTCGCGCGGTTTGAGTGTCCAACTCAACTGGCAGGTGGACAGCAGAAATTACGGATTATCGTAGGCCGCCTGGGCATCCAGAAAAACGGCAACAAGGAACTTACTGCTCTTAAAGGACAGCCGAATATCAGTGGGAAGGACTGAGATGTTGTCAAGGGTGCCCAATAGTGCCCATGCCCCGTCTGAAACCAAATTGGGATTTAGATAGTTGAAAATTTGCTTCAAGGAACAATTTCAGGCCTGTTTTTAATAAGCTCGACGATTTCGAGTAAGGATAATAAAAGGGCAATGGGGCGGAAGTTTTTAGGGTTTTCGGGATCTCGGCTGGATTTAGGGATCGGGAATGATGATTTGTGATCTCCAAGTGATTGAGGCGGTCCCGGATTCAAAGAATCCGTATATCATATTAAATAGGTAGTTCAATTTGGTTTGTTAAACCTCGCTACGAAGGTTGGCGACCATTCTGGGTAGGTATTTGTTCCTTGCAGATCGTGTACTTACTCTTTCCATGCCATTGACCTAAATTTGCAAGCCAGGACGCATGTTTTCTTCCTTGGATTATAAACTAGTAAGTAAGCCATACTTCTCGTTCCGCATTATGAGTCCAAAATACTCATTTCCGGGTCTTTATAATGCTTATTAGCACTGGCTTTGTTTGAAGTCCCGCAAGCACAGTCTCCTACCAAACTGGATCAATCCACTATATCTTAAGTATTCTTCTCTACAGCCTTAGTTCCAGCATTTCAAATGCATTTATCCTTTTACACATAATATTATATGTGAGCGGCCATGATTCAGAGCCGGCCATGATTCAGAGCCGTACAAATGAACGGGTAAGATATAACAATGGGCTTAGTTGATTGTTCACCCCCTTGAAGGATGCCAGTTAATTAAAACTCAGCCTGATATAATAAATGCGAAAGTTTGGATGTTTTTTAATCACATACACTAGTTGCCGCGGTATAAACAAACATATAAACGAAATCCAGGCAGACATAGCTGCGGGTGGAAAACTATGACTAATAAAAATAATTGTTTAAGAATGTTTTTATTCGTAATTATTCACATTTTCGTAATAAATGGCAATATTGTCACTATCATTATCATTATTACGGAGGTCAACTAAATAAGATAAGGAAAAGTATGACGCATAGGCTTGTAAAAAAAAACCAGAAGGAGATATTTCATTATCGCGGCTACGATATGGTCGAAATGATTAGAAATTCTCAAGAGATTATCAAAGATTTGGTATCAAAGGTTGGCTGTTAAGAGATTTTCAAATCTCATAGCAGCCAACCTTTTATAGTGAAATGTTATTGACTCGTATAGCGTCTCTAGATGATCAAGCATGCTTGTCAAACATCGCGTCGCGGGCTGGGAAGGGATCGTAAACCGCAGGAAATATGCAAATATATTTTTTTTACATTTACCAAAAATGCCTAATTTTGTTGTTTATACCAGGGAATCACGTCATTCAACAATCAATTACATCTAATTAACCTGACTCCTTGGTTACCTACAACTTGGTTAACTACAAAATTAGGCATTTCTGGTAAATATTAAAAAATATATTTGCTTATATCCTGCGGTTTACGATCCTCTATCAGCCCGCGACGCGATGCTTGACAAGCATGCTTGATCGTCTAGAGAGCCCCTTAGAAATGTGGTTCATTTTGGCTTCGAAGGCCGACATAATATGCGGGTGCGTTCGCGGCGCTCTGTTTCATGACGTGTTCATGACTTATTATTATCAAATTGACATTTCGTTAAATAGGTCGGAAATGTGAAAATAAAAAATATCTTTTATCGATGGCTATTTCACCGTGTAAATGAAAGAGGTTTAAAAACATAGTGAATCATATGTTGAAAAATAGAAACACGTAATTACAATAATATTTATTTATTTATTTATTTAATATTTACCTACAATATTACTTTTTTTTAATAAAAAGTGTACGTTTATTTGATAACATTGTTTTTTATTTATAAGAAACAAAAAAAATATATATGTCGCTAGGATTTGAACCCACGAGCGGTCTGATCTTATGCGAGTTTAAAACAAGCGCGCTATTTCAGCTTGCTTCCCGTGAGTCAAAATGTGTGTATATAAAATGACAGTAAATAATGTCAATACATCATATGCAGAGCTATACACCATGTATAAATATAATATAAAATTAGGCTACGATTCTGACCGTTCTAATATAGAAAAAACGTCAGATAGGCAGAATCGTCATTTGAAAAACAAAACGTAGGTTTTGTTTTTAAACTTTTTAAAAGCTTTTATTCAACTTGTAATGTTTTTTGGTATGTTTGTTTGTTTAGGTCAAATCTGAGTTTCTCACAACTCTAGTCCATGTATATAATAAGTAGGTATATGTATATAATACAAAGACACATACGCTTCATTAAATTCTCAATTAAAATAACAAAATTATATTTGTTAACCTATTTTGCAGAACTTCGAATACAAATCTGATGGAAGGTATGAAGCCTCAAATTTCGAATCAAGCAAACCACGAAATTCAACCTTCAGAATCATCATTATTTTGCACGCCATCAACTTAGCTATCAAGAAAAAGTAGAAATTTAGCCATGTGTATTATTCATTGACCCTAAATTTCCATTTTCGTGAGCTACTCCAGATGGAATACCTGATGATTATATTTTTGAAGTCAAATGTCCCATTACAGCGCATAGAATCGGGTTAGTGAAATTATCGATCCAAGGTACGAAGGAATATGTAACGGAGCCTGAGGACACTTTGGAAGCAGCAAAGAAAAGAAACGACACGATAATACGAATGAAATCGGTTCCTCTTCCTTGTCCAACGCCTAAGTGGTAGTTAGTTTTTAGTGATTCCATCAAAGTGAGCAAAGAACTCACAGAGAATGTACTTGCCAATAACACCCCAAAGCAAAGCACAAGCAATATAGAGCCACCGAAAAGTACACGATCTTCCAAATATGTGCAGAGTACAGATCTAATTAATAATGTTGAACAGGCTTAGTTAGTTTGACTGGGCTTTTTCCCGCACTTGGCCTCTTGATTGGGCCGTTGTGCGTGGCTCATGTTTCCATTTATGTTGAACAGGCTTTTGAAGATGTATTATCATTTAGTGAATTTTAATTACACATATCGGCGCACCACGACAAAGCAACACAGTCGAGGCTACAAAAAGGAAGTCTCAAATGTACTGCACATTTTTAAATGTATTTATTCGTCTTTTTATACTATCAAATACTATAAAAAAAACTAAAGCGGAACATGAATTGCGATTTATGTCATTTAAAAGCCCTTGGGAAACTTTATTCAAAATAGTTAAAAGCATTTCTCCAATTGTCATCTGTCTAAAAATAATTTTAAAATGTCAAAAATTGAGATTTTGACATCTTTTAATTAGTGACAGGTGACTGTTCTTAATAGTTTTTCAGGGGCTTTCAAATGACATATCGCAATTGAAATTCTGTAAGATATGCCTTCTGACAATTTTTGACAGTGACAGTTTGGTTTGACAGTTGACAGCCAAAATCTAATGGGCGCATTTCAGGGTGAGACTTTCCCTATATACCAAATTTCAACTCAATCGGTTCAATGGCTCGGCAGTTATCGTGAGAGATTGCATACAGGCAGACGTACAGACATTTCTCTGAAAATAGTCTTAATCATCTTGGTGGACTTCAAAATGGATATATCCGTCGTTATTTAAACATTTTTTTCCGCACTATCGCAATACTTTCCCTACCAGTAGACGGGAAAGTAATATAACGTTTCAGTTTAGATTATGATAAAGCGTAACCTTCTTTACCAGCGTGACACTTGTATAATCCCAAAATATAAATCCCATTGCAATAGTGTATACCTAGTGTGTAATATTCCAGTATCGACACGGGGAATGATTACCTGCCCCGTCGCAAAGGAGTGGGTAAGTAGGAGGGGCCTAAAAACTCAGATACAGTTTATTTTTTAGTAGTACGTCGCCGATGTTATGATTTCGATAGGCAGTGCGTATATTATTTTACATGATCACTTACAGCCCGTTCCTATTTGTAGGGTGTCGGGACCCGATTTTTAATCGGATGTCGTCGCTCTGTTCACCTTGTTGGGTGTCGGGTCCGATTTTTACTTTCCTGCCAAGGAAAGTGTGTCTGTGTGTATTCTCCAACGATAGCGCCGAAACGCTTTATCCGACTGAGCTGAAATTTGGCATGCAGGCATCATTTGGTCATGGCATGATCTGAAAAGATTGTGGTTGAAATCGGTCCACCCTGGGTTGGCTCCCGGTGATGGAACTCCTCAACTGTCAACAAGCAGAGACCCAAAATTTTGTATACGCATTCAATTATGATAGCCCCTTCCAAGTTTCATTATGATATGGCTGATGTACCCTGGGTTGGCTCCCGATAAGAGAACTCCTCAACGGTCAACAGCAGAGACCCAAAATTTTCTATAAGCGTGCAATTATGATATTCTATACCCTTCCATGTTCTACCATGACATGGCTAATGAACCCTGGGTTGGCTCCCGATAAGGGAGCTCCTCAACGGTCAACAGCAGAGACCCAAAATTTTGTGTACACATTCAATTATTATAGCAACTTCCAAGTTTCAATATTACATGCTGATGTACCTTGGGTTGGCTCCCGATGAGGAAACTCCTCAACGATCAACAGCAGAGACCCAAAATTGTGTATACGGATTCAATTATGATAGCCCCTTCCATGTTCTATCATGACATAGTTGATTGTTGATACTAAAGGGCTCTCTAGACGAGCAAGCATTTATTTATTTATTTATTTATTTATTTATATATTTGTAACGAAACAGATAGTAGGTGGTACATTTCATTAATAACATAGTGCCTTACATAATATGCTCTAACCTACTATCCTATAATATTGTTACAATGCATCCGTTAATAAGGCTCTAATCTAGATATTATATATATATATATATATATATATATATATATATATATATATATATATATATATATATATATATATATATATATATATATATATATATATATATATATATATATATATATATATATATATATATATATATATATATATATATATATATATATATATATATATATATATATATATATATATATATATATATATATATATATATATATATATATATATATATATATATATATATATATATATATATATATATATATATATATATATATATATATATATATATATATATATATATATATATATATATATATATATATATATATATATATATATATATATATATATATATATATATATATATATACATATATATATATAGGTATATATATATAAATATATATATATATATATATATATATATATATATATATATATATATATATATATATATATATATATATATATATATATATATATATATATATATATATATATATATATATATATATATATATATATATATATATATATATATATATATATATATATATATATATATATATATATATATATATATATATATATATATATATATATATATACATACACATATACACATACATACCTACACACATACATACATAAATATATACACACATATCCACATATAAATATACATACACACACATACATATCTACATATATTTTTATTATTACATATTATATATATCTTTATTTTTACATTAAGCATGCTTGTCAAGCTTCGCGTCGCGGGCATTTTTTAACAATATTTACCAAAAGTGCCTAATTTTGTAATTTTATACCAGGGAGTCACGGTTATTAGTCGTAATTGATTGGTTGATGATTGATTGATTGATGATTGATTGGTGATTGATTTATTGATTGATTGATCATTTACGTCATGTGACGTCGTTGACACATGACATCACGGAAGATGCCACCTATGGTATTATTTAAACATATATATTTGCATATTTAAGTGGCTAAATTAGCCAGCCGGTTGCGCAGCTACAAACTGGTTGCCGACTGGCTGCCGTGCCACGCGACCAACTCGGCAACTAGAGCTGTCAACTACAACGGGCGAACCCGTCACCTCAGGAAATTTTAACGAAATATGATCGTTCCGTCTCTCATGAGGTGAGCGCAGAAGACGACAAAACAGTCCACTGTCAAGCTCCGCCACATAAAATTATAAGTTTCAGAACTAGCGTCCCAAATTGCGATATGTTTTTCAACTGCACAAATGAAATCTTCCGTATTTACTTTTGTGTCCAATACCTCGTGGTACTCTTTCAGGGCGTCTTTACACTTCCACTCCTCTCCTCACTTCCAGTCTTTTCCACAATGACAATCTGCACTTCACTAAACATATTGTAACCGAACTATCGTAGGACCGAACAACGAATGATTGCCTGCCATCGATATATACCTATATTTGCCTTCAGGTAAAAGTTACCTATAGGGCCCATCTAGGGTTTTTTATAAAACGATGTTGGCTGCGCCATTGTGGCGTAGCCAACTGAGTCACCGGTGAAGCGACTGTGGCTGCGTATCTTGGTCGCCTAGTGTAATACAAGGCGAGTCGCCGATGGCGCAGCCAGTTGCGCAGCCTGGCTGCCTAGTCTAATAGAGGCCTAAGGGGCTCTCTAGACGATCAAGCATGCTTGTCAAGCATCGCGTCGCGGGCTGGGAGGGGGATCATAAATCGCAGGAAATATGCAAATATTTTTTTTAATATTTACCAAAAATGCCTAATTTTGTAGTTTTATATACCAGAGTCATGTCATTCATCAATCAATAAGGCATTTTTGGTAAATATTTAAAAAATATATTTGCATATTTCCTGCGGTTTTCGATTCCCTCCCAGCCTGCGACGCGATGCTTGACAAGCATGCTTGATCGTCTAGAGAGCCCCTAACAGGCTGAATCAGCATTTTTACACAAAAGGCATTAGTGCAAGTGACGAGTACATGTCAAATTAGCTACTAAGCCCGTGTAAACCTAGCACACGGCGTATTAACCGTAGATTTTCACAACCAAAAAACTTGTGTGGACAAGAGTACTTATATGGATCACTATGGAAGCTTGTCCACAGACAGAGCGGCGGCGCCATCCGTTAATCCGCCGTATGCATCGACAAACTTGCATAGTGATTCATACAACAATGACATAGGCGCGGCGAAACCGTTAGATTTTCGCGGCAAAAAAGCGTGTGGACAAAAGGCCATATTCCATGCATAGGTAATGGCATACACGGGCCTAACAAATAAATTTAAAAAAATACGTGTGGCACTCGGGTGCTGCCGCGGTAAAGCTATTGCATAGCATTTTTAACAACTTATGCAATTATAATTATTTATTTATTTTATTTATTATCAGATAACTGCGCTCTATCGGAAAACGTTGAAATTATTCCGAATCATTTGCGGCTGCGGGTAGCAAATGATTCGGAATAATTTAAACGTCTTACGATAGAGCGCCGCGCACGATTATTTTTATTCGATAAAGCAAAAAACCCGGATTATTCGAAAAAAATTGTAGATAAAAAGATAGATAATTAAATTATCTTTAAAATAGTGCAGGTTCCATAATAATACGCCAGATAGTATTTGCGTAGTAGTCGTTTTTGTGTTCGGTTAGACCTAATTTCACAAATTAATTACACTATGTAATATAAACAAAATCTAAAATATGCAAAGCTAAGAATATTGGGGAAAATGTTCTTGTTTAACATATATTTTATTCGAATCGTAAGCAGTACTCGTTTAGACGTAATTATCAGTTTAAAAACATTAATTTTCGTTAAGAAATTTCTTCATTCGGTCGCCGCGCTGGCCTAGCTAGGCCCGCGATAAAAGCTATGCAATAGCTTAAAAAATTGTAAATACACACAGCTTGTTTTATTGCACAGACTGTCAACATCGACCCGCCCTTATTGGAAAATCGAACACAGAATGAGTTTTAATTAACCGGCATCCTTGATGGGGGTGAATCCGTACGAGCAAGTAAGCAAATTTTGATATAAATTTGTGGGAAAATCGAAAATATATATATTATATAGGTATATAATCATTCATTTCTCTGGTATTCTCCAATAAAAACTAATTCTGTTCATCTTATTCTCTCTACACGTTGGTCAATGTTAAGCAACATCGCTAAGGTGGAAAAGAGTCGGCCTCACTGTGACGTGTGAAAATGTATGGGAAAGGGCGAGAGGGACATAGGCAATGGCACAGGATGGCCGACGTATAGAGCGGGCATTATACCCGCTCCACACGTTGGCCGATGTTGGCCAATATTGTTAAGGTGGAAGCGAGTCGGCACAACCGTGACGTCAGAAAAATGCACGGAGAGAGAGCGAGAGCGACATAGGCGATGCGGCTAACGCTGCGCAACGTCTGAAGCGGGCATATGATGAGCATTGCATCGATTTTCTTGTGATGACGCACACAAGCGCCAGCAAGCGAAAATATCCGTCATGACAAACATAAAGCTGTTAACACACAAACTTCATATTTTTATTATTAAGGTAGCCTAAATCACGTTTTATAGCTAGCATATTTTTGCTTAAATATAGTGGAATGAATAATAAACGGCTATGGCCGCGTATCTATCTCCCTGCCAAATTAGAAGTCAGGCAGCCCCAGTGGCGTATACATATGGGGGGAGCGGGGGGCACGCCCCCTTCCCTTGACGCGGTCGGCCCAGCACCAAGCGGCATTATGACCCATGTGTTAATGGCAGTTGGGCCATTATGACACATGAGTTAGGGTCGGCCCAACTCCCAGCTAAGCACCCATCCGGCAGCCTCCCAGCAGAAGTTCGAGCCCGGATAGGACTCTGTGACCCGCCGATGAGCGATTCCCAGTTCCCCTGGGAATCGCTCTTCGGCCCTTTTTGCGCACCGGGGTTTTCGACTGATAACCGGGGCGCCTGGAAACGGCTTTGTTTCCTAAAGAGCGGGGATGGTTGTTAATCTTACGGTAAGTGTTTTCGAATCGACCAATTCGGCCACCCTATCCCGAGTGGTAGGCGGGCAATGGACGCCGTGGTCCGCGATAGATTCGGTAGATATTGAATCACCCGTTTTTAAGGGAGCGGACCGTGCAAGCGACCTCGAACCCGTAACCAGTAGGGAGATAGAAGAAATCTGGCCGAAACTGGTAGTAAGTTCTGACTGTCCGCTGGGTGCGCATTCCCGGTGTCTCGCGGTAAGGTGTTGGCTTCTTACGGGCGAGTGGCGTAACTAGACAGTGGACTGTTTCGTCCCAAAGTCTTCTACGCTCACCTCACGGGAGATCAATATCGTTAAAACCTCCTGGGGGGATGGATTCGGCCGTTGTATTTGACACCTCTAAGTATCCATCTATACGCAATGTATCCTTCAGTCGAGCAGTTGTACTTGGATAGGTAGCATGTTAGCCTTTGCATGTGACTTGATGATTTGTTATTACACCTATAACTCAATATGGTTTTAATCTCCCCCCCTTTAAGTTTTATCTGTATCCGCGGCTGGGCAGCCCAAGGTAAGCTCTCTATCACAAAGGTTAACAAAATCGGTTGTACCATCCCAAGACTTTCCCGGCAAGTAGCCAAGGACTAATTTAACCTGAATATTAATTCCATGAATAAAAGCGATGAGCGCCCTTCTCTCGGTCGGCAGACGAACCCGGTTGGGTTCCGTTCTATTTGTTTGCTATGGAAAACGTTTTCTTTTCACGGCATATGTGCCGAGAAACGAACCGCGTTGTCCGAGTCGTTAATATTTAATGAAAATGTATGGCGGAATGTAAATATTATTATTTTAGTGCAACTTGTATATAAGATATTCCAACCAAAATTTCACAACGTGACTTGGGGCCAACACGGCATCTGTGTACTAAATTTCAAGTTTCTAAGTCCAATACATGGCGAAACCGAAAAGTAATGTCACTGAGTCGATTGTCACTGAGTCCATGTATTAACCCGATCGGTACAATACATTAAAACGTTTATAAAAATAGGCTCCTGCTACACCTATACATGGCTTCCAATGAGGTTTCCAGGCATCTAAGATGTCATGATACGTCTCATTAGGGCCTTGGTGCAAGTCTCTTTGACTTGTCAACTGTCCTTTCATGGGAGTTTGCGAAACAAGAAGAACTATGAGGTAGACATGCGAGGGTAATTGGGCGGCTGGGGAACCGTTGGCACCTTTGAATCAGCCAGGAAGCGGGTCACGAGGAAGGCGGTGTGGGCCGACGCGTTGTCATGGTAAAGTTCTCATCTGCAGATTTTTCGTAACAATCTCGTAAACAGTACTTTTTGGAATGTTTAATATCTGTGCAATTAAACGACACTTAAACGACATCTTGCGGTGTCGACTACAACGGGCGAGCCCGTCACCACAGGACGTTTTAACGATTAGTCGTTCTGTCGCCCTGCAGTGAACGTAGAAGACTTTGGACAGTACAATCCTACGTCCAGCTACGTCACAACCCGTGAGAGTCCAACGCCTTACCGCGAGTGAGCCAGGAATAAACCCGGCGAGCTCGAGATACTCGCGCCCTCACTTCCAATTGTGACCAGATTTCTCCGGTCTCCCGATTGGTTCCGAGTTCGAGGTCGCTTGCGCGGTCCTCTCCCTTACGAAGCGGTGAAACGGAGTGCACCGAATCTGTCGCGGACCAAGGCGTCCTTTGCCCGACTCTGAACCGGGATCGGATGGCCAATGGTCATTTCAAGAGCAGTCGCCGTAAGGTAGACAACCACCCCCGCTCTGTAGGAAACAATACAGTTCCCAGACTCCCCCGACTGTTAGTCGGAGAGCACAATCGATTGGCTTGCGCCGCACGGTGTACAGACCGTCCAGGGGCGCCAGAGGTTTGATTCCCAGGGGAGACTGGTTGACCCAGTGTCCTACCCGGGATTCGCACCCCATGCGGGCCTAAATTCAAGAGTTCAGTCACAAGCGTCACATTTTCGTCTGTGGTGGTCGTTGATGACCTTTCAGGGCGGGATTCATCGCTGACCTCTTTACGGCCTTCAAAAATGCCTTAGCCACCACTGCTCGAACAGGACGACGTCGCTTCAATTTCTCGCCTATTGATTTAATAGGGGCTGTATATTCCATTTTAATTCAAACGCCATGCTAGACCCGGTATTCGAGTCCCACGTGACCATATCGCTGTGAACTTACTGGAATATTAACTTAGAAGCACAGGCTCCAAATTGAATGGCTATTTTACTTAATGTAGGATTTAAATAACAAATTTAGCCGGATTTAGGTTTGAATAGGTTAGGGATGAGATAGAATACATTGGAAAAATAGACACATTATTATAAGATAAGCACAGTACAGATTAAAACATAAAGACATATTTTACTACAAAATTAGCAATAAACATGCATTTCTCGCTTCAGGTTCTTTTGATCCTTACTCGTAGCACCATTTGTATTCAGAGAAGTTTCAATGTGCTTCAGTATTAGCAGATTTCATTTTTGGAAAACTTGATCTCGTTTGTCCCAACGTATGTTCCGTTGGGACCCGAGCGGCATACGTTTTTTTGCATATGCAAAGCAGATCCGCGAGCCCGACATCGAGCACCCGCCTAAAATACGGAACTTCCTATTAGGCAATTTAATCCTAATGAATTTTGCTTTATCTAGATTTAGTTGATTTATTTCTGAACTAATTTCCGCCTATTATCTACTTGCACCGCTCCCCAGCCTCCCCTGAACGGTTTCCCTGCCGCCCTACTGTCCTCACGTGGCTCGCTCAGACTTTCATATTAAAATATATGACAGACAGCATATTAAAATAGTAAAAGAAAAAATGAACAGTGAGAATTATACGATTTAAAAAGGCATAATATTTATCTATTAATTATTCTAAATATCCAACAAATTGAAAATTTGCCTCACATAAAATAATAAGGTGCTCTGATGAAGTTGTGATTATAGTAGGGATAAGCTAAGAGGCGTGTAAGGAAGTAGACTTTTAAACAAATCTAACATGAGAAAAACCTTATCGTTTCCCAGCAAAGACCAGTCAGATTCCTAAAAGAAAAAAGTATCAGCCCACATACTTAAGAAAAATTATCGCAGAAAATCGGAAGGGTGTCTAGAAGGATCTAATTGAACGCTGAGGTAGTAACAGGATTAATCTTTGTGAGGTGCAAGAACAGCATAGCAATGACGTCGCAAATAATTCACATGTAGGTATTTCTAAGTAATAGCTAATAAGCATTGTCTTATATTATTATATTTTGTTTGATTTAATTAATTGTATGAAGTTCTCATCATTCAACATTTCCAAGTACATAATATATTCCGCAATATGTTCAAGTAGATTCTTTATATTTAGAGTTAAGTTGATTTATTGGAATTAAAAGTAAAAGGGCGGTTTTTCTTGTCTCCATTTACAATATAAAATGTTTATTAGGATTGTTTTTATGTAAAACACGACTAAAGACACCACATCATACAAAATATCAATAATGACAAACAGCATAGCGATTAAATATCAGAAAGTTACTTTTCGCCTCTTATATGTAAGGGAATTAATCCCGAAAAGTAAAAAGATAATAAATAAACTAACTGCCTTAAATTGATCTCGCTCTTTATAATTCAAATGCATCTATTTATTTTATTTGAGGAGTCATTCGGGTACAGGTTTTAGGATTCCAAGTTTTCGAGCTCGATCTGATTTAAAGCCAAGTATATAATGTTATAAAGATTCATCGTGTTAATCAATCTATATATATATATATATATATATATATATATATATATATATATATATATATATATATATATATATATATATATATATATATATATATATATATATATATATATATATATATATATATATTGATATTTTAAGTGTGTAAATTTTTTTAAATTATTTTCAATAATATATAAAATTAGATTCATGAAAAGTTACTTATCTGGGGTCCTGGTGGACCAGAAACATTTAAACGATAGTTAATGTCCTCTTTAAATACTTAGGGCAGCGGCACCTGTTTCCGCAATTGATAACCTATGATGTTCTTAGTTATTGCAGCCGAATTACTGTATGCCCTTGGATGTAATACGTATAGGAGGATGGTTTCTGTAACAGAAATGGATGTTAGTAACTTATTTTAGAAGAAATTATATGATTGAGAATATTTCGACACTAGTCGTATTCATCTCTATGACATTTCTGATAGAACAATTTTTTCAAAATTTAAATTTAAAAAAAACTGAACATAGAGAAATGGGTTAATAATATTTTGCAATATCGTTATAAATGCACTATAACCGACCTTGAAAAACATCATTAATAATGATTTTTAAATGAAAAATATTAATAAGCTTTTAATGAATATGTCTGAACAAATATAATTACTGTATTAATTTTGCCTATTCAGACCGGGACCCTTGCAAGCGCCTAAAATATTTATAAAAGCCAACTCCCAAGATTTAACGTCTCTTTCTTTAGCGTTATCGCCAAGGCACTTAATTATTTTTACTTTAAAACAATTATCAAAAGTTAAATTGTGTGCCTTAGCATGCAATGCTATTGGAAGTTGACTTTCATTGCCTACGCTGGCCCTGTGATTATTTAACCTAATGCTAAGAGGTGTAGTTGTTTCCCCAATATAAAATGCATTGCAGGTCTGGCAAAGTAATTGATATACAATATTTTTTGAAATGCAACTACTATTAAAAGGAACTCTGTAACTGTTGGGAGTGTTAGGACTAGTAAAATAAATGCTTCGATCTAATAAAGGACATGTTTTACAACGTGATCGACCGCAAGGCTGTAGGCCCAAATTTTTGTTAGTACTAAGATAATTTCGATTATTTTTATTAAGTATTGATTTTAAATTAGGAGGTTTTCGAAATGATAAAATTGGTGGTATATCTAATAAACCTTTGGTTGATGGGTCGTTAGCTATAATAGGGAATAAATCTGCTAAAATTGGTCGCAGTTTCTCAGTGCCAGGAAAATAAGTAGTACTTAGAAAGATTTTATTTTGATTTAAATTTGACACCAATTTAGGTTTAGGTGAAAATTTTGTTTCGGAATTTATTATATTTTTATCTAACAAAGAGGCAGGATAATTTCTTTCTATTAGTGATTTTTTAAGATTAGAAAGGTACTTATCTAGATTTTCTTTATTATTAATTAAACGGTGACCGCGAATGGACATTGAATATGGAATTGACTTTTTGGTATGAAACGGATGACAGCTATCGAAATGTAGGTATTGCTCTTTGTTTGTAGGTTTTATATGAATTGCAGTTTTAATGGTGCCTTCGGATAGAGTTAGATCAACGTCTAAGAATGTAATTTGATTTTCTGATATAGTATATGTAAAATCTAAGGGTCCGAAATTATTTAAATCTGTAAGGAAGTCAGTGAGTGTGTCATGTCCATGTGGCCAAAACAATATAATATCATCAATAAACCTATACCACATTAGTGGTTGTAAATTTTGAGTAAGAAGAAATTTATTTTCTAATAACCCCATGAAAAGATTCGCATAAGAAGGAGCCATTCTTGTTCCCATTGCTGTACCTTTAATTTGGAGATAAAATTCATCCTCAAAAGAAAAAGCATTCTTAGTGAGGACGAATTCAGCCAACTTACAAAGAAAATTTGTAGAAGGAATTTGGGGGCTGGGCCTTTGATTAAGGTAATGGGAAATCGCTTCTAAGCCTAAATCATGGGGAATATTAGTATAAAGAGAGACAGCGTCAATTGTAACAAGTAATAAGTTGTCAGTCTTAGGAATTGTGGTATTTTTTAGAATCTCGATGAAATGGTAACTATCTTTAATGTGTGACTTTAGATTTTTTACAAATGGCTGTAGAAAGTAATCGACAAAAGCTGAAATTCTTTCTGTGGGTGAGTTAAAACTAGCTACTATCGGTCTTCCTGGATTATTAGGTTTATGAATTTTTGGCAATAAGTAAAAATTTGGTGTTCTGATAGGGTTAGGAATTAAAGTGTTAACATCTTCATCTGATAATTTTTCAATGGTTTTTTGTTGTTCAATATATTTTTTTATTGTATTAGCAAAATTTTGATTCGGATCACTATATAATTTTTTATAGGAAGTTTCGTCTCTGAGTTGCCTCAAACCTTCAGCTACATAGTCTGTTTTATTAAGGATGACTGTAGTTGAACCTTTATCAGCTGGCAAAATGATGATATTGGTATCTTTGCTTAGATTGTTAAGAGCTGAAAGTTCATCAGATGTTAAGTTAGGTGTAGGTTTGAGGCTGTTTAAAAATGTTGGTTGTGTAACTTTGTTCATTAAAACTGTAATAAATATTTCTACAGGATGATTTTTTGGAAGAGAGGGTGGCTCTTTATTAGAATATTGTCGAAATTTTGCCAGTGCGTCATGTAATTTACTATTATTACCATTTTTGTCCCTTGAATGCCAAAAATCACGCCATCTCAAATTACGACAAAATTTTGCTATATCATTTCCAAAACTGAAATGGTCAACTTTGGGAGTTGGTGTGAAATTTAGCCCTTTAGATAAAACTGAATATTCATTATGGTTTATAATTTTTGAGGACAAGTTTTTTACGACAAGTCTATCGGTATTTATAGGAACCTGTGCAGCATTAGAATTTGTAACTGATGATATCAAATTTTCAATAATTGGGATTTCTAAAGGAACTTGTGTAGGTTCGGGATGCATATCTGCATGAGAATAATTGTTTATAAAATGACGATTAGCTGAGAATTTGTTTTGTGATGAATATAAGGGAATGTTTTCGTTATTGTTATAATTTGAAACAGGATTTGAATTATATCTTGTATAATTTTGTTGTGTAGAGTTGTTGATTTTGTGAAAAATTTGTAAATTATGAAACTTATTTTCGTGTTTTAGCCTAATATTGTTTAAATCAATTACAGAACTGCTAACTATTTCACTAGCATATATATAATGCATTGGAGAATACATTTCTATCAAATCAACATAATATATAAGAGACCTTAAATGTTTATCTACCAAAACTTTGTATTCATTGTGTAAAACAAATGTAATCTCCATTGCATAATTAAACCTTAAAGTGTGGAAATTATATTGGATTTCTGGACTTATAGCTGAGAAAGGAAATTTAGGTATTAACCCTTTGGGACATATATGATTATTTAGACATTTTGACAGATATTCTACATGTCCTGTAAATTGTGATGCTTTACGAGAATGATAATTAACCTGATTTAACCAATAATTATATTCGTTCATAGTGATACATGTGATAGCAAAATAAGTAAGTAAAAAGTGTAAAATTGTTTATATTTTGATATTTTAAGTGTGTAAATTTTTTTAAATTATTTTCAATAATATATAAAATTAGATTCATGAAAAGTTACTTATCTGGGGTCCTGGTGGACCAGAAACATTTAAAAGATAGTTAATGTCCTCTTTAAATACTTAGGGCAGCGGCACCTGTTTCCGCAATTGATAACCTATGATGTTCTTAGTTATTGCAGCCGAATTACTGTATGCCCTTGGATGTAATACGTATAGGAGGATGGTTTCTGTAACAGAAATGGATGTTAGTAACTTATTTTAGAAGAAATTATATGATTGAGAATATTTCGACACTAGTCGTATTCATCTCTATGACATTTCTGATAGAACAATTTTTTCAAAATTTAAATTTAAAAAAAAACTGAACATAGAGAAATGGGTTAATAATATTTTGCAATATCGTTATAAATGCACTATAACCGACCTTGAAAAACATCATTAAAAATGATTTTTAAATGAAAAATATTAATAAGCTTTTAATGAATATGTCTGAACAAATATAATTACTGTATTAATTTTGCCTATTCAGACCGGGACCCTTGCAAGCGCCTAAAATATTTATAAAAGCCAACTCCCAAGATTTAACGTCTCTTTCTTTAGCGTTATCGCCAAGGCACTTAATTATTTTTACTTTAAAACAATTATCAAAAGTTAAATTGTGTGCCTTAGCATGCAATGCTATTGGAAGTTGACTTTCATTGCCTACGCTGGCCCTGTGATTATTTAACCTAATGCTAAGAGGTGTAGTTGTTTCCCCAATATAAAATGCATTGCAGGTCTGGCAAAGTAATTGATATACAATATTTTTTGAAATGCAACTACTATTAAAAGGAACTCTGTAACTGTTGGGAGTGTTAGGACTAGTAAAATAAATGCTTCGATCTAATAAAGGACATGTTTTACAACGTGATCGACCGCAAGGCTGTAGGCCCAAATTTTTGTTAGTACTAAGATAATTTCGATTATTTTTATTAAGTATTGATTTTAAATTAGGAGGTTTTCGAAATGATAAAATTGGTGGTATATCTAATAAACCTTTGGTTGATGGGTCGTTAGCTATAATAGGGAATAAATCTGCTAAAATTGGTCGCAGTTTCTCAGTGCCAGGAAAATAAGTAGTACTTAGAAAGATTTTATTTTGATTTAAATTTGACACCAATTTAGGTTTAGGTGAAAATTTTGTTTCGGAATTTATTATATTTTTATCTAACAAAGAGGCAGGATAATTTCTTTCTATTAGTGATTTTTTAAGATTAGAAAGGTACTTATCTAGATTTTCTTTATTATTAATTAAACGGTGACCGCGAATGGACATTGAATATGGAATTGACTTTTTGGTATGAAACGGATGACAGCTATCGAAATGTAGGTATTGCTCTTTGTTTGTAGGTTTTATATGAATTGCAGTTTTAATGGTGCCTTCGGATAGAGTTAGATCAACGTCTAAGAATGTAATTTGATTTTCTGATATAGTATATGTAAAATCTAAGGGTCCGAAATTATTTAAATCTGTAAGGAAGTCAGTGAGTGTGTCATGTCCATGTGGCCAAAACAATATAATATCATCAATAAACCTATACCACATTAGTGGTTGTAAATTTTGAGTAAGAAGAAATTTATTTTCTAATAACCCCATGAAAAGATTCGCATAAGAAGGAGCCATTCTTGTTCCCATTGCTGTACCTTTAATTTGGAGATAAAATTCATCCTCAAAAGAAAAAGCATTCTTAGTGAGGACGAATTCAGCCAACTTACAAAGAAAATTTGTAGAAGGAATTTGGGGGCTGGGCCTTTGATTAAGGTAATGGGAAATCGCTTCTAAGCCTAAATCATGGGGAATATTAGTATAAAGAGAGACAGCGTCAATTGTAACAAGTAATAAGTTGTCAGTCTTAGGAATTGTGGTATTTTTTAGAATCTCGATGAAATGGTAACTATCTTTAATGTGTGACTTTAGATTTTTTACAAATGGCTGTAGAAAGTAATCGACAAAAGCTGAAATTCTTTCTGTGGGTGAGTTAAAACTAGCTACTATCGGTCTTCCTGGATTATTAGGTTTATGAATTTTTGGCAATAAGTAAAAATTTGGTGTTCTGATAGGGTTAGGAATTAAAGTGTTAACATCTTCATCTGATAATTTTTCAATGGTTTTTTGTTGTTCAATATATTTTTTTATTGTATTAGCAAAATTTTGATTCGGATCACTATATAATTTTTTATAGGAAGTTTCGTCTCTGAGTTGCCTCAAACCTTCAGCTACATAGTCTGTTTTATTAAGGATGACTGTAGTTGAACCTTTATCAGCTGGCAAAATGATGATATTGGTATCTTTGCTTAGATTGTTAAGAGCTGAAAGTTCATCAGATGTTAAGTTAGGTGTAGGTTTGAGGCTGTTTAAAAATGTTGGTTGTGTAACTTTGTTCATTAAAACTGTAATAAATATTTCTACAGGATGATTTTTTGGAAGAGAGGGTGGCTCTTTATTAGAATATTGTCGAAATTTTGCCAGTGCGTCATGTAATTTACTATTATTACCATTTTTGTCCCTTGAATGCCAAAAATCACGCCATCTCAAATTACGACAAAATTTTGCTATATCATTTCCAAAACTGAAATGGTCAACTTTGGGAGTTGGTGTGAAATTTAGCCCTTTAGATAAAACTGAATATTCATTATGGTTTATAATTTTTGAGGACAAGTTTTTTACGACAAGTCTATCGGTATTTATAGGAACCTGTGCAGCATTAGAATTTGTAACTGATGATATCAAATTTTCAATAATTGGGATTTCTAAAGGAACTTGTGTAGGTTCGGGATGCATATCTGCATGAGAATAATTGTTTATAAAATGACGATTAGCTGAGAATTTGTTTTGTGATGAATATAAGGGAATGTTTTCGTTATTGTTATAATTTGAAACAGGATTTGAATTATATCTTGTATAATTTTGTTGTGTAGAGTTGTTGATTTTGTGAAAAATTTGTAAATTATGAAACTTATTTTCGTGTTTTAGCCTAATATTGTTTAAATCAATTACAGAACTGCTAACTATTTCACTAGCATATATATAATGCATTGGAGAATACATTTCTATCAAATCAACATAATATATAAGAGACCTTAAATGTTTATCTACCAAAACTTTGTATTCATTGTGTAAAACAAATGTAATCTCCATTGCATAATTAAACCTTAAAGTGTGGAAATTATATTGGATTTCTGGACTTATAGCTGAGAAAGGAAATTTAGGTATTAACCCTTTGGGACATATATGATTATTTAGACATTTTGACAGATATTCTACATGTCCTGTAAATTGTGATGCTTTACGAGAATGATAATTAACCTGATTTAACCAATAATTATATTCGTTCATAGTGATACATGTGATAGCAAAATAAGTAAGTAAAAAGTGTAAAATTGTTTATATTTTGATATTTTAAGTGTGTAAATTTTTTTAAATTATTTTCAATAATATATAAAATTAGATTCATGAAAAGTTACTTATCTGGGGTCCTGGTGGACCAGAAACATTTAAAAGATAGTTAATGTCCTCTTTAAATACTTAGGGCAGCGGCACCTGTTTCCGCAATTGATAACCTATGATGTTCTTAGTTATTGCAGCCGAATTACTGTATGCCCTTGGATGTAATACGTATAGGAGGATGGTTTCTGTAACAGAAATGGATGTTAGTAACTTATTTTAGAAGAAATTATATGATTGAGAATATTTCGACACTAGTCGTATTCATCTCTATGACATTTCTGATAGAACAATTTTTTCAAAATTTAAATTTAAAAAAAAACTGAACATAGAGAAATGGGTTAATAATATTTTGCAATATCGTTATAAATGCACTATAACCGACCTTGAAAAACATCATTAAAAATGATTTTTAAATGAAAAATATTAATAAGCTTTTAATGAATATGTCTGAACAAATATAATTACTGTATTAATTTTGCCTATTCAGACCGGGACCCTTGCAAGCGCCTAAAATATTTATAAAAGCCAACTCCCAAGATTTAACGTCTCTTTCTTTAGCGTTATCGCCAAGGCACTTAATTATTTTTACTTTAAAACAATTATCAAAAGTTAAATTGTGTGCCTTAGCATGCAATGCTATTGGAAGTTGACTTTCATTGCCTACGCTGGCCCTGTGATTATTTAACCTAATGCTAAGAGGTGTAGTTGTTTCCCCAATATAAAATGCATTGCAGGTCTGGCAAAGTAATTGATATACAATATTTTTTGAAATGCAACTACTATTAAAAGGAACTCTGTAACTGTTGGGAGTGTTAGGACTAGTAAAATAAATGCTTCGATCTAATAAAGGACATGTTTTACAACGTGATCGACCGCAAGGCTGTAGGCCCAAATTTTTGTTAGTACTAAGATAATTTCGATTATTTTTATTAAGTATTGATTTTAAATTAGGAGGTTTTCGAAATGATAAAATTGGTGGTATATCTAATAAACCTTTGGTTGATGGGTCGTTAGCTATAATAGGGAATAAATCTGCTAAAATTGGTCGCAGTTTCTCAGTGCCAGGAAAATAAGTAGTACTTAGAAAGATTTTATTTTGATTTAAATTTGACACCAATTTAGGTTTAGGTGAAAATTTTGTTTCGGAATTTATTATATTTTTATCTAACAAAGAGGCAGGATAATTTCTTTCTATTAGTGATTTTTTAAGATTAGAAAGGTACTTATCTAGATTTTCTTTATTATTAATTAAACGGTGACCGCGAATGGACATTGAATATGGAATTGACTTTTTGGTATGAAACGGATGACAGCTATCGAAATGTAGGTATTGCTCTTTGTTTGTAGGTTTTATATGAATTGCAGTTTTAATGGTGCCTTCGGATAGAGTTAGATCAACGTCTAAGAATGTAATTTGATTTTCTGATATAGTATATGTAAAATCTAAGGGTCCGAAATTATTTAAATCTGTAAGGAAGTCAGTGAGTGTGTCATGTCCATGTGGCCAAAACAATATAATATCATCAATAAACCTATACCACATTAGTGGTTGTAAATTTTGAGTAAGAAGAAATTTATTTTCTAATAACCCCATGAAAAGATTCGCATAAGAAGGAGCCATTCTTGTTCCCATTGCTGTACCTTTAATTTGGAGATAAAATTCATCCTCAAAAGAAAAAGCATTCTTAGTGAGGACGAATTCAGCCAACTTACAAAGAAAATTTGTAGAAGGAATTTGGGGGCTGGGCCTTTGATTAAGGTAATGGGAAATCGCTTCTAAGCCTAAATCATGGGGAATATTAGTATAAAGAGAGACAGCGTCAATTGTAACAAGTAATAAGTTGTCAGTCTTAGGAATTGTGGTATTTTTTAGAATCTCGATGAAATGGTAACTATCTTTAATGTGTGACTTTAGATTTTTTACAAATGGCTGTAGAAAGTAATCGACAAAAGCTGAAATTCTTTCTGTGGGTGAGTTAAAACTAGCTACTATCGGTCTTCCTGGATTATTAGGTTTATGAATTTTTGGCAATAAGTAAAAATTTGGTGTTCTGATAGGGTTAGGAATTAAAGTGTTAACATCTTCATCTGATAATTTTTCAATGGTTTTTTGTTGTTCAATATATTTTTTTATTGTATTAGCAAAATTTTGATTCGGATCACTATATAATTTTTTATAGGAAGTTTCGTCTCTGAGTTGCCTCAAACCTTCAGCTACATAGTCTGTTTTATTAAGGATGACTGTAGTTGAACCTTTATCAGCTGGCAAAATGATGATATTGGTATCTTTGCTTAGATTGTTAAGAGCTGAAAGTTCATCAGATGTTAAGTTAGGTGTAGGTTTGAGGCTGTTTAAAAATGTTGGTTGTGTAACTTTGTTCATTAAAACTGTAATAAATATTTCTACAGGATGATTTTTTGGAAGAGAGGGTGGCTCTTTATTAGAATATTGTCGAAATTTTGCCAGTGCGTCATGTAATTTACTATTATTACCATTTTTGTCCCTTGAATGCCAAAAATCACGCCATCTCAAATTACGACAAAATTTTGCTATATCATTTCCAAAACTGAAATGGTCAACTTTGGGAGTTGGTGTGAAATTTAGCCCTTTAGATAAAACTGAATATTCATTATGGTTTATAATTTTTGAGGACAAGTTTTTTACGACAAGTCTATCGGTATTTATAGGAACCTGTGCAGCATTAGAATTTGTAACTGATGATATCAAATTTTCAATAATTGGGATTTCTAAAGGAACTTGTGTAGGTTCGGGATGCATATCTGCATGAGAATAATTGTTTATAAAATGACGATTAGCTGAGAATTTGTTTTGTGATGAATATAAGGGAATGTTTTCGTTATTGTTATAATTTGAAACAGGATTTGAATTATATCTTGTATAATTTTGTTGTGTAGAGTTGTTGATTTTGTGAAAAATTTGTAAATTATGAAACTTATTTTCGTGTTTTAGCCTAATATTGTTTAAATCAATTACAGAACTGCTAACTATTTCACTAGCATATATATAATGCATTGGAGAATACATTTCTATCAAATCAACATAATATATAAGAGACCTTAAATGTTTATCTACCAAAACTTTGTATTCATTGTGTAAAACAAATGTAATCTCCATTGCATAATTAAACCTTAAAGTGTGGAAATTATATTGGATTTCTGGACTTATAGCTGAGAAAGGAAATTTAGGTATTAACCCTTTGGGACATATATGATTATTTAGACATTTTGACAGATATTCTACATGTCCTGTAAATTGTGATGCTTTACGAGAATGATAATTAACCTGATTTAACCAATAATTATATTCGTTCATAGTGATACATGTGATAGCAAAATAAGTAAGTAAAAAGTGTAAAATTGTTTATATTTTGATATTTTAAGTGTGTAAATTTTTTTAAATTATTTTCAATAATATATAAAATTAGATTCATGAAAAGTTACTTATCTGGGGTCCTGGTGGACCAGAAACATTTAAAAGATAGTTAATGTCCTCTTTAAATACTTAGGGCAGCGGCACCTGTTTCCGCAATTGATAACCTATGATGTTCTTAGTTATTGCAGCCGAATTACTGTATGCCCTTGGATGTAATACGTATAGGAGGATGGTTTCTGTAACAGAAATGGATGTTAGTAACTTATTTTAGAAGAAATTATATGATTGAGAATATTTCGACACTAGTCGTATTCATCTCTATGACATTTCTGATAGAACAATTTTTTCAAAATTTAAATTTAAAAAAAAACTGAACATAGAGAAATGGGTTAATAATATTTTGCAATATCGTTATAAATGCACTATAACCGACCTTGAAAAACATCATTAAAAATGATTTTTAAATGAAAAATATTAATAAGCTTTTAATGAATATGTCTGAACAAATATAATTACTGTATTAATTTTGCCTATTCAGACCGGGACCCTTGCAAGCGCCTAAAATATTTATAAAAGCCAACTCCCAAGATTTAACGTCTCTTTCTTTAGCGTTATCGCCAAGGCACTTAATTATTTTTACTTTAAAACAATTATCAAAAGTTAAATTGTGTGCCTTAGCATGCAATGCTATTGGAAGTTGACTTTCATTGCCTACGCTGGCCCTGTGATTATTTAACCTAATGCTAAGAGGTGTAGTTGTTTCCCCAATATAAAATGCATTGCAGGTCTGGCAAAGTAATTGATATACAATATTTTTTGAAATGCAACTACTATTAAAAGGAACTCTGTAACTGTTGGGAGTGTTAGGACTAGTAAAATAAATGCTTCGATCTAATAAAGGACATGTTTTACAACGTGATCGACCGCAAGGCTGTAGGCCCAAATTTTTGTTAGTACTAAGATAATTTCGATTATTTTTATTAAGTATTGATTTTAAATTAGGAGGTTTTCGAAATGATAAAATTGGTGGTATATCTAATAAACCTTTGGTTGATGGGTCGTTAGCTATAATAGGGAATAAATCTGCTAAAATTGGTCGCAGTTTCTCAGTGCCAGGAAAATAAGTAGTACTTAGAAAGATTTTATTTTGATTTAAATTTGACACCAATTTAGGTTTAGGTGAAAATTTTGTTTCGGAATTTATTATATTTTTATCTAACAAAGAGGCAGGATAATTTCTTTCTATTAGTGATTTTTTAAGATTAGAAAGGTACTTATCTAGATTTTCTTTATTATTAATTAAACGGTGACCGCGAATGGACATTGAATATGGAATTGACTTTTTGGTATGAAACGGATGACAGCTATCGAAATGTAGGTATTGCTCTTTGTTTGTAGGTTTTATATGAATTGCAGTTTTAATGGTGCCTTCGGATAGAGTTAGATCAACGTCTAAGAATGTAATTTGATTTTCTGATATAGTATATGTAAAATCTAAGGGTCCGAAATTATTTAAATCTGTAAGGAAGTCAGTGAGTGTGTCATGTCCATGTGGCCAAAACAATATAATATCATCAATAAACCTATACCACATTAGTGGTTGTAAATTTTGAGTAAGAAGAAATTTATTTTCTAATAACCCCATGAAAAGATTCGCATAAGAAGGAGCCATTCTTGTTCCCATTGCTGTACCTTTAATTTGGAGATAAAATTCATCCTCAAAAGAAAAAGCATTCTTAGTGAGGACGAATTCAGCCAACTTACAAAGAAAATTTGTAGAAGGAATTTGGGGGCTGGGCCTTTGATTAAGGTAATGGGAAATCGCTTCTAAGCCTAAATCATGGGGAATATTAGTATAAAGAGAGACAGCGTCAATTGTAACAAGTAATAAGTTGTCAGTCTTAGGAATTGTGGTATTTTTTAGAATCTCGATGAAATGGTAACTATCTTTAATGTGTGACTTTAGATTTTTTACAAATGGCTGTAGAAAGTAATCGACAAAAGCTGAAATTCTTTCTGTGGGTGAGTTAAAACTAGCTACTATCGGTCTTCCTGGATTATTAGGTTTATGAATTTTTGGCAATAAGTAAAAATTTGGTGTTCTGATAGGGTTAGGAATTAAAGTGTTAACATCTTCATCTGATAATTTTTCAATGGTTTTTTGTTGTTCAATATATTTTTTTATTGTATTAGCAAAATTTTGATTCGGATCACTATATAATTTTTTATAGGAAGTTTCGTCTCTGAGTTGCCTCAAACCTTCAGCTACATAGTCTGTTTTATTAAGGATGACTGTAGTTGAACCTTTATCAGCTGGCAAAATGATGATATTGGTATCTTTGCTTAGATTGTTAAGAGCTGAAAGTTCATCAGATGTTAAGTTAGGTGTAGGTTTGAGGCTGTTTAAAAATGTTGGTTGTGTAACTTTGTTCATTAAAACTGTAATAAATATTTCTACAGGATGATTTTTTGGAAGAGAGGGTGGCTCTTTATTAGAATATTGTCGAAATTTTGCCAGTGCGTCATGTAATTTACTATTATTACCATTTTTGTCCCTTGAATGCCAAAAATCACGCCATCTCAAATTACGACAAAATTTTGCTATATCATTTCCAAAACTGAAATGGTCAACTTTGGGAGTTGGTGTGAAATTTAGCCCTTTAGATAAAACTGAATATTCATTATGGTTTATAATTTTTGAGGACAAGTTTTTTACGACAAGTCTATCGGTATTTATAGGAACCTGTGCAGCATTAGAATTTGTAACTGATGATATCAAATTTTCAATAATTGGGATTTCTAAAGGAACTTGTGTAGGTTCGGGATGCATATCTGCATGAGAATAATTGTTTATAAAATGACGATTAGCTGAGAATTTGTTTTGTGATGAATATAAGGGAATGTTTTCGTTATTGTTATAATTTGAAACAGGATTTGAATTATATCTTGTATAATTTTGTTGTGTAGAGTTGTTGATTTTGTGAAAAATTTGTAAATTATGAAACTTATTTTCGTGTTTTAGCCTAATATTGTTTAAATCAATTACAGAACTGCTAACTATTTCACTAGCATATATATAATGCATTGGAGAATACATTTCTATCAAATCAACATAATATATAAGAGACCTTAAATGTTTATCTACCAAAACTTTGTATTCATTGTGTAAAACAAATGTAATCTCCATTGCATAATTAAACCTTAAAGTGTGGAAATTATATTGGATTTCTGGACTTATAGCTGAGAAAGGAAATTTAGGTATTAACCCTTTGGGACATATATGATTATTTAGACATTTTGACAGATATTCTACATGTCCTGTAAATTGTGATGCTTTACGAGAATGATAATTAACCTGATTTAACCAATAATTATATTCGTTCATAGTGATACATGTGATAGCAAAATAAGTAAGTAAAAAGTGTAAAATTGTTTATATTTTGATATTTTAAGTGTGTAAATTTTTTTAAATTATTTTCAATAATATATAAAATTAGATTCATGAAAAGTTACTTATCTGGGGTCCTGGTGGACCAGAAACATTTAAAAGATAGTTAATGTCCTCTTTAAATACTTAGGGCAGCGGCACCTGTTTCCGCAATTGATAACCTATGATGTTCTTAGTTATTGCAGCCGAATTACTGTATGCCCTTGGATGTAATACGTATAGGAGGATGGTTTCTGTAACAGAAATGGATGTTAGTAACTTATTTTAGAAGAAATTATATGATTGAGAATATTTCGACACTAGTCGTATTCATCTCTATGACATTTCTGATAGAACAATTTTTTCAAAATTTAAATTTAAAAAAAAAAACTGAACATAGAGAAATGGGTTAATAATATTTTGCAATATCGTTATAAATGCACTATAACCGACCTTGAAAAACATCATTAAAAATGATTTTTAAATGAAAAATATTAATAAGCTTTTAATGAATATGTCTGAACAAATATAATTACTGTATTAATTTTGCCTATTCAGACCGGGACCCTTGCAAGCGCCTAAAATATTTATAAAAGCCAACTCCCAAGATTTAACGTCTCTTTCTTTAGCGTTATCGCCAAGGCACTTAATTATTTTTACTTTAAAACAATTATCAAAAGTTAAATTGTGTGCCTTAGCATGCAATGCTATTGGAAGTTGACTTTCATTGCCTACGCTGGCCCTGTGATTATTTAACCTAATGCTAAGAGGTGTAGTTGTTTCCCCAATATAAAATGCATTGCAGGTCTGGCAAAGTAATTGATATACAATATTTTTTGAAATGCAACTACTATTAAAAGGAACTCTGTAACTGTTGGGAGTGTTAGGACTAGTAAAATAAATGCTTCGATCTAATAAAGGACATGTTTTACAACGTGATCGACCGCAAGGCTGTAGGCCCAAATTTTTGTTAGTACTAAGATAATTTCGATTATTTTTATTAAGTATTGATTTTAAATTAGGAGGTTTTCGAAATGATAAAATTGGTGGTATATCTAATAAACCTTTGGTTGATGGGTCGTTAGCTATAATAGGGAATAAATCTGCTAAAATTGGTCGCAGTTTCTCAGTGCCAGGAAAATAAGTAGTACTTAGAAAGATTTTATTTTGATTTAAATTTGACACCAATTTAGGTTTAGGTGAAAATTTTGTTTCGGAATTTATTATATTTTTATCTAACAAAGAGGCAGGATAATTTCTTTCTATTAGTGATTTTTTAAGATTAGAAAGGTACTTATCTAGATTTTCTTTATTATTAATTAAACGGTGACCGCGAATGGACATTGAATATGGAATTGACTTTTTGGTATGAAACGGATGACAGCTATCGAAATGTAGGTATTGCTCTTTGTTTGTAGGTTTTATATGAATTGCAGTTTTAATGGTGCCTTCGGATAGAGTTAGATCAACGTCTAAGAATGTAATTTGATTTTCTGATATAGTATATGTAAAATCTAAGGGTCCGAAATTATTTAAATCTGTAAGGAAGTCAGTGAGTGTGTCATGTCCATGTGGCCAAAACAATATAATATCATCAATAAACCTATACCACATTAGTGGTTGTAAATTTTGAGTAAGAAGAAATTTATTTTCTAATAACCCCATGAAAAGATTCGCATAAGAAGGAGCCATTCTTGTTCCCATTGCTGTACCTTTAATTTGGAGATAAAATTCATCCTCAAAAGAAAAAGCATTCTTAGTGAGGACGAATTCAGCCAACTTACAAAGAAAATTTGTAGAAGGAATTTGGGGGCTGGGCCTTTGATTAAGGTAATGGGAAATCGCTTCTAAGCCTAAATCATGGGGAATATTAGTATAAAGAGAGACAGCGTCAATTGTAACAAGTAATAAGTTGTCAGTCTTAGGAATTGTGGTATTTTTTAGAATCTCGATGAAATGGTAACTATCTTTAATGTGTGACTTTAGATTTTTTACAAATGGCTGTAGAAAGTAATCGACAAAAGCTGAAATTCTTTCTGTGGGTGAGTTAAAACTAGCTACTATCGGTCTTCCTGGATTATTAGGTTTATGAATTTTTGGCAATAAGTAAAAATTTGGTGTTCTGATAGGGTTAGGAATTAAAGTGTTAACATCTTCATCTGATAATTTTTCAATGGTTTTTTGTTGTTCAATATATTTTTTTATTGTATTAGCAAAATTTTGATTCGGATCACTATATAATTTTTTATAGGAAGTTTCGTCTCTGAGTTGCCTCAAACCTTCAGCTACATAGTCTGTTTTATTAAGGATGACTGTAGTTGAACCTTTATCAGCTGGCAAAATGATGATATTGGTATCTTTGCTTAGATTGTTAAGAGCTGAAAGTTCATCAGATGTTAAGTTAGGTGTAGGTTTGAGGCTGTTTAAAAATGTTGGTTGTGTAACTTTGTTCATTAAAACTTAACATTATTAACATTATAAATATTAACTTTGTTCATAAGTGTATATATATATATATATATATATATATATATATATATATATATATATATATATATATATATATATATATATATATATATATATATATATATATTATACAAAGTTTTTGGCCTTAAATTTCCTTTATAGAACAGCAACTTCATAGGTAAGGACCCAATATTAGTACATTACAATTAATTATTTTAAATGCCTTATAGCGGTCACAACATGGGACTAGTGAATAATTTATGTAACATAAATTGTAAATTGCCACATTAACACCGTAATGATTAGTATATTCCATTAGGACAGTGTGACGTCATCTATTTCACCCTTGTCACAGTGTGGCAGCAAGCCGATATGATATGTGTGGCCTGTTTCCTCCACTTTACCTAATGAAATCCAGCCGCTTTTTACTGCTGAAACATGTGTAAAGTTAGGACGTTGCGCTGAT
>OX155980.1:70107812-70189812 GCA_944548615.1 Micropterix aruncella
TACAGTGGTATTATTCTCAATTCCAACATCGGTAACGTTTTTAACGTCTACACAAACGTGCGTGTTTGTTTTCGATGAACGCGGGAAGTGGGCTTATATAACCACTCTAATCTATCCAGAGAATTAACAGCGATCTTTCTATAGAAAATAAGGTAGGAAAACTAAATCTAAAAGTTCAACCTAAACGTCAGTAACGGTGGATTCTTTATCTTCCTGTTCTTTTTGACAAAAATATTTAAAAATTCTTCTGGGCAGACATCTTTAGGAGGTGCGGATGGGAAGGGGGGTTGGGGAATTGGGGCATTTGCTTCTTTTTTGGCCATTTCACCAATTCAGCGTAAAAGTACGCCCAAAAAGTAAAACGCTTCCTTGTGCCCCAATTTGTTTGTTTTGGTGCATCAACAGCCGGCGCTGCCTATTTCCATGTGTATTATGGCCATGGATATCAGATGCACCCTTATTGGGTTGATAGTTAGAAGAAAAACAACTACAAGAAAAAGAAAATGCCAGACTAACTGGTTAGGTCATCCTTGTTTTCATGAGCATAGTAGATTTTCTCTTTAACTCTTATTACCTCTATTATCAATGTTGACACTGAAATTCCTTATCTTATGTTTGTTAGTGATAAGGATTTATTTGAAAATAGTTACTTATCAGTCATTTATCTTAGTAGTAAAATTTTTAATGCATATAACCCTGTATTATTCTAACAGGGTTAGTTTTTATTTCTGAGTGTCAGACGAGTGGGTAGTTCAACACTTAAAAGTAAACCAAAAATATTTTTTTTTTGGTTTTCTATAAAGTTTTTGTTTGTAATATAATTTATTAGGTAGTTTATGTTTATCAAACAGTATTTTACCAAAAAAAAACTTAGTCGAAAATCATGTACAGTTTTTTTTTATTTAGGCTTTTGTTACCGAGAAAAAACACTAGACAGCCGAAAGTTCAACGTAAAAGATTGCTTTTCATCGGTGAATATCTAACCAAGTCCTTAATCAAAAAAATCAAGTCCTTACTTATGGAACTTTGCGGTAGGGTATGGAATTTTTTGATATATAAAACTATTAGAAGGCGATGTAAATAACATGTATGTCAAGTTTTGTGAAAATTGATTCAATAGATTTTGTATAAATTGACGGTATAGTGCGATGCATTCTTTTTGAGCTCTCGACCACAGTCCCAAAAATGCTTACACAGATTAAACACAACCTCGTCAAAACTGCACATGAGAAAGAAAATCAAATGGCCTCGTGCTAGACTAGAGCCGCTATATGTAACGGACTTCGCCGTCTTCCTTAAAACCAAGGCATGTACAGCCAACGACAGAATATTTGATATCGTGATGATGTATTGAAAATTTAAAATTGGCTTTTATAGTCTAATTAACAAATTCAAATTCAATTTCAAATATTTTTATTCAATGTAAATACATAATATACACATACTGAACGTCAAAAGACAGTAATTGTACTTTTTCCTATTTTTTCCGGCGAGTTCTACAAGTAAGATTCCACTGGAAAGAACCGCCAAAGAAAACCAGTGACCACTTTTTTGGTACTATTATTGTCCATAATTTATATATAATCAATAATTCAAAAATATTTCATGTCCCCGGTCCATGTATTTACTTCATCGATGTCCCCGTGAATTGAAGACATGAAACAGAAAGAAAAAAGGCTGGCAGAAAACAAGTAATTTCACAATAAAATATAAATATTCAAAATAGATCGGCTATGCCTAGTTAGGAGCGACGCAACCATTTGTTACTACAAACGGTGTAATTTTTTTTATCAAATAAAATAAAAAAATAAATAAATATTGAAGTGATGAATACAAAATAAAAAAAACTTAATTTCGACGTACAAAATCGACTAACCATCCTAACAGTATTGTTTTAGAGAATGACTGTACTATAAGTTCATTAGCGATTAACACATGCATTACATGCATAACCGTCCATGATGTAATATCGATAATTAGTTTGGTTTATAATACGGTGTAATATATAATTATGTGGAAAATAACATTAGGGTTGTGACACAAAAACACAAAACAATCATGTTTCACTTTCCAAACTATTACCACTTTTATATTAGGAGCCTCAATTATAACAGTACATCTCAAACACAATACTTTTATAGACTCTGCTTACAACACAATACGATCACCTTTCACTGTCCAAACTATTATTATAATTATATGTGCCTCAATTTTACAGTACACAGTAAGACACATAGTATTATTCATTGAAGTGGATATATTCCTTCTAAATCACTGTCACTGTTTTCAGATCTACTTTCATCTAAATTAACTGCGTTCATTTCTTCATCACTACTTCCCGTATTTACTACAAATGATAGATTGTCTAAAATTCTATCTAACACCGGTTCGGTTAGCCTATATTTGTTTTCTATATCGATAACATGACGACAAACATTAGTCCAACATTGGGAGTCTCTGGTTGACATTGTTTCAATTTTATCTATGGCGTGTGTCATAGCATCGTCCAGTTTAAAAGAAACGTTCTTTTTCGCTACATATCCCTTTATCTGAGCCCATATTTCCTCTATGGGATTAAGGTCAGGGTGGTATGGTGGTAATCGGAGTACTGTGTGACCATTGTCTTCTAATAAAGCGTTAACTTTAAACTTTTTAAATCGGGGTTTATTAATTTTAATAATCTCATAAAGCGATGTCTTCAACATGGCGTCATTGAATGGAATATTTTTATCGCGTAACCACTGTTGCATAACAGCTTTTCGAGAGTTGGACGTTGGTGCTGGGTTTAATTGCACGTTGTGGTATGGGGCATTATCAATCACTACAACAGAATTAGGATTTAAATTCGGAATAAGTTTTTCTTTAAGCCATTTCTCATAATTACTGAAGTTCATGTCGTGGTGATAATCACCACATTTTTGAGAAGATTTATATATCAGCATTGCATTGGGTACAAACCCATCACTACCTCCAGCGTGAACTACTATCAAACGCTGACCCTTGGAAATAGGCATTTTAAGGCCTTTTGTCGGACTACATGTCCATGATTTAGGAGTAGTATGGCTGCTATGGATATATGTCTCATCAGTATTCACAATTGATCTATTTTCATTGCGGAAATATTTAATTGATTCTAAAAAATTTATGCGCTGCAATTTAATGTCATGTCTTTCAATTAAAACTTTTCGGTTATTTTCTGTCTTTTGCCATCTAAATCCAATTTCCCTTAAAATTCTTTCCAAGCTACACCGGCTTCCGTTGAAATTAGTATCACGAACAACTTTCTGGTGGAGAGTTTTCAAAGTTGGGATTACATTATCTGTTAAATGAAAGTTTAAAACAATCCGCCGTATTGCCGTTTTATCAAAATCATCCAAACCCGTCTTTGGTTTACGACAGTTAGTCTTTTTTTTCCCTGGCGTAGAAAATGACATCGGCTGGTCAGAATCTAATATTTTTTTCTTTTCGGCTAAAACTCTTTTTATTGACGCGATAGATATTTTACTAGCAGCAGAAAGCCTTTTTAAGACCGCTTGCAATTCAATTGTTATTCCGAATTTCGCTTCATCTTTCATGAAATGGTAAATATTTGATATTAATTCCCTTGTCTGGGATTTCAGCGTCTTATTTCCCAATTTTGTTTTTAACGGCATATTAAACGACGATCACGACAAGAAATAATAGAAAATAAAGTTATTTACCTACTGTACCTCCTGGGATTCAGCACAGTCGAACGCACGATCACAACACAGAACACGAAGACAAAATACAACACAAAACGTATTTATTTGTTACTCTTCTGATTGTACCGCGAAACGACGGGCCGCTGAGACAATCACGTATATACTGAAAAATTATCACAGCCCAATTCAACTTAACACTAAACGAATCTATTAGTTATGTAATCGTCTGACTGTACCGTTAAACGGCTGGCTTCGACGAGAATCATTACAGTCACGCGTAAACTCAACCTCTCTCCGTCATTCTCACAGGTATAAAATATGCCTATCCCTTTTTTGGTTTCAGTGCATTGGTGTGCAGTGCAGTGCAATAAATGCAATACGTGTGACCTGAGCATGTAGTTGTAGAGCTCAAAAAGAATGCATCGCACGATACAAAATTAATTGTCCCTGTGGTCTTTAAAGATACAAAGTTACAACTTCCAAAATTTTATTATTTTATTATTTAACTCAGAAAACATACACACTAAAAGAAAAACAATCAAATTAAAAAAGTCGCCATAAATATTTTAATTATTTATTTAAAATCCCCAGAGTTCGTTGGTCATTTGCAATATTTAAAAAAAGCAACAGTATATTTCTAAACAATGATTTTCTTTTTTGCTAATATTAAGATTTTGCCATCTTAATAACATGGAAAAAATATAATTTATAAATTATTCGTATTCGATAATTTATAAAATGATTTTGAAGTTATGGGATACATATGTCCCATGGTCTTTAAAGGGTTAATAAAAGTTATTTATGTAGAATAATAATTTCTGTAAAAAAAAACAAATTTATATAATCAACAAATAATTACCAAACACGAAAAAATAACAAGAGAATAGGTATCTTTGTTTTTGCATTTTTCCTAACTAGTTTCACGTACAGCATCACCCACTGGCCGGATGCTCTCTAACAAAACTAACCCTGTGTAGTATACTTCTACCTAGGCATATCTAAAAGTAATATTTTTATGATATTTTGAACTTAATTTTTATAGGTATCGAATATAATGGAACTTCGAAAATAATAATATAGAAAGCAGTAATAATATAATAATATAGTAACATTAAATTAAAAGAAGAAATGTACTATTACCGCAGGTATTTGTAAATGTATACGGATGCTTGCGTTTGGTCTTGCAAATTATCTACATAAGTACTAGTTTTAACTTAACTTGCTACGTACCTACTCGTTTTACAAATATTTAAGGGGCAGTGTGCACCCTCTTTATTTAGTTGTCTCATTCCGCTTGGGGCCGCTTGTTCGGATATGGGGGCAGTTGCGCTTGTGTGTGTGAGCCTTGTGTGTACAGCCACAGGAGTGGTACAGCCTTGCGCAGTTCACACTGCGGCGCGGCTTTCACACAACTGCTGACGCAAACTTCCTATTATGCCTGGGCCACACTACCGGAAAATGCCGTTAATAACGGCGATGATAAGCGTTTTTGCTGCGGCCACATATTACGTAATCACCAAGGGTAAGGGGGGAGGGTTGGAGCTGAGGCCTACGCCTGGTTTCGTGGGGGGGGGGAGGTGGGGGGGGGGGGAAGGGGGAGTGTCCTGATTACGTAATCAAGTTTGGTCACCGCATCGCACTTTTTTGGTCTAAACCTGTACGGAAATACCCCCCCGCTCCCTGCACACGCGATGTGCGTAGATACTCCACGCGCGCTCGTCTGCGATTGAGTCGCCCGAGCAGTGGCGGATTTGCAGTCTTGGCCGCCCTAGGCTCCATGCCATGTATCAGGTACCAGCCGCCCCTTTCTTAGCACCCATCATATAGAATACAATATAATTTTTTGCCAACTTTTATCGAAATCGATTCAACATCAGTTAAGTATAATAGCTGCTAGTTTGTATTTTTTCTAGGATTCAGGGATAATTACACATTTAAATAAACATTTCAAACGGTGTTAGGTTTTATTTATTTTAATAACTAAAGGTTATTCTCATACAAGATATAATAAGTATTTTACAATGTGTTACAAAACTCGTCTGCACGTAAGCGCAGCAAAATCATTAATTAAATCTTCGCAATCCAATTTACTTAAAAAAAAAGCTTCTATGTTAAGCAAAGCAAGATCGTTTAACCTTTGCTCCGTCATTGTTGTGAGTAAATAATTTTTAACTCTACGCAAACTAGAAAACGATCGTTCTCCAGAACAATTACTGGCGGGAGTACAGGTCACGCAGCGAGAGCTGGCACGTTCACAGTACTCACACTAATGCAATGTCGTGACGCGCGACGTGACTTTCACTTGATGCGCATCATAAAAAGTCTTTCCGTCTCTCTCGCTCGCGGTCAAGCTTATGAGTATGAGGGAGACCGTATTTTGTTACTGTTCAAACAGCTTGACATACAGAGTGTTCTTTTTTCGCATTCGAGTTATAACCGAATTAAAACACAGTTAGCTGGATATTTTACGTCTTTTTAGTGTATTATTAGCCCATAACGGCTTGTATTAGTAATTCAACTAACAAAATTATTTCGATTGCTAATCTAGATAGTAGCAAAGTTACCTTAATGCCATTTTAATCAAGCATGCGGTAAATGTTTTCAGTTTACGGTAATAAAATAAAACGTCGTTATTGTCAATAACCGCTTTGTAGTCAATTTGAGACATTTAATTTCTACGTACAATAATCATAGCATAAAGATTCAATTCAATTCAATTTATTTTCCAAAATCTTTACAGATTGTTGAAACTTATTCTATATATAAAAACAGTCTTTAAATTACACGAACAAAAAATCAATCAAAATTTAAAATTACGAACATTAAAAAATATATAATAATATTATATTTCATTCGGTTTTATGGATTTCAGCTTCCTACTTCACGCCAGGCTGCATCGCAAGTGTTTATTTCTATACTAATTAGGATAAAGTTCTATATTAATTAAACGGTTTCAAGTTGGTTGATTCACCAGCCGTTGGTCGCTAATAGCCTTTTCGTAAGTGGCTAATGCCGTTAAGCGCTTTGGAAATATTGTAATTTCGTCATGTAATTTTGTCGACATTTCGTATTTAGGTTCTTTTATCGCATTCGTTCGTTAGTGTCAACCACGAGTCAATCGACGACGCGCGGTTATTATGTTTTGTACCTACCTACTTGGAGGTTAAAATAAAATGTCTTTTGAAAGAATTGGTTCCGGCAAAACATTAACAGGCCAATCTCGTGAAATAGTGTACAATGTTTTTAACTATTTTATGCATCATGATAAAAACTGTGGTGGTGAAGGCCGTTTAATGAAATATTTGTACGGTTTGACATCAGAGGCGACTGGTGTTTCTCAGAGAAGTGTTCAACGAGTTGTTTGTGAAGTGCGCAATCAAGTTACAGCGGCTGTTAAATCGTTAACATCACAACCATCTACCTCAAGGGAAGAAGAGCTACCAGTATGCAAAACATTGCCGACTGTACAAGTTACTTTCAGAACACCGGGTAAGAATCGACCAAGGTTAGCAAAAAAATCTACAGTAGATAGTTTTGACCAACAAGTCATAAGGCGAACTATCTACGACTTCCATCTGGTTCATCGTGCATTTCCGACATTAAAAAAGGTATTCGAAGTGTTGAAAGACAGCATCAACTTTGAGGGTGGCATTACTACACTAAGGAACATCGTTAAGAGGTTAGGTTTCAGATGGAGAAAGACACAAAATAATAAAAAACTGCTCATTGAAAATGAATCCAAGGAAATCCAAGGAAACTTCGAAGACGTGAAGAAAAGGACCGAGGACATGAAATATTTTTGAATTACATAGAATCCTAATAATACTTGACAATAATAGTACCAAAAAAGTGGTCACTGGTTTTCATTGGCGGTTCTTTCCAGTGGAATCTTACTTGTAGAACTGGCCGAAAAAATAACAGAAAAAAGTACTATTATTGTGAATTCACGTTCAGTATGTGTACATTAGATATGTATTTACATTAAATAAATATATTTGAAACGTGTTAATGTTTGTTTAATGGGGCAACGCACTTAGTTGGGCGATTCGTAATTAGGTCAATCGGTCATTAAGGATTATTAAATAACTAGACTTATTAAAAAGTTATTACGGTAATTATATAAGGTTATATTTGTAATATATAATATAATATCCACCTATATATAGGTAGATATTTTAAAATTATTGCATTTATTTTGAAACACACTGTATAGTGACATTGCATTAGTGTGAGTACTGTGAACGTGCCAGCTCTTATCGCGTGACCTGTACACACACCCATACGTAGAGCAATATCTATGTTTGGGTAAATGGTTTGAAGACCTTCAGTTTCATTTCAACAAACTGACAGCACTGACAGCACTGTTCAGGTCTTCATTTTTTATTCTGCAGTGAGAGCGAAAATGGAGGCATTCTTCTGAAAAATTGTCTTCTAAGTCAGTGCAATGCTTTGGCTTTTTCTTCGACTTCTAACGCACTTAGTTTGCTCAGATTAGTAATAAAATTAATATTATTCTTAAATCACTTATTATGTACGAAATAACTTATATGTACTTACATTTTATATGTACACAATGTACGTGAGCCTTTAGATATTTAGGTACTTTGAGTTATTTCTTGTTATCATGAGTGATTTTTTTGCCAATTTTGCCAAGATTGGCTGCCGCTAATATCTGGCCGCCCTAGGCCCGAGCCTACTGGACCTTAGGGCAAATCCGCCACTGCGCCCGAGCCTGTTCCTGGAATCGCTGCGGTCTGAAGATCGGAATTTGTAAAATAAACCAAAGAGTTTAAGATTTTTAAATTACTTAAAATAATAAAGTACATTTTTAAAAGCACTTTACAAACGCTGGGTTTCTTTACACATTTTCCGAACAATTCGGTTGATTACGTAATCTTGGGGGGAGGAGGGGGATCAGGCCTCTGATTACGTCTGTTGACATGGGGGAGGGGATGGTCCAAAAATACCAAAAACGTGATTACGTAATGTGTGGATGGCTCCTAAATTACCGCGATAATGAAAGGAATTCCCGTTAGTGTGGCCCGGGCATCAAAATAAAAAAGAACGGTCCACGTCATTGATTCCGCAGCCGCGAGTCGTCGCACTAGCGATGGCCTTATCAAAAAACATCGATTATCGACATCCTTTTTTGGCGCAGTCCTTTTGACAGTTGAAAATGGAAATTGGAACAAGGATAAAACTACGTTCGAATTCAATTTCAAATACTTCATCATAAATACGTTTTAATTTCATTAACGCAAATATAGTGGACATCCATCAGACGATGAGACTTTGACATACTCACCCTACTCTTCCGCGTACTACAGTCAACAGGCCTACTTATTTATTTATTTTTTATATATTTTTTACCTTTTTTAAAAATAGTATAAAAAGCGCTGAGCATGATTCGCTATCTAGGGCTAGATAAAATATCGCTAATATTGGTTATTAGTAATATTTTACCTACCGATAAATGACGCAGCGTGCTCAAACGCTTGTCAAACTTTTATTTCGGTGAAGTTCGGTCAAGTTCTTCAAATTTTGAAATAAAAATTGTAGGCTTTTTTACTGAGAAAAATAAACTGATTATCCGGAAGTTGATCATAAAAAAACAATTTACACGTTAATTTGTTCCAAATGACTATGCCTGACCGCGACTCGCTCCCTCATTCTCGCACAAGTCCCGTCATAAAGTTTGCTGTGATGGTCATTATCCACTCTGTATGAGCTCAATATAAAATCACATAATATAAAATCGGTGAAAATCATAATGTAAATTGGAGATGATTTTTTAAACTGTTTTTCGTGTATAAATATAAAAAATGCTAATATTCAAAATCATTAAAAACAGAAATACCAAAAATTACCATGTAAAAAGCATTAATTTTTGTTTCAATTTAATGTACCTACAGAATTATACTCTGAAGTTATGGATATTGGATACCGAAAATTTCATCATATTAATGTATGATTAAATATTTAAAGTGCGGTGATAAGGTCCGGTCCTCCTGATAACCATTTGCAGACGATTGAGCATCGATTCGGCCAACTTGGCGCAGTTCACTGTATCCATTTTCACTCAGAGCATCTTTAGCACGTCCTTCAGATCACTTATAGTGTCTCGTCTCTTAAACTTCGTTTATCATATGATTTCACGCATTTTCTATTGGGTTGATTTCCAGATGATACATTGACATTAAATTGTCTTCGAGAAATGTTGCTACCGTCTTGAACTTGTGGGCAGGGGCGTTGTCGTGCATGATGTGGTTGCACTGATAAATGGACGCAAAAGTCACCAATTGTTGCTCCAAAACATCAATATATTTGGTCGCCCCCATGGTTACAATCTTTTGGAAGAAAAACAGACTTGTTCGACCCTTGTTTACAATAAATGCACCTCACACCATTACACTGTCGGATTATTGGGAGCGACGCACCCATTACACCCCAATAGACCATTACACACCGTTCCACAGTTTTGACGGTAAATTTATGGTGATACCACGACCAGACGGCGCACCCTCTTGAATCATCCTAAAAGGGCACTAATCACTAAACATAACTTTCTTCCAAGTGTAGTAGATGTCCAATACCGATATTTATTACAGAATTCAAACCTTTCCTTCTTCATTTTTTCTGTAAGAATGGAAGGAAGGAAATATTCTGTCAATATTAATATATTTATAACATAACGCGGCTACCCAGGTTACAACATTTTGTGGGAATACGGCTTAATCAATTTTCGCCATTATTGTTGTGGCTATTATTTTTTTTAAGATTTTGGAGATAGTATATGTACAATGTAAAGCGCAAAAACTGATATTTGTTACAATAAAATGCTGCATGATTGTTGCATTTGCAATACCTAAAAGCTGTAATTTGGAACCATGCAATAAATTGCAGCCCTACCAATGTCGGCCTTATCACCGCTAGATACATTTAAAGTATAATATTATGACAAAACGACGCAGCCTCCTAAGCTTGTATTGTTTTCGTTATGCTTGTTATTATTTCTACAGTGGCAGGATTTATTTTTTAATTTATTTAAAAAATAAATTAAAAAATACACTGTTACTAAACTATTTTACAAATGTGATCCTAACAATCCGTGTGAGGACGTTTACTTGTTTTCAAGGTTTTCACAATAATTGTTTAGGAATTTTATTAAACTGCTATCACAGGAAATCTGAAGTCCTAGATTTGGTCGAAAGTTACGATGCCTCAATAACCTTTTCTGGACTCCCTTAATTCTTATTTTATAGACGCTGTTGCGGGTTCCAGATATATGACGCAAATTCTAAAACACTACGGACATAAGCACAATATAGCGAAAGAATGGGTTTAGGATTTGTAAACGGCTTAGAAATCCTAGTGATAAAGCCCAATGTTTTCATTGCTTTCCCAACCATACTCTCGATGTGTTCGTTTAATGATGGTTTACCATCTAATATTACACCAAGATTCCGTATACAATATTTGGTTGGAATTCTTTCCCTGTTTATGTGATAAATAAATTGGACCGGTACTCTCGAAATTTTGATGCGTTTAGAGACAGTTTATTCAGCTCGCAGTATACAAAGAGGCAATCGATGTCTTGGTGAATTCCATGGCAGTCGGACGCGTCATTCACTTGAGTGTATATTTTGAATTCGTCATCATATAAAATATGTTGCGATTTTAGAAAACATGATCCTATGTCGTGTATATATGTATTTAATAATAATGGCCCTAAATGTGAGCCCTGCGGAACACCTAACGGGACTACCGCAAAATCGGACCGGTATCCGCCGATGACTACTGCTTGGTGTCGGTTAAAGATATATAACGAAATCCATCGGAAGAGATCTCCATGGACTCCTACTAATTTCAATTTAGTCAAAAGGATAGAGTGGTTGACGCGATCGAAAGCCTTGGAATCGGTATACATAGTGTCTACTTGTTTTGCGCTTTTCCATTTCTTTAAGCACAAAATCGGTGAATTCTCCCAGGTTTGAGACAACCGATTTGTGCTTTAAGAAACCATGTTGCTGTGTGGGCATGTGTACCGCAAAATGTGGATATAACTGCAAGTAGACCACTTTTTCGGAGAGCTTAGGTACCTACTTAATAGAGACGGGATTGAACCTGATCTGTAATTGATGACAGTATTACTGTCACCCTTTTTATGGATGGGCACTATTAAGGCTTCCTTTCACTTTGAGGGAAAGGTTCCTTGATATAAGGACATTTTAAAGATGATGGAAAGTGGACGACATTGAGCTATTTTTAACAAAAACAGAAGAAATCGAATCGCTCTCCCCTCCTTTGTCTGTATCCAGATCTCTAATACAGTTCATAATAATTTCCTCGCTCATCTCTCTTGTTCCAATGTTGTTTACTTGCATTTCACCTGTCACTCTCGACTTAATAGGACTTACCTCGGTCGAGTGGTTGTCGTATACGGTTTAAAAATACTGAGAGAAGAATTCACACATCTCAGACCCATCTGTTGCCATATGATCATTGTATGTCATGCCTTGCGGAATTCCGCTTTGCTTGCGAGTTGAATTTACAAAAGACCAGAACTTTTTTGGGTCGTTGACTATATTGGTCTTCAGTTGTACGTTTTATCTCACGGGTTAATTTGGTCATCCCTTTGTTGCGGCGAGTAATAGAGGACTGTAGGTATTTGATATATAGATACTTACCGCTGTCGTCCATAGGAGGTTTATTTCGCCACCGGATATCGTCTTCTTATTCGGCCGGAATGTCTGCCAGGGCTAGGTGATGTTGGTTTTTATCATGGAAGTTATATCACTTTCTTAAGTTCATTAAATGTACAACTGAGGCATTTTTATCGTGAAATCGTATTACTTTGTTGATACTCTTTTCTACATGGCTAATTCACAATTTTTCCGTTACACTTATACGCAAGTGGTTACATCAGCGTCACTTTAGTCGACGCTTATTCTATCCCGTTGCGACATGCCAGCAGAAAACGTCCGCTGGAGTCCAAGGTTTTTGTAACGACTGGTTAAAAACTAAGTTGACATACGTATAATGATAAATTCAGAGGGCTTGACATTTATAGTAGAAACAAAATTAGCTTCAAATCGGCAGTACAAACCGCCCTTGAAGCAGCAGCGATAACTGCCAGTAATTATTGATTTGTAATATGTATGTGTACATATAATATAACTTATATATGTACTCCCATTTACTTATTTTGAATTTATGTTGTATAAGTATGATTTATATGTTTGCGGTTAAGTCTACAACTTTTGCGGTCATTTAACATTTTTTTGGTTGATGTGGATGAGTCCTTGCCGCGTGGACTTGGACGATGAGTTCTCCCGGTAAAGTTACATTTTAGACAAAGTTACATTGACCATCTACAAATGCATCGGGAGGACTGTCGTTTATTTCCGCGCGGTATAGATCCGTTTTCTCTCAACTAATAAATATTTACGAATGTATTGTATTTTTTGTTTCATAATTTAGTTTGTAAAATATTTTTCAAATAATTTCGAACGGCGTAAGTTATAATCGGCATAAAAACATGTTTTTTTTAAAGAATTATGTATCTAATTATAAGTTCATGCTGTTACTTACCTAAAAAAAAAAAATCAGACCGTATGTTCAACGCTCCGCCCTTTAGCTGCTAATGGTTGATAATACCACCATATTACTTCCGTCTGGCCAATAGGGTAGGGCAGCTTATTAGAGCCACTGGCCTCCGCAGCCCCCAAAAAAATATGTGGACGGGTTTGTCATCGTGAAGCATCAGCCATTTTGCTATTCTTAAAGGCCTATATTTAAGTAAAAAAGAAATTGGAAGGAAACAAATTTACCCGCTTTCCACGTTTTAGTGGTAACTACTACTGGTAATTACATTACTGTACAATTTGACGTGTCTAAATTTTAATCAATTTTACATATTTTTAAAGTTTCTGTTTAGCGAGACCATTATATCATAAATGAGACATACACATAACCTAGAATTAGTTAATTAATCGTAACAACCCCTGGTTAGTTTCCGTAAGATGAGATGGTTAGCGGATTATACTAATTGATCAAGTTTGTCATGTAGCGAATCACGTATCGGCTTGATTGTGTATGGATATTATGCTCTTAAATCTCTCTTCTATTTTTATCGAGTTTTAATTTCGCCGAAAGACATGCAAGCTGCCGTAGCGACTATGCTTTGTTACCGACTACCATTGTCTGGACGATTTATCGCCCTCGCCTCGTTTACTTGTGAATGCATTCTTTACGGGGCCCCATGGTCGCATTTAACTTTTATGTCTCCGCCAATAAATCGGTTTATTAATCGAACAAAGAAAACTAACTTATGGCTGTTAAATAGTTGTTCTGGGAAAGGCTTCTTTTAGCCGATCTTGTTCTCGTATCCCTCAGGCATAATTTATCGTTTTCTTAATTGCTTGGGACCGGACCTTTGAATACTTTTCCTCTGAAGGGCTAATTTATTTTTTAAGTCACTCGGGATTATCATCCAGCCCTTTGGTTGGTATATTTCCCCGTAAATGCTAATAATATGAAGTAATTCCACCATCAGTATTGGCAACAAAGACTTTATAACACTGTTTCTGGAGTGTTTTTTGCCGTTTTCGTAAAAGTGCTAAAGTATCGTAATCACAAGGATTGCGGTAGCGCTTCCATTTTCTGTGCATAGTGCAGTCACTTTAGCAAAATAAGCGGGTAAATCTCGTAATGAAAGATAATAAGCTGGAAATTGGTATACACCTTTATTTCGGCGTTCTATACGTTGTCTCAAAAGTCTCATAAAATCTCGTGTCTGCGTCGAAAGTTATTGAAGGTCTAAGGTCACCAAAATTGGTTTTTCGCGATTATCTAGGTTTCTATAGCTCCAATGATGTTAACATCTATGATAAAAATGTAGAGCATACGATTTGCGTCAAATTTTGTTTCAAACATTTTTTTATGCGATCAACCGTTTTTGAGATATAGGGCGGAGGCGGAGGGCGGAGGCGGAGGGAGGAGCGCTCAGCCATACTGTAATGCAAAGTCAACTGTGAATCTCGATGAATAATACCCTGTATAAAGTTATTAAATCATTTAAATATCATTAGCAATGAATAATTTGTATTATTTATTAGCTAAAACATATATCTAATATAATATATCTAATATATTCATTTAATAGTACTTACCTACCTACTTTGTATTATTTAAAACTCATTAAATAAAATACTTATTATATGTCTTAATACCATATTATTATTTCTTTAAAACAGATTTTAAGTAGAAGAGTAATTAAGTAGTTTGCCTTTAAATGGCTAAACCCTTAAATAATTATTTTTCTTTTAGGTTTATAACTGGGAAGGCTGAATCCTATAATCCGACCTTTTTTTATGAAATATATACCTGAGAATGCAGTAGGTACCCTAAGTATACGCCTTTCTTTATTTATAATTAGATCTTGAGACAGATGTTCCTTTGTTTCGTTTAGATCTCGGCAACGACGAGCGTACAATTTTGAAAATTATATCTCATTTGTGTCTTATTTGTGAGAAGTCAGTTTTAGAATGTGATTCTGTTAATGTAGTGCGTGGCTTGAAAACTATCGAAAGAAATGACGGTCACATATACTTCTTAAATACTTTAACCTCTCTGATTGTGCATGTTGGCTGTCGAAAAGTGTACATTAGTAAAAAATCCATGGCAGCATCGAAACGACGCCTAGAAGAAGGTAAACCTTTACCATCATCCAGTGTATTTCGTAAAAAAAGGGATGAAGTGTTTGATTTCAAAAAACTGTGTTTATTATGTGGCCAAACAGCTGATGGAGCAGCAGTCAAGAAAACAAGAAAAGTACCGACGCACGATCAATAACGTAAGTACTCTGTAATTTAAAGGTAATGTCATCAAAAGAGCAGAAAAACAAATGGATTCCTTAGGAGAATCAGTGAAAGATCTTGTACTTTATGAGTATGACTTGATCGCAGCTGAAGCAAAGTACATACCATACCATTTGCTATACTCATTTCTTGAATCGAGCACCATCTACTGAGAATAAGCCTCGCCGTATTTTCACGCTAGTGGTTACTTTTTATATGCAAAATCTGCTCATTTACATCTTCAAGATATGATGAAATTGGAAAATACAACGGATAGAATGACTTTTGAGAACTTTAAAAATGAATTCTTCACTGTAAAACGAACAGAAAAAAATAGTTATGGTGCATTGCCGAATATGGTAATCGAACAAAGTCTTATGAACTCTATGAAAACAAAAGAAGGAGTATCTCGAGGTCAATAAAGTGTTTTATGTAACAAGGTTTATGCTATGTACGCTACAAATACAATTTGTGAAGAAATTAAGAAGTTTTGTAACATTTCGTTAGATTCTGCTGAACAACACGTTGATGCAAGATTGTAGGAAATATATAGCTGCTAAATAATAATAAAAAAAATATTTTTACTTGTTTTATTTCTACTTAAAATTTACTTTCGAAAAATTAATATAAAATTAAGATATACAGTAAGTATTTCATTAAATGAGTTATGAATTACACAAAGTAGGCAAGCAATATTAAATGAATATATTAGATATACAATGTGAAATGTTATTAAATAACATGTAAGTACCTATGATCTAATAAATAATACAAATTATTCATTGTTAATCATAATTTAATGATTTAATAACTTTAGTCAGGGCATTATTCACCGAGATTCACAGTTGGCTTTGAATTACAGTATGTATGGCTGAGCGCTGCGCGCTCTCCGCTCTCTATCTCAAAAACGGTTGAGCGCATAAAAAAATGTTTCGTAGAAAATTGGTCGAAAATCGTTTGCTCTACATTTTTTATCATAGATGTTAACATCATTGGAGCTATAGAAACCTAAATAATCTCGAAAAACCTATTTTTGTGACCTTGAATAACCCACGATGCAGATACGAGATTTTATGAGACATACGAGACAACTTATAGAACGCCAAAATGAAAGTGTATACACGTTTCCAGCTTATTATCTCTCATTCCGAGGTAAAACCCTAATTTGACTGGACTAAAATTTGTCAACCATAACTTTAATTAATGCAGAAGAAAACCACTTGTGATAACAGGATTTGCGGGATCTTCGATGGGGAACATATTTGTCGATAGCTTCGTTGATGACTGTATAGAAAAAGTCAACCGCCGTATCTACAGAACGATTTTGGAGAAGTACCGACCAGTTGACAGTGTATAGGTATTTATTAATTAAAGAATAATCAGCGATATAAAATCGGGGAATCGAGCGGGATTTTTTTCGCAAGAAAGCGCATTACATAATTTTACATCGAGAGAATATGGCCATCTTCGGGCCACAGAAGATGCCCACGTAAATGCAAGCCAATCGTTCCTTTGATTTTATTCACAAGTTTCTAGCGCCGTTTGACATATCGTCCATATGTTTAAAGATTTTTTCTCAAAAACAGCTTACGCAGGTCGTATTGTTTTGTTTTTTGAGGGTAGTAATGTATTTCAACATATATAATTAATATATATATATATATATATATATATATATATATATATATATATATATATATATATATATATATTTCTTTTATACCTATGTTAATTTGTTGTTTGACCCGACCGGCCTTTAATTATTATTTCAATTTTATCTGCTTTTTAGTCTTCTATCTGTATAATAAAATAAATAAATATCGATATCGACACGATATCGTGAGACATCATGCCTAAAATGTCCTAGATCCCAAGTGAGTCGGCGAGTAGCAACTGCTTCGTCTTCATAATCAATGCCGCTAGCATAAAAATGCGGTGAAGGGCGGCGGTGGCATCATTTCATCACGAGCTGTCGGCGGGAGCCTGCGTCTGTTCCGCTACTGGATGTGAAAGGGGGAGTAAAAGCAGGTGTGTTGACGTGTGTTTGTTGCGATTTGCTTGCGTTTTGCGATGGTTTCCGGCGGGGACGATTACCTCTTGTGCAAGGGCAAGACGGAGTCACTCAATCGATGGACACGCAAGTTCCGCACGAAAGTGGGCAAGGTGCAGAAGGAGAGGCGGACCGACTGGCGGATGTTAGCCGTGCTGGCCGCCTCCAAGGCGCGTACCGAGGAAGCGCTCAAGCTGAAGCAGCGCGAGCGCCACGCCAAATGGGCCAGGATGCAGGCCGAGATGGAGCAGCGCGAGCGACGGGACCGCTCCGACCAGATCGACGACTTATGGAAGACTGACCTCAAAGATCTCGATAGCTTTTTCTTAGCGATAGATAACGTTAAGATCGTCCCTAGAGAGGAGCAACCCGAGGAACCTGAGACCTAGATTTTAAGCGACGCGACCTACTTAATTCTATTGTAATTTCAGATTTATATTACATCGTCGCAGGTAAGCTTTCGTTTAGACTAGCCGAATTTACATTTTGTGATATGTATGCGTTTTTGTGCTATTTTTTGGCTATCGGCCATGTTGAACTGACATGTTTGTCGCGAATGAATATGGGATCCGGCACACTGGTCTGACGTACGCAACGCATTATGACATCTGGCCTGGCCCTTGTATTTGAATGCACTTATCCTACGCAACGTTGCGTGCGATAAGTGTGTACTTCTATCTAAATTCAAGGGCCAGATGTCTTGCGTTGCGTATGTAGGGCCAGTTTGTTCGACCCCTAATTCTGTAAAGCATATACAATCCTGATGTTATTATCGGATGTGATTCTTTCCCACTGATTTAAAAACCGTTACTGTGCCCATGTTGGCTGAAAACATGGGAAATTATTTAGGCAATCCATAACTCAGTTTGCATGGTTGGCTGTTATTCGCTTTCTCGAAAATGGATGCGAATTTCTGTTTTTCTTTTTTAAATTCGTGATTACGTGCGACGAATGAACAAAAGTTTTTCACATTTATTATTTTGTAGCCATCTGTCATATTTGTTCTGTTCGCTTCCAAGTACAAATGGAAAATAAAGATGCTGTTGCAAGACATTGTAAAAATATGACAGTTGAGCATGAACCAATGGCGATTACTCATTGTGTGGCTCATACAACAGCAATTGTCCTTTGTTACTTACTACTATATGTAGATTCGGCTATTACCTGCGACGATGACGATTCATTTATCTGGAATAGGATTTCTATATAGTTGTTGGAAGTGGAAAGCATTCAAAGCTACCGCGCTGTGATAACCATACTATGTAGGATGTTTTTCTGAATTACAGTCCCATTCTGTTGGGTTCCGAGTCGCATCGCGCGAACCGCCCCCGTCGACCACCGCCGAAGTAAAATGGGTTTGTAATTCAAAACGTTTTTTTTTTTTTTAAATTTCTCAAATTGCTGTGAATACTATTAATAATAAAATTATTGTAAAACTAGTCTTTAAATAAAGGTATGACTATTAAACATTTAATTGCTCTTTATTCTTTTATCTCATTACCTTTATTTTATACCTTTTCCATGGTTGAGTTCAAAAGCGTCAGCAGCGGTGACGCAGTCGCCGTCCGCATCAACTGCAGCAGTGTTCGTCGCGCCGCAAAACGTCGTCTCCGGTGCTGCATAGCAGTGAAACCGCACTACGACAAAGTTACTACACCAGTTACCAAAGCATAGTTACCGTTCGCTCCGATCCCGGTAAGAAAACGCTTACGCGCGGCAGGATATTCTTTTACATTTTCGCAGATGCTGATCTCTTCTCAGCTCCGCTTAAAATATTACATTCGGCGAACGCTCACTGTCGACATCGGCACTGTCCCGTCGCCCGTCTTCCATACAAAGCTCGCAGATTACGGAGGATGAAAGAAAATCAAATTAGAATAAAACCCGACACAACGGGACGCGCCGACGTGCCTTCTCTACATTTCATTTCGGTAAAAGATACACGAGTAAATAGTTTACTTTTTATTAACTAAAATTTGTAAAAAAATTGAGCGACTAATGGTCTGCATATCAGTTTATTATTCTCACATCTACTTTTGTATGTATTTTGAGAGGTGGCCGCCAGGCCTGTAGGCAATAATTCCTTCAAAACTTACAGAGAAAAGTGACGTCGTGCTGTCTTGCGGTGTGTCCTGTCCGTGCAGGGATCTACGTTTCTGTATGTATTTTAGATCTGCCGCAAGGCCCTGTCGTTTTTAATCTTGGTTTACAGAATATCGCTGTTAAAGTACCGTCGCGCTTACATTGCACATAATTATGTCAACCGACTCCAACAGAATCGTAATGGAAGGTTTACTTGTTTTCTGCTCGCTAAAGAAGTTATTTGACTGGATGTGATTCATCAAACATGACGTCAACCGCTTGCGGATTGCGAAATTCATAATCTTCTTTTGCAGCTTTATCAAAAAAAACTCAGAAAGGCATTCATATAATCATCATTCACCAATAAATAAAAGAAATGCATCATCGGCACCTCAGAGAATCCAAAACAAATTCAAATACGATAAAACACGAAACATGCGCATCCCGTCCTGGTTATCCGATGTCCCGGCGAGAGGCTGTCCAAAACAATAGTGGTATTTCATTTCTGTTATTAAAAATACTTGCTGAATAGCTAGATATTCAAAGCTAGAAAGGCCGTTCGGCCTGTAGGTGTTGTAACCTTGAAAGTTTGCAGAATTCATGACATGACTGCGCGTGTCCCCGCTGATGTCTCCCGACGGGAACAGCCGGAGAGTCCGTCATTCAAAACTTAGTTCACAGTTAGCTGACGATTCGGACATTTGACAAATCTGATTCTACGGACTCGCATGATTCACACTAGTTTCCAGATTAACACCAGTCATACGGTACACTTGTCAAAAAATGCTTCACGTTATAAAGTGACGTATATGAGGTATTTTATATTATATTTATTCAAACAGAAAAAAAAACGGGAAAAAGAAGGCGGTTGGTAGGCTTTAATTTTTACAGAATTTCCCTGCATATGAACGTGAAAACTCGACTATGTTCCTGATAAGCAGCTGCAGATCCGGTCTACAAGAACGGCCCAGTGCAATTACCTGGTTAGTTTACAGAGAACGGTAAATAGTTGGAGAACCAACTAATCAAAAGTATCATTAGGAAGAACGTGAGAGTATGAGATGTAAAACCAACGGACTTGAAATGCTAAAATTTCAAAGATAGTAAACGTTAAAAAAAAAAACAAACAGTAGGCCGTGGAGCTGATTGAGGTATATTATATATTTATATATATATTTTCTTTTTTTTTGGAGGAATGAATTAGAGGAAGGCCTTTCTGCCAGGGATCGGGTTGGGTTTACCGTCTTAACTTTTACAGAATTTACCATTGTATTGAGCTGCCATAGCATGTGAATATTGAGGGCAATGGACGCGTTCAGCTGAGCAGACTTTCAAAGCACTCGTGTCGCTTTTGCGTCTGGAATACTGTGTCGGCGAGGAAAACCAAAAATGCGGTGATCAATGCGTATCAAGGGTGGGGGCAGGAGCCCCGTGGGTCTAAAATCACTTCAAAGTTTACAGAAATGGTGTTAGTGCTATGCATCCTTCGTTTTATCTGCTGCTGAATCCTACTGGACACCAAGCTCAACAGGATTGGTGATCATGCACATGAAAATGGCTGAGCCCCGCCGGTCTTAACTCCTTAGTTTCCAGAAAGCAGTGACTAATGTTGCGGACAATCTGGCATTAACAAATCGGGAGTATCTCGGAATATGCTTGTGGATGCGCTGGATTGATTGGTTTGGAGCGGTCTTTACCTCTGTGTATCCAGAACAAAATGAGATTGGTTCTCGACACAATTTACAAAAATAAAAAGTTGCAGTTAAAAAAAAAGAAACGAACGAGGTATATTAAACTTATTTCAAACACTGCAAAGTTAAGGGGTAGACGACGGCTGCCAGGCCTTAATATGTTACCAAGTTTACAGAATTTTCACGCGTGAGCCGTTACTTGAATTGAAAAGCTTTCATAATCGTGGACTGCAGAAATGATCTACAGAAATATAGTGAATTTGGATCGCTTGTTTCTGGAGTGCTACTAGGCTTGCTTAAATCAACAAATGTGGCTGGAGATGGCGAGAAAACCCATCGCTCTTACCTCCTTAATTTACAGAAAACAGTTGCTAACTTGTTTGTGAGCCAACATGGCATGGACGGGTCAATCGTATCATTAGGAATAAGGCAAGTGAGCATAACTTATCAAATCAAAGGCATCCAGAGCTTCAGTATGCAAAATCAACCCAATTAATGTAACCAATGAGAATATGTGGTAAACCGCCCTCTAAAAGTATGCCAAGCTTTAATAAATAAAGTTGCTAAAAAGCACTGCGAGTTGAGGTACATATTTTCTTTTCAAGTGAGTTTTGAGCGGTAGGAAAAAGGCCGCTGGGCCGGTTAGTTTTAATCTCTTGAGTTTACAGTTTTGCCTGTGTTCGTGAAAACTGTGGTGAAGGTGGCTGAGCGGGACTCAAAGCATTCTTGTTTGCTTTCTTGTCTGTGTAATCTGTTGCTGAGGGAATGGAAGACTGGAAAAAAATATATACATTCGAAAATGGCTATCCCCACAAGGTATTGTCGCTTTTTGATTAATCGAAGGGCGGGGGCACCGGGGTCTAAAATCCCTTTGAAGTTTACAGAAACGGGGATTGTTCAGCGTCTGGTTTTTCTGCTGAAATCTACCCTGCAATCTGCAGTTGGACATGCCAGGCTCAACCGGATCGGCGATCGCATGGTCTTCATCCCTTAGTTTTCAGGAAGTGTATAATTTAATGGACAGTTTTAACAATTGGGATAAGTTCTCAGAAAACTTTAATCGACATTGCGATCTGACTGACTCCTTCAACAACTGCATCAAGAGCTTTTGTCTCCAGTAAACGAAAGACAATAGTGGATTCTCGACTCGATTATCAGAAAAATACAAACAAAACTGCTTCAGGTTAAAAGTAATCTTAAACAATCGATGAAAGGAGGTATATTCGCTTATTTCAAATGTAAAACTAACATAAGAAAAGGTAGAGGGGGTCGCGGGGCCGGTGGGCTCTTAATTTCTTAAGTTTACAGAATTTCCATGCGCCGGTGCAATATTTGTTGAAAGAATTGGTGTTCTGTGATAATAAACTGTTAGCGGGCTAACTTGGCATTGAGGAATCAAACATAACAAATCAATCATAACAGCTTGTCTACAAAAAACGATCAATCCAATTACTGTAACTACGATGTGAGCATGTGGTAAAATGCACCCTCTAAAGAAATGTGGCAAAATGCGCCCTCAAAACAAAAGAGCTTGGATAAAAAAAAAATATGCCATTAAATACTTGACGCTGCCGTCGAGGTATACTTTTCATATATTATTTTTTCCCTGAGTGGGAGGAAGGCCATTGGGCCTGTTAGTTTTAATCTCTTGATTTACAGTTTTATCTGTCATTATTGGGCATTCCCCTGCAAAACAGTTGTGAAGGCGTTTGGCTGAGCGGACTTTCAGAGCATTAACTTTTGCGTCTGTGCGATCCTCATATTGCTGATGAAGAAACAATTGGAAAAAAACATGCTGTCCGCGCGTTAGAGGTATTGTTATTTACGAGTGATTGATGAGTACTAGGGGTGAGGGCGGGGGCCCTGTGGGTCTAAAATCCCTTTAAAGTTTACAGAAACGATGCCGACAGTTCTGCGACCTTCGGTTGTTACTCTGCTGTTGATTTCTGCTCCGCGTTGCGCATTTGGATGCACCGAATTGAACACGGTCAACGATCCTCGGTCGTAACTTCTGTTTCCGGAATAGGATGATTTTGTTTTCTGACTGGACTCAAGGATAGCTAGCTTGATGACATGTGACTACACTTGACTCGAATGATCTCTATGCGGTATCAAGGACAGTATGGAGCAAATGCGGGCAGTAAAATTTTAGGCATTGTCATAAAACGCAACAAAAACATTTGGATGTTCTAAAGAAATCATAAGAAGCAGTAAAGGTATAGGTACACTGCTTATTTCAAACATTGCAAAAGGCAGACGGCTGTCTGGCCGGCAGACTTAGTTTCTTAAGTTACAGAATTTGACAGCATGCGAGTGGGTCGGTACTGCTGAAATAGATCTACTTATTCAAGGCCATGTCATATGTTGCGGTTGGACGCTACTTAAAAATGTTGCTGCAGTTACAACTGCATTGTAAGCGACATTAAAAAAATAGGTGATTTTCTATGACACAACCCCTTTCGGTCTTGGAAAAGCGATCATTGGATAACTTAAAATAGTCACGAAAGCTGTAGCGAATAAAATACTAAAGCAAATTGGCATTCAAAGGTATAATTCATCTATCTTGCTTTATAAGATTTTATATGGGTGGGTTCAGGGATTAGGATTTTAACACCTTTCAGGTTTACAGAAACGGTGATACTGTTGATATTTGTCGATGTGGAGCACTATTTGGATGTATAGATAAGTCAGTGGCGTACATTTTGCTGCGAGTATAAAAGAAACGATCCCTCGCTTGGAAGATTTCCAGCTTAGTTTCTGACTGCAATACCCGCAACTTCAAATACCAGCGCCGTCTGCGGCAACAGTTTCTGACTGCAATACCCGCAACTTCAAACACCAGCGCCGTCTGCGGCAACTTTACAGACTTGTTTTGTGCAGTTATAAAAAATTTGAAATGCAGTGAGTCGATGCGACCATTTTTGCGATGGCAACATTCCTCGAAACAGTTAAATTCACTTTCATAAAATCGTATCTTCGTGAAGTCAAACATGAAAGTGATCTGAAGGTATTCTAAGTTTGTTTAAAATTTTATGACAGTAGTGGATGGGCCCTTAAGATCGTTTTACCTTTAGTTTACAGAAGTCTACTCGGGCTAACGGATGATGTTCCAGGAATCTCGAAGAATTATCTGTCAATCCTGCATTGGATAATATTGTTAGAAAAAGTTCCACCTTCACAAATATACAAACCTACAATTTTGAAAGATGCCTATGGGAGTTACAAAAAACACAAAAATGGAAGGTACATCGGGAGTTGACAATACAAAAAATATAAAAACGCAGTAGTTCCACAGCAACGACAGCTCTGAATGTAATAAATGCTATTGTACTACAATGAAGGTAACGATGAGTGGATGATGTGTTATGTCAGGGGGCTCTTAGGGGTCCGTTAGAGTTTAATTTTCAGAGTTTTGCAGAACCGCAAACTTCAGTCGTAAAGAGATCTTAAAGCAGTTGCCAGTCATCTTCTGCTATCCTGCTATCGTTGGTCGACCAGCTTCCACGCTCCGGTTAATCGAACCTTATTCGCAGATTAGGTTTTATATATGAAATGAGCAAGAGCGCGCTGGTATTAGAGGTGTGACGGTCTGCGGTGACGTTCGTCCTAACGCCGACGGCAATCGTTGAAGAGCCACAGGCGTGCAGCACAAAGCAACGAAAGCCCACGGTGCGATAGCGGCGAGTCTTGCAACCGCGGCGAGCGCACTGTTGGCCGCAACGGTACCGACGGTGGCCGCAACAGTAATTCAACTGCAGCGAGACAGCGGCAGTGGCAGCACTGACTGCGGCGAGGGCGGTTGCAGAAATTGACTGCGGCGGTAGCGGTGGTGGAGCGGCGCGAAGCTGATATATCGCGGGTCGACGGGGATTCCAACGGCGCGAAGAGCCAATGGTTACCTGATTGCTCTAAGGCACCATGCTACACCAATGATACCCGCAAACGTTTGGGTTTGACCTGTACGTTTCAACCGCAACTACTGAAGTCTATCAAAAGACAGTTTCAAAAAATCATTTTGATATACTACAAAAGTTACAAATGTTTGATATATCCAAGAAGTTAACAGAGAAATGCCAAAAGACGACAACCTTAATTTCTTCATAATAATTCAACGGTTTTTATTCATCGGGAATCTACCAAAAGGACAAGATTATCGGCGCTGGCTGCCAACAACAACTGAGAGCCTTCCCATAATAATTTTATTTAACATACAAATGTAATAGAAGAGAGGTACCAATCATCAAATAGCCCCGACCTAACTACTACTTTCAAAGACAAATTTAAACCATGCTGACGAGATTATATGCAGCTAGGCGAATGTTTTCTGGAACATTTTGAGGGACCATTTATTTCCTGGAGTATGCAGCCGTGGGACAACTTTCCGGAGGATGCGGCCGGGAGAACCTAATTTTTAGAATTTGTTATCAAGCGATGTTTGTATTCTACATAATCCGATTTCAGAGGGGTTTTAGGCACGGGGCACTGAAGAGAAGTATGTATTAGGCATGTATTAGGCACGGGGCACAAAAGACCAACCTGAAGAGAAGAGCTAACCCGAAGAAGCGGAGAAGAGCCAATCCGAAGAAGAGAAGAGAGCCAATCCGAAGAAGAGGAGAGCCAATCCGAAGAAGGGGAGAAGAGAGCCAACCTGAAGAATAGGAGAAGAGAGCCAACCTGAAGAATAGGAGAAGAGAGCCATGCGGAAGAAGAGAGGAGGAGGAACCATGCGGAAGAAGGGAGGATGAGGAGCCATGCGGCAGAAGAGTAGAAGAGAGCAAAGCTGAAGAACACTGAGCTATAGGAGAGAGGGTGTAGGTAATAAATGAATGCGAAGCTAGAATGAAAGCCAAACTAAAGAGAAAGAAACAACAAATCAAGCCGAGGAATAGTTACGCTGAGCAACTAACAGTTTAAGAAGAGAAAGCCGAGCTCGGAATGGAAGAGCCAAATCGAGGAGCAAATAGCTGAGATGGATTCAAAACTAAATAAGAAATATTAGACGCCACCAGATTGTAAGACACCAGTGTCTTTTTGCATCTGCTTGCTGTGCAATATTGTTTTAAAAGGCATACAACTTCAGGTTGGGTAGACTGTGGTCTGCCATATCTCCCAATGCAAAATTACACCGGTGTTCTTACACAATCGAGTGGATTGGAATAAAAATGCATCTCGGTAATTGACGAGGTTGAAAAGAGCAATGTGAAGAGCCGACTTGAATAAAAAAGAGCTGATGTGAAGAAGACATTGCGAAGTAGATGGGAAGAAAACCAACTTGAAGGAGAGCCAAGCTGAGGAAGAAGCCAAGTTAAAGAAGAGAAGAGAGAAGCTGAGGAAGAGGAGAAGAGAGCCAAGCTGAAGAAGAGGAGAAGAGAGCCAAGCTGAAGAAGAGGAGAAGAGAGCCAAGCTGAAGAAGAGAAGAGAGCCAAGCTGAAGAAGAGGAGAACAGCCAAGCTGAAGAAGAGAAGAGCCAAGCTGAAGAAAAGAGAGCCAAACTGAAGAAAGGAGAAGAGAGCCAAGCTGAAGAGGAGGAGATTCAACTGAAGGATCCAAGCGGAAGAAAAGGAGCCAACCAGACGGAGAGCCCAACGCAAGAGAAAAGGACGGCCAACGCAAACAAGAGACGAGAGCGGGAAGAAGAGCCAAGCGGAAGACGTGCTGAAAAGGAGGACGGCCAAGGCTAAAGAGGAGAGCGGGAAGAGCGGAAGCAAGCGCAAAGCTGAAGAATAGAAGGTAACCAACGCGAATAACAAAAGAGCCAAAGCGAAGAAGGTGGGAAGAGAGCCAAGCGGAAGAAAAGGAGAAGAGAGCCAAGCGGAAAAAAAGGAGAAGAGAGCCAAGCGGAAGAAGAGGAGAAGAGAGCCAAGCGGAAGAAGAGGAGAAGAGAGCCAAGCGGAAGAAGAGGAGAAGAGAGCCAAGCGGAAGAAGAGAAGAAGAGAGCCAAGCGGAAGAGGAGAAAATAATCTGTGGGGGGCGAGAGTAAAAAGGGCTAAGCTCTGACGAAAGATAACGTAGCCTCGCAAAGAGTTACAATGAAATTGTCCAAAGGACAAAGTAGATAGTAGTATCTGTAGCCATGACACACCGGTTTTAGCTGTTACCAGAGTGTTCCTTTGGGTGTAGCCAACGCTGTCCGATGCTAGGCAATAAGATTTAAGGATCATTAGGCAACAAGATAAATAGCAAGACAAGAAAGCTGAACCTGAGAAGGAAAACAAGAGAAATGTAGGAAATTACTTAAAACCCCTCTGAAATAGTATTGCTTAAATTTGATGTCCATGTACATGTACTTTCACATAATTTTTATGTAATCGGATTATGTATGAAATAAAATGCGCTTGTGAGATAATTTGCTTTTTTTTCCCTCCCCCTCTTATCATTCCGAATAGTGAAGGGGTTAGTCACCAAACCTTTTAAGAGGGACAGGACAGTTTTTAAGAGGAATGGATAAAAGAATAAAGGCCCAAGCCTGTGGGCTCAGGCGGGTTGGGATAATGTTGGTGTGGTGAAAGTTAGAAGATAGTTGAAGACAGGTGAGTTTTAATTAACCGGCATCCTTGAAGGGGGTGAATCGCCAGGGTACGAGCAACTGAGGGACTTTTGGTATAAAATTAAGGGAAAAACGATTTTGAAATTAAATTTTGTTTTTTTGAAAAATAGTATAAAATGCTGAGCACGATGTCATCTAGCGGTAAGTAAAATTTCGCTAATGGTTATCAACAATATTCTACCTACTGCTAGATTAGCTCAAGCTCGACATTTTATTTAACAGTAAAAACTTTAAATTTCCAAACAAAAAACATGTTTTTTTTTGTCAAAAGTTGCTTAGTTGCTTGTATTGATCCACCCTCTTAAAGTCACCCACGTATAGGAGGTATTTTTGATAGCGTCCTCGAAACTAAAAGTCTGGGTAGATAAAACCATGATCATTGTGATCCGAAACATTGCAAACATTGCTAAACTGACAGCGGTGGGGGTATCCGAAGATAGGTGACTTACCAGGACATAACTGCTTTCATAAAAGGGGGTGTCACTGCTATGATTTTGCTCATCACATAGCTCAGTACTGATGCTTTTTTATATTTTTTATTATTTTGCATCTGCAGTGGGTGACCATTGCATGACGGTCACTATGCAGTTTCAGTACACTGAAATATTTCAATATTCCTAGACTTTAACTGTAATATTTTCTGGGGTCGATGTTATTTATTTTAAATATTTTTTCTTTGAATCAACATTCAGTATGTCAGACTAATAAGTAAGTTACAAGTGAATATTTTTTAATTTGGTAAATTTTATATATTTATTTATATTTACAATTGATAAGTACCTACTTCTATCAATATAATAACTTTTTCGACTATTTAAATTCTCTTAAAATCAAATATATTTATGATTATCAAAATGTATTGTAATCAATATTTACTAGAATAACGAGGGCCCACATTTATTAAAGGCTAAGAAGAATGATATTTGTATGTTTATTTATTAAAAATAATGTAGACTTCATTGCAGTTTAGAAATATTGAAAGATGCTAATTAGTACTGAAATTGTAGGTGGTGGTCCTAATGTGATGACCACCCGCTGTGGTCTGTATGTCAAATCAGTTAGTGCATATCTACTTTGCAGATTATTTATTTAACCCCTCGAGCCTCAGAGGGACCGATCGGACTCGAACGTAAAAGCAGTTACGCCTCATTGGGACCGATCGGACTCTAAAGTTAGTATTCTAAAGCTCTAATGCAACAATTCTGAAGTGCAACAATGGTTTGGGAGAAATTAATATTTTGGTCGGCCACCATAATAAATCTAAAATTTCCATAATTATACATAGTCTTTCAAAGACATGCGCTCGCGAAATCTCGCGGCTCGAGGGGGGGGGGGGTTAAACAGTAAAAATGACATGATTGAGTTGTTAATTATGGAAATAATTAGAATTGTGAAAAATCTGTAAGCTCGGTAACTATTCGTCTTCTTTGGCATGGTATGCCTTGCACAGTCAGACGTATTCCAGCTGGCTGCAAGGCGGCCTCGGATCAAGGACGGTACATTTACCGCCACGACGCTTGCTATTCATGTCCTTGCTATTCATGAGGTAATTAGCCTCTCGGTGTGTCCGAGAGTACCCTCTGAACGCAGTTTGTGCGGGATGGCTATAAGGCTAAATACATTTCACTACAAAACCTTTATCAATAATCGAGAAAGCTTCAGATTGGATGCTGGAGGTCGGTGTGGTCTCTAAGCAGTATAAATTCCATGAAAGTCTCATGCTCAGCGGTCCAGGGTGAGTATTAATAAACCGGCATCCTTCAAGGAGGTAAATCATTAGAGTAACTAAGCAACTTTTGATGAAAAAAAATGTTTTTTTAGGAAAGCTCAGCTCTTTATACTATTTTTCAGAGAAAAAAAAATGAAATTGTCAAAAAAATTTTTTTTTTTCGTTTTTTCTACATTTGTTTTTATTAAAAGTGGCTCACTGGTGCTGATACACCCTTTAAGGATGCCGGTTAATTAAAACTCACCCATATAACTGTTTGCTCTATCTCGGAAGATTAGATCTATTTATGCATTAGATTAATCTATGCATTATGGATGTATTCTTTGGCGCCATACATGCATATACATTGGCAACATACATGGATAGACATTGGCGCCATACAAGGGCGGTCCCAGGGGGGGGGGGGGGGGGTCAAGGGGGTCGTGACCCCCCCCCCCCCAAAATCTTAAATATATGGCTTATAATAAGCTCCTTATGCAAATACACTTGTTTCCATAAATAAATTATTGTATATTAAAGGGGAACTTTAAGTTTTAATTACAAATCGTTAAATCAATCTCATCGTATACGCCTGTGGTCACCAGTTGTCTAACTACAACGCGAGACGACCACGAGACGACTGAAGTAAATACATCGGCTTCACTAGGGTCGGGTCGGGATTGTTCGACTATGTTCGTAGGAGGCAGGGACCGATGCAGGCGTTGGTCGCCTTCTCTTCGACTATATTTGGCAGTGTTCGTGAGCAACGAACGTGTCACGACGTGTCACCTGTGTGTGATTCACCGTCACCAGTATTTTAGTAGACTCCAGACCTTCCGAGAACGTGCCACTGGAGAACGGAGCTTTTAACCCTTCAGGCCTCGCGACTCGCAGTTAACCCTCAGGTTGACTGCGATATCGAAGTCGCGGGGCCTGAAGGGTTAAACTCTGCGTCGCGTTAAAGTTGTGATGGCATATAAGAAAAGCAGCCATTTTTCTTGAATCTTTATAACCTAAAATTTTTGTATTACATTTTTAAAGGCATTTAAGTCATAAAATACTTGTATTATAGGTAAATCCTATTTCAACGTGTGTGAAAAATACCCAGCAAGTGTTCTTTTTTACTGAAAAAAATAAAATTGATTTACAAGAAAACTTTAAATCATAATTATGAATTAAAATTGACTTAAAATAATATTTTGAAGGTGCGTTAAAATTTTGTTAGACATGTTACTTAATATTGTCGATGAAATAATGTCTGCAAGAGAATTTGGTGTATTAAACTACAATACAATAATTTTAAAGTCCATAAAATGTTTGTACGTAGCAAATGATCATGCAGCTTCCTTTTGTTACCTACCATTCTATATCATGTCAAGGCATTACCCGACTAGAAGTTGTAATAAATCAATTCAATTGGAGACAGTATCAATTGGAGACACTTTTATAGCCGCTGGCTAAATAAGGGTGCCAAAGCAAGCACTATAAGGACTTTATAAGCGCTTATTCAGCTTTCTTATACCACTAAAGGTAGCCGCTATGACCACTATTCAGCTAAAAGTCGTATAAAATGCGCCCAATCCGGTGGTATAGACGTTTATATGACTGCTATATGACCAGTTCTTGTGACTAAAAGCTGTAGCGATAACGTTGCTGTGTCGTTTATATAAACGATTTGTGCTACTTGGGTGGCAGCTCCGTATGTATTTTATTGGTGGGTAGAGATGGAATATTTTCATAAAATTGTATGAAAGCTTGAGGAATATCTAACTTTATAATTGATAGGAACACAGCTATTTGGGTATGCTTTCTGGAGTGGCATCACAGTTGGACAAATTTGCCGCCAAAGTTGAAAGTATGTCATAACAAGATCATGAACCAATGGCATACATCTGACAATGCTTTAAGGTAGGATAGACTGAGCCGAAATATGCCATGCATTATGACACCTGGACCCTTGAATTTGGATGAAAATAGATGACTTCAGCAACACTTTCACAAGCAACTTGCGATCTCAAGTCGCAAGTCGACTTGCGATCTCCAGATCGGCATGGGAAGGTGCAGGGTATGACAGCACGCTGTCCCGCGGGTAAGACCAAGGCTCGTGATGCATGCGTTTATATTTGCTTGTACATTGAAAATGGGCGATGAATAACTGATCGATTTGGTAAGGCGATATGAAGCCTTTTACCAATATTTCTTCTTGTTGTTTTTGCTGTGTTCTTCGTATTCATTTAAAAATGAACTAGAAATTATAAATTGGTCTCCAACTCACTCAGAATCAGAAAACACATTGTATAGTGGTTGCCCACAATACTAGTGCACTTTTTTAAGATGGCGACTGACATGAGCATTTGCTCGATCTGAATATTCGCATTGAGAATTTGTTAGTTGTGAGCTAATGCTCATGACACCTGAATCATTGCGACGAATATATGCTCGACTGTTCTTTAGCAGTTGTAGTCAAAATGGCGGACCTAGAGGTAGTGTGTACTGCGTTCCTTTTAATCCGTTATTGCTATGTAAAGAAGAAAAAAAGCATATTTGGACAAAAAAATTGTTCAAAATGAGAAATAAAGCTGGCGGATAGTTGAATATTCTGAAAAATCAAGAAGTTGGCGGTCAATACAAAAACTTTGTGAGAATGTCTTCGTCTGAATTTGAATGCCTAATCAATTTAATTGAACCTTTAGTGTGCAAAAAAGACTTTTAGTGTGCTTGGAGAAAAGCTATAACGGTGACAGAGAGATTATCTGTAACACTGCGTTTTTATACTTCTGGTTATTCATCTATAAACTTGCAGTATCTTTTTAAAATCTCCAGACAGCAAATTGGTTTTATTGTTAAAGAAGTCAGTGAAGCGATTGTCAAAATATTGAAAGATGGTATATTAAAGGTAAGAAAACATGTTTAATACTCTGTTATAAAAAAAATACGTAGGAAATTATAATATTATTATTATCAATTAAATCAGCATACTCTTCAAGAAATCCTTGGCTATATAGTTGTGTTGAGGATCCTTCGTAGGAGTTGTCTGATGTAGCCGGTGGCATCGCAGCGATTTGGTTGTTTGATTGAGGTGCTGGCGAAGTCATTTCAGCGTAGGATGTTACAGGTGAAGGTGATAGCATTGGAATGGTTCGGTTATTGTCCTAAGGTGACAGTGAAGTTATTTCGTCTTAGGACATTGAAGGTGATCGCATAGAAACACTGTGGGAACGGGAACGGTTAGTTGGCCGATCACCGTAAGCTTGACATGACAGTGTAGATATATTATGTGAGCGGAATTAGGATGTAGGCTGTTGAGAGGTTGAAGTACCCAGTTATTGGAGCACATATTGTATTCATATTCGCCTCGATCGGCACTGAAGACAATATTAGATATATGCTGCTGCACATTGGTCCTGATCTGCCCCGTATATGACCTTAATTTATTTGCAACGATAGATGCAAAAGAGTCACATTTGCCCATATCTTTCGCCAATGAGACGGTTTGTTTTCATTCTGACGATTTTAAAAAAATGACACGTCAAAGTCATTATTTCATCCGGGTTATAGCCACGTTTTCTTTTTTGAGTACTTCGTCTCAGGACGTTATCAGGGGTGGCGAATTTGGTGTAGCTTTCTTATTTTACTCGGCACGTTGCGTTGTGCTCGAGGTGCCATCATCGCGCAGCTGAAAAATAAAATATGTTTGTTACAGGTTCCAATAACTCAAAACGAATGGCCGAATTTAGCGCAACATTATGAATTTTCCTCATCGTGTGGGTGCTGCGAATGGAAAGCATGTTATGATACAATCACTGATAAACAGTGGCAGTGATTATTATAATTATAAACACTTTCAGTATTGTACTATTTGCTCTTGTCAAACTATATTTTTTATGTTAAATTTTACTAAATGTTGGCTGCCAAGGAAAAGTTTCGGATGCGGGAGTGTTTAAAAACTGAATTATATCAGCGAATTGAAAATAAATCATTGAATAATCCGGAACCAGCTCCATTGCCGATGCGGACTTAAAACATTCCATATTACTTTGTGGGTGATGAAGATTTTGCTCTATCAGAAAATATGATGAAATTCAATTAAGGATATCACGCTAAAAGGTCTAAGGAGAGAACATTCAATTACAGACTTTGTCGAGCCAGAATAATTTGGTATAATATCAGCAGTATATTCCGAGTATTAAGAAAATTGATGTTGATGGAATCGAAAAAGCTGTGATACACACACTTAGGAACTTTTGATAAGGAAATAGAAGAAAATGTGACACCAGGAAGTTGGAGAAACAACGCCAAAACTAACGCATGTTTTTTACCCCTGCAAAATTGACCACGAAGAGCTGCCAGATAGAAGAAATACGTATTAAAATTGCTGAATCTGCAGGTGCGGGCACTGAGCTGATGAGAAAGATATCCATACAAATAAACGGTATCACTTATCATCCGCTGATTATTCGATCTTGTACAAGCTGCAACTATGTGCTTGTATATACTTCGTCGGTACCTTAAACAATTTTATAAATAATGTATAATTTTAAACTTTCATGGTTGTTTACATCACTATTGTAAATACGGGACTTATCACTATTTGTTTTGTGACCATGGCCTGCAACATCTCCAAAATATCAGGAAAATATAAAAAGAATCTCTGTAAGTCCCATATTTACAATAGTGAATTTTATAAACACTTTTTATCTACACCCATACATATATTATCATAAAACTACTACCTTTGTTTAACATGCATAAATGAATAAATACATAAAAAAAGAGCTTTACCTTTTCCTGTTCCCATAGCCTTCTTTACTTTTAATTTTTTTCTTCCTTCGCAAAGAAGCAAGCAGGCTAGTCATTTTTCTTTTGCATTCTTCTACGTTTTCGTTTATTTCGTCACCCATTTCGACCCATGCATCTCTTTTCTTAAATTTATTAAAATTGTCTCGATGTGTAAGGTTCTACAGTGCAATCACCTAAAAATACAAGTTTATCTAGCCGTTTTGGCGCTAATCGGTTTGGTGTTTTTGTTATTGTACGCCTTTGAAAATAAACGTTCGGAAGGAACCGATGTTGCTGGTATCGATAAGTACTCTCGAGCGAGCTTGTACAATTTGGGAAAAACCACTTTCATGTCTTCCCATTGTTTTAATGGATCAGTTGAAAGATAAGACACCTATGCAGACAAGTGATGGCTCACTTCATCCTTATTTTCAGACTGTAATGAAAAACCTGTTTTTTTTGTTCCGGTTCGTATGAGCCAACTTCTTATGGTGACTCCCAGAAGTCATATATTGTTTCGAGAGAAGAATCGTGATACTATAAGGGTATTAATAGAAAAGTCGCTTGTTTGCTTTGTCGCAAAATGAAAATGAAAAGTCACTAGTGTCAAAATGTAGCGACAAAGTTGCTAGATTGGCAACACACCAGTGAGAGTTGAGTTGAGTGATTGAACCTCAAGGCAAAGATGATAGCATAATGAACTTTATTATTCCTGTGTACCACAGTGAATGAATAAAGCAAAACATCTTGTTATTTTTCAACTGACAGACATAAACATGAGTTAAAAAGCCTAGTTTAAAAAAAACATAAGATTTGTTCGATACGATTAATTGCCCAAAAGTACTCATTGAGTAAAAAAAGCATAGATTTAAAAAGTATCGAGTACAAAAGTATTGGTATTGATACAAAAGTACTCGATACCAAAAAGTATGAAAAAAAATCGTGTCGAGACACTTGAAAGATTGAGAGACTGTCCCTCCTCTCCCACCCTTCCTGTCCAGAGATCGGGATATGCAACATTCGTGGTTTTGTACAAAGCGCTGGTGCCCCATCGGGTTAAAGCCGCATTCTAGCCTGTCTTTCCGGAGGAATATTGCAGCGGACCGTTGAGATCTTGCTGTAGGAACAGCAAGTATCTTCGATTGCTGAGTTTGGCCGGAAGCTCAAAGGGGGGGGGGGGGGTATTGTTCTAGTGTTGGTAACTTTTATACATCGTTGATTTTTTAACGTCACCCTAATTGACTGAAAATTCATCACTCTGATTCCAAGACTGTAATAATCTTTTTGGTCTCAATAAATAAGCGAGGCATGGGCATTTAACCCATCGATATATGATCCCCTAGATATCGGAATCAGCGTGGTGAACATAGCCGATGATGTTGAAAAATCAAAAATGTAGAACTGTCTGTATGGCGGTGGATTTTTTTTAAACCATCATAAAAACTAATTTAAAAATAGGAAAACAAAAAAACGCGGCTGATGCTATTTTCTATCAGATTCAGCATCAAGATGATCGAATTCAGTAATATTGTGGTTTTTAAATATAGACGAGGTACCAATATTAAAATAATTCCATACCTTCAACAGCTGAGTCTGGCCGGAATCTCGAAGGAGGCGATAAGCCTTAAACTTGACTTCGCCTGTTACTCTCCATACGAAATGAAAACATTCCACAACAACCCAGTGACTTATTTGAATCGACATTTGTGATTCAATAACTACTAATATCATACATATCCTCTTGAAATAACTACATTATGATATTTCCAATACTTAGCTATATAATAACTGTGTATTACAAAATAGTAATTACTTAAATTTTATTCCCGATCTAAAACTACAAACATAACCTCCGATTTCATTTGACAGCACACTGACGTCTCCGATTCAGCGTTGCCAGATGGTAAATAAAAAATAGAAACTACAACAATAAAAAGATGGAAACCGATGATAAATGTACCCCTGCCATAAGCAGCGCTACACTGGTCGGGGGGCGCCAGTTTTGCATGCGGCAGTCTTGCACAAATGTCACTTTTGACAGTTCCAAATCTGTTGAGGGCAGATTTGCAGGAGGCAACCTTGCAGGCGGCAACCTTGCAGGCGGCAACCTTGCAGGCGGCATTTTTGCAGACGGCATTCTTGCAGAAAGCAAACTTGCATACAAACCCGAAGTTAGCAACGTTTGAGAATGGCGCATTAGGACATGATTACATGAATAAAATAATTTTATATTATTTTACAAACCAAAAATAAAGCAGTAAAGCGGTCATATGTTATTAATTTTAAATTTAGAAAAAGAAGTAGCAAATTATCATGTCAGGGTAAATTAAAGTGGTGAATATTTTTACCTCTCCACATTTAATTACCGGCATCCTTGTAGTGGATGATTCAGTACATCAAACTAAACATTAAAAAAAATGTTTTAAGTTTTTCTGTTAGGTTAGGTTAGGTTAGGTTTTTCTTTCCCTAAAATCGAAGTGACATTAATTACCGGCATCCTTGTAGTGGATGATTCAGTACATCAAACTAAACATTTAAAAAAATGTTTTAAGTTTTTCTGTTAGGTTAGGTTTTCCTTTCCCTAAAATCGAAAGTTGATTGCTGAGATCCGCGATGGAGAGGACACTCAAAGAAGTGGACTGGTTTCCGTACCCAGACATATGAAAACGCGGCTTTTGTCGATTTCTGCTCTGGTAACACTAAATTTTAAATACGATGTTTTGCTTCTAACTTCATTTTCTGCAAAAATGCCGTCTGCAAAAATGCCGACCCTCGAAACGTCAGTTTGACATTTGCAAAACTGCCTTCTGCAAGATTGCCTTCTGCAAAACTGCCGCCTGCAAGAATGCCGTCTGCAAGATTGCCGTCTGCAAATCTGCCTTCTGCAAGTTTGATGGGACCCCACTGGTCCCACGCAGTGCCGGATTAGCCACGTAGCAAGAGTAGCAAATGCTACGGGCCCCCCGCATTGAGGGGCCCCGCGCACCCACGCCTGCCTGAGCGTAAAATTATCGCTGCAGCCTGCAACAGGCCGGGTCCCATCAAACTTGCAGAAGGCAAATTTGCAGACGGCAATCTTGCAGACGGCATTCTTGCAGGCGGCAGTTTTGCAGAAGGCAATCTTGCAGAAGGCAGTTTTGCAAATGTCAAAATGACCTAACCTAACCTAACAGAAAAACTTAAAACATTTTTTTAAATGTTTAGTTTGATGTATAAAAGTCATCCACTACAAGGATGCCGGTAATTAATGTCACTTCGATTTTAGGGAAAGAAAAACCTAACCTAACCTAACCTAACCTAACAGAAAAACTTAAAAACTGTAATGAAGGTTGCCGCCTGCAAGGTTGCCGCCTGCAAGGTTGCCTCCTGCAAATCTGCCCTCAACAAATTTGGTACTGTCAAAAGTGACATTTGTGCAAAATTGCCGCATGCAAAACTGGCGCCCCCCAAATTTGCAGACGGCAATCTTGCAGACGGCATTCTTGCAGGCGGCAGTTTTACAGAAGGCAATCTTGCAGAAGGCAGTTTTGCAAATGTCAAACTGACGTTTCGAGAACCTAACCTAACTTAACAGAAAAACTTAAAACATTTTTTTGTAATGTTTAGTTTGATGTACTAAATCATCCACTACAAGGATGCCGTTAATTAATGTCACTTCGATTTTAGGGAAAGAAAAACCTAACCTAACCTAACCTAACAAAAAAACTTAAAATGTTTAGTTTGATGTACTGAAGGTTGCCGCCTGCAAGGTTGCCGCCTGCAAGGTTGCCTCCTGCAAATCTGCCCTCAACAAATTTGGAGCTGTCAAAAGTGACATTTGTGCAAGTTTGCCGCATGCAAAACTGGTGCCCCCCGTTATGTACAATTGCGTGAAATAATTTATATTATTTATTAGTGTATTTAAATGTTTATATACAGCATTAATAAATAATTGTATTGTGAATGTATTATTAATAGTGAATTTCATGGAGATGATCTTTCAATTGGTATTCATATCATCGAAAAAAACACGCTTTTTGAAGTCTGCTGTCAAAATCGCCTTGCGGCAAATCTGGATGCGGCAGTTTGGGAAGCCACTGTTTCGTTTGTCGTCGGCGGGCGTTGTGACGTATCATTCTGACGAATGCGAAAATCAGTAACCTGGTGTTTGTTTGTCGGATAAAACATTATATTAACGTGGCGATCGTGTCGACGAATTCGCGTTAAATTGGCTGGTTAAAACTCCGGAAACCAGTTGTTTTATTAGTGGTCTGGTGATTTTGAATTCGAAATGGGGATCTGCAAATGTCCCAAGAGGAAAGTCACAAACCAGTATTGCTTCACTCACCGCGTTAATGTTTGCGAATATTGTATGGTTACGAACCATCCGAGGGTGAGTGTCTTCCAATATAATTAATTCGCTTTGGCATAAGCTGCTTTTGCGGAGTTTCTGCTAAAAAACCTGCATAGACATCATGCATATACACAGATATGGCATTGCGATTTTATAGCTATTCCGCAGAGAAAGAGGCCAGCTGGCTTCTTTGTATTAGGGTTAGGTCCACGCCAGAGGCCAACTAAGTTCTCGCTGTATTTTTAAGCTATTGCATAGCTTTTATCGCGGGCCTAGGCCAGCGCGGCGACCGAATGAAGAAATTTCTTAACGAAAATTAATGATTTTAAACTGATAATTACGTCTAAACGAGTACTGCTTACGATTCGAAAAAAATATATGTTAAACAAGAACATTTTCCTAATATTCTTAGCTTTGAATATTTTAGATTTTGTTTATATTACATAGTGTAATTAATTTGTGAAATTAGGTCTAACCGAACACAAAAACGACTACTACGCAAATACTATCTGGCGTATTATTATGAAACCTGCACCATTTTAAAGATAATTTTATTATCTATCTTTTCATCTACGATTTTTTTCGAATAGTAAAAAAAATATATGCGTTTTTTTGTTTTATCGAATAAAATTCGCGCGCTCTATCGGAAGAAGTTTAAATTATTCCGAATCGATTCGGAATAATTTCAACGTTTTCCGATAGAGCGCAGTTATCTGATATCAGAAAAAAAAATCTTCATACTGCATAAATAAAATATATAAATAATTAAAATTGCATAAGTTGTTAAAAAATGCTATGCAATAGCTTTACCGCGGCAGTCCCCGAGTGCCACACGTATTTTTTTTATGAAAATGCAAATTTATTGTGAAAAAATGGTTACAAATAAATCATTCAAAGTTTTTCCCAACGCTAGCTACAACTTTTTACCATCTTTCTGGCAGAGCTCGAATACCGTTACGGTAAAAGTGTTCATCTTTTAAGGTTACTATGAATCAAGCCATTTTTTGATGTCTTCATATGAGCGGAACTGTTGATCAGCCAGACCATGTGTCATCGAACGGAACAAGTAATAATCGGACGGCACAATTTCTGGGGAATATGGCGGGTGGGGTAGGACTTCCCATTTGAGGGTTTCCAGGTATTTTTTAACATGTTTGGCAACAAGAGGCCGAGAGTTGTCATGCTGTAGAATCACTTTTTTGTGCCTCTGCTCGTATTGTGGCGGTTTTTCTAGCAGTGCTCGGCTCAATCGCATCAAATGAAGTCGACAACCTATCACAAGCGACGGTACCTATCACGGCACGTTGCTTCACTTAGAGCATCATCTCCGTAAATTTTTTGGAGCTCTCGATGCGCTTCAGCCGCCGTATTCTTCGAATAAAAGAAGAAAATCAACCTTCCCGCAAATGACGATTATTTGGTGCAAAATCTGACACTTTACACAATCACTAATGTGTCAAATTGTTTACCATATGTCTAAGCGTGGTTAATGGCGTTTTAAATATGTCAAAATCGACCAGTACTTTCTACTGGAGCCGTCTATTGAGAAACAGCGGAAACTTAGTTTCCTAATATATATGCTACTAGCCAGTCGGTAGTTTACAGTTGCGCAGTTAATATCTCTGCTTTGTTGTATTTCCTCTTCATTCTGCTAGCAGGGATGATGCCAGACAATGTTCTCCCAGGAGGCAATTCAGCGGTTCGGTAAGATAGGTTTATAAGCCAGAATTTCCTATTGCGGATCATAGACACATACATTGCTGTGTGCGATGTATGTGTAATTTGTCTGCCTTACTCCAGTCTGTTCCGTATTGTGCCAGCTCGCTGACGTGCTGTATTTCATTAGTGTAATTTTGTGTATTTGCAGTGCTGTGTCTTAAAATGTCTCTTCTTTATTCCCTTTGGTAGCGCTATTACCTGGGCAAAAGAAAATGGTGTCTCCACGAGTAAAATTCTAGTATTTAAGCGATTTCAAAAACAAGTATTCGAAATGCCATTTACAATGAAAAAACAGACAAAAATAGAAAAATAATACTATCCGTCGGAATGCACAATTGATTGGCTAACGCCACACGGTGCGCAAACCGTTCAGGAGCGCCCGAAGTACGATTCCCAGGGGAACTAGCCGGCAGGCTCAGAGTCCTACCCGGGCTCACACTTCTGCTTGGAGGTTGCCGGATGGGTGTTGACCTGTGAGTTCGGCCGACCCTAACACATGAATCATAATGGCGCAACTGCTCATCTTCACTCAAGCTTCAGCGCACTAGGCAGCTTTGCTGCTGTAGGCATCCTGCGGCAGCCGAAATATTAAGTAGGCAGTTTAAGCAGCCAGCCCATGCTGCTAGTTGCGACCGTTGAGTTGAACGTGAGAACGAGCCGCCTATAAATATATCTGGCTGCTTCGACAAGTGCGCCGGCCTGAGAACAGCCACATACATTCGCCTTGTTACTCTCTAGCTGGCTGCCGTGGATGAGTGCACGTTCTTTTGGCTGCCGCAGCCAAGAATTTTCAGTAATCCAGCGTTTTCAGTAATCCGGCGGTGCTCTGGTCTAGGAAGTGAATGTTCTCGTGCAGCTTGGGTCATAAGATCCAATGTGTTCTCGGGATGGCCCAACTTCAGCTCCTATTCGGTAACCTTCTCGTGTGAGGAACTACCCCGGGAAGGACTCTCGCATCTCAGGCCTCACGGCTGGTGGATCGGTTTCCCCTGGGGGATTGCGCTCCGGCTGGTTACGGTTTATGTTTCCCTGGCTGGTTATGGTTATGGTTTGCGCACCGTACGGCGTCAGCCAATCGATTGTGCACTCTTGACTAATTACTGAAGGAGTGTGGATATGGAAATGTACTGTCTCCGAAGCAGCGGGTGTGGATATTGACCTGTTATCATGCCACTTGAAACGACCCATGGGACACCTGATCCTGAGTGGCTTTACGGGCAAAGGACGCCCAATTCCGCGCTAAATTCATATTGAATTACCGCTGAAATACAACGCCGGTAGAGGCCGCGCAAGCGACTTTGGTCCCGTAACCAGTCGGGAGGACAGAGGTATCCTGAAGGTTAATTCCGGAGATATCCTGCCAAAACTGGTAGCTAGGGGGCGAGGTGGCCTACTGGGTTACCTTCCTAGTGCCTCGCCGTAAGGCGTTGGACACTGGCGGGGTCGTGTTTTTGCTGGATGGTAGATTTGTATTATCCCAAAGTCTTCTGCACTCACTCCACGGGAGACAAAACGATCATTATCATTAAAACTTCCTGGTAAAATCAGCAGGAACTATTAATCCCACAAAATTTTGTTATATGTTCCATTCCTTTAGTTTGAGTTAATTGGGGCTTCTTTCGCCTCAGCACATTATACAGAAGACGGACTCTCTCAGCGTCAGGGTCCGGATCATCTTATTATTGGATAATGTCTTTAACCCATGTTTTTATAAGAAAACTAATCAAAGACTGCAAAGAATTCAAAATGCAATTTTCAAAATATATTTTCACTATACCTCCTCGACATCATGTCTCCCATTTCTCGAGCGTGATCCTTACTGAGGCATGGAGACACTTGATCCATTGTATCTATTACTACGGGCGAACCTGCCACTGCAAGGAGTTATGACATCTTGCCATTCTGTCTCTCATGGAGTGAAACTAATGACTTAATGGACAACACGATCCAAAGTCTTATTCCGAGACTGCAAAGTGCAACCAGAGATGCCGACCTTCCCCATTTGGACGAATTTCTCCCTCCCCTACCAGATTTGGACAAATTTCTCTGTCCTCCAGTCTGGTCGCGGATTCCAGGTCACCTGTAAATTGGTCCTTATTAAAATCTGTCCTTATTAAGTTCAGTAGTGTTAAAAGAGATTATTTTTCAAACTGGACTTAGCCAGAGTGATTCAAGAAATCGGCTGTTACTTGAAAACTTACAAATGCTTTGTTTTTGAAGAAATTTTTGACCAATTAGAGTTGTATTTACCCGATCTTCCGCGAAACTTTGACCCACGACAATATTATTGCAATTATAGCCATTACCTGAATCTAATTAGGTTTTGTCGAATCTATTCTTCCAATAAAGTTCCGTGTCATCCGAGAGACTAACACGCAAAATAGGCACACTGGATGTCGACTTGCGGAGGAACGCCCAGTATAACTAACATCCGAGAGACTATTTTGAACGGCTGGATTTAACCAAAGTGATTTAAGAAGTAGTCACCTGATAACTTACAGCTATGTTTTGTGAATAAAAATGTTACTGTTGTTAATTTTAGCTAGATGTCTTTACTCTTTAGCAAATACCTAATAAAACATTGTATTTAAAAAATAATTGGTAATAAGTATAAGTAGGTTAATATCACATACATACAATTTGATTCCTTACGTAGGTATGCATAATACAACACCGAAGTTATCTTCTGTGCAACAGTCATATTTTGTACAGTTTTATGCATTATGAATGAACCTTATCAGTGGCAATAATGTCACAAACCTTGTGACAATAATCGTAAACAGCGATTATTTTTCAAAATAATCAGAATCGTAATCAGTAAATCAATAATCATTGCATCACTAGTAATAACAACAAAACTTACTTTTAAAATGTAATTCCAGCTGCTTTCAGCGCTTGCTTGAAGAATTCTACCAATTTCTCTAAACATAAGATGGTATTTTAAGTGGTAGAATGGTGAGGAAATACAAGTAAGCGGGCTTAAGTGGAGATGATGATTGTACTAGCATGAACTACCCACTGACTAGCGATCATTGAAGTAAAAGTCAGCTGGCCTATTTTCCGCGGCATAACTGCCAACAGCCGAAACCAGATCTATATAGTTATACGTTTTAGCCGATGTGATTGCTATATTTATAGATTTTAGTCTGTCGGTTGATATTGTTATAACCTGTCCACCTCAGTCAACAACGTATGTATGTAACGATAACCATAAAAGGTCCTCGGTATGGCAGTGATAGTAATATCTGAAGGCATCCGTTATCAAGAATACTAGTCGCTGTGGCCATATCGGGATGAATGTTTGCCTATGTTTTCATGGTTATTGTGTTTGAAAGCCGGTTTATGAGTAACTATGTTTTCCATCATCGAGTTAATTTGAGTTAAGATTTCAGGCTTCTTGTCTTCCTTGCCTTAAGTAGCCGAACCTAGTTACCCAGCCATCAAAGTATTATCTTGAGTTCCTCTTAGTCAATTGCTGTAGGGCAGGAGATTTCCTCGATGATTGATAAGGCATTGGCTTCTCATTTCCAGGAATATATTCGATTGCAGTACCAAATTGCAAGTACAGTGGAACCTCTCATAACGAGCACCTCTCATAACGAGTAATTTGCAGTAATTCCTCATAACGAGTAATTCACACCCCTCATAACGACTATGGGAAAAATTGTTTCGCTTGAAGAGAGTCTTGAACGAATTTTGCTTGAATGAGAGGTTCCACTGTAGTACGATTTATATATGATTCGTATTTGGGTCAATTAAAAATTATATAAATTTGACGTTAATGGAAGCGAATTGCAAATGTCACTATGATGTCATAAATGGAAGGCGAAATGATTGTTAACTTTCATAAAAACAGTTTTTAATTCAGAACCAAACTATTAACAAACTCCGAATAACTGTAATAAGTGAGAACTTTAGTGGTTCATTAACCCTATCATAGTGATATACTTAATGAATTTATTTACTTTTTTTCCAATTTTCATCATGAACTGGAGATTTTTACTTGTACACGTCACTAAAACGCACTCGTGCACGCGAGGGGGCAACACTAAACAGCCACGGACGGACGTTATAATAATTTTGAATGATAATTGTCGAATTGTTAAATGCATTTCCGGACGGCGCCAAATCATACCAAATTGGAATTTCCATAATAAAATTGGAATAATGAGGTGAATAAGAGGATTGGTTTTTCTTGAACGAAAAATAAATATTTATCCATGATTTTTTTCCACATAATGACAATAAAATACATTTATTATTCAAAAATAAGAGTTAAGTTGATAAAAAAAACTTTATAAAATTAAATAAGTTAGATATGTAAAATCGAAGACTATCGCGGTTGTTGACATTATAAATAGGATAGAAAACGAATTTACCGCTTGAAATTTGTAGCACCCGACGTTTCGGTGACGTTGCAGCCGCCGTTGTCCAGGGTAGACTGGACAACGGCGGTAGCTAAAGCCAAACAAAGATGCTGGAGGGACTTTTGTGAGAGCGTGGAAACAGCTTCTGAAGCTTCCAACCTCACCTCCTTTCTCCTGAAATCACTGGAGAGACTAGTTGACTACCTGAAAACCAACCACCTAGCTCTTGCTGATGCTCAGTATGCTATAGGGATAAAATTTGCTATTTTGACTTGTTTCAGTGCATTGTACAATCGTACATATACTGGTTAGAGGACAGTGACTACAACCCTGTGTGCGAATTCTGTACCAAAGTTTTAGGAGATGAAGAATGCATTCGGCTTACATGTTATCGTAAGTATTATTTTCAAAACAAGGTTGTAAAGGAGATCAAGCAGCGGGATCTTATATAAGACTTTTTACATGTAGGTACCAGGAACATCCCTAGGTCTAGTCTAGAACTGAGGAGTTCGAGCCAGTAGCCTAACATTTCACCTCTACCAGGTATTGATATGCAACCGTCACGGGAACTCCTCCACGAGGAGTGCCTGGTTATTATTAGCCACCAGACAATCGTTGCTTAATCGCTGGCAGTATGGCCTATTTGACTCCTGCTAACTTGACAACAAACCATTGACGTGACTAACCCATTGTTTGGGTATATTTAGTGAAAGTACATCAAATGTGTGTCGATGTTTCATTTATTGCAATGGAAACTGGGTTATCACTGAGAAAATATTTGTATAGTTTTAATAAAAACAAATAAATCTGTCTTGAAAAGTAAGGCATTCATTTATTTTTTCCCTTATTATTTTTACTAATATTATAACAGATGTTCTCCGGCGGATTTCTTATCGTACAATCCCTAATAATAAATAAATACAAACGGAGCTGCCATGGAATTCACCGACCGGAGTCGGGCCCATCATAATACTATTTTTTTTACACTTCTGGGGGGGTGAGCAGTGGATTCCGGACTTACGAACCGGCTGTGGTAGGTTTAGGACAGCTGTCTTGCCACATGTGAGCGTTCACCTTGCCACCCATTCACTCCCCCTTCGAAGCCATAGAATTTGAGATGCGCAAATCGCAGTTTTAGATAATTTTTCTAAGAAAGAGTTGATTATTTTTCTGGAAAGGCCAAGATCTTTAAAGAGGTGAAATAGAGATTTAGCTGGCAGGCCACGAGCGCCAACTTCCACCGCGTGAAGGTGAACAGTGAAGCCGTTCCGGGTTACGGCATTTGCAAGATCATGGTATTTATTTAATTTGTACTCGTGGTCTTTTGGGATATTTGATTCCCATGGAACAGTTAATTCTACGATAAGAGCCACCTTCCGAGATAGAGAGTAAAGAGTTATATCTGGACGGAGGGCTGTGCATCCGAGACTTTCAGGGAATTTATACTGCTTAGAGACCGAATCAACCTCCAGAATCCAATCTGTAGCTTTCTCGATTATTGAGAAAGGTTTTGTAGTTAAATGTTTTTTGCCTTTAGAGCCATCCCGCACAAACTGTATTGGGGGTTTGGAGGATACTGTCAAACCCTTGTTGGCACGAGCCACTGAGAGACTAATTACCTCGCGAATAACAGCGAGAACTTTGTCATGGCGGTAAGTGTACCGTCCTTGATCTAAGGCCACCTTGCAGCCAGCTAGAATGTGCCTAGCTGTGCAAGGGGTATTGCTACAGAGGGGACAAGAACTATCCTCGGCAAAGCTCCAACGAGCGAGGTTACTGGGGTCTGGAAGTGTATGCTGAAAGGCATTCAAATAAAATTTCAGCATCTCTGGCGTCCAGTCATAGAGCATTACCTTCCAGTGCATTGGAGGCGGAATGCAAAAGTCACCAATTGTTGTCCAATCATTCTGGCATTGAAGGCCAATAGCATGAGCCATACTCTTGCTGTCGTAATCTCCCCGCAAAAGAGACTTCTTCAAGTCCACGTCGCTCGTGGTTGTACTGCCATACCCCAGACCAGTGCCATTCTGGCTGATTCCAGTAAGGAACCTTTTGTGGAAGTCTACGCGGGCTTGTAGTTCATTTGAATCACTACAGCCACTTATTACGTGCTTCGATATTGCCGGATCTTTGGAATTGCACAGAATCGAATTTTTGGTTATTCTGGAGTTGGCGTAGAGCAGAGAGGGCAGTTTAAGCGCTAGCCCAAAATTTTGTTTGGACCTGAAGAGAGTCGAGGGGTCAGCTGGTTTGGCTAAGGACAGCCAGGATTTTAAACTAGCTGTCACCAGTGCATCTAGACGGGACAGTTGGGTTTTGGTAAAATCGTAAATAAGAAAGGGCCATGACAAATGTGACGTTAGATAATTGTCATAGATCCAGGCCTTACGAGGGCCAGAAATTAGCAAGGCATCTATTTTCGCCAGGCAACTTTTGAAATGCTCTATAACATGATCGCCCGAGACGTCTTTTCCCTGATGGGTGATTTTTCTGCCGAGGAATTTGAAATGATTGTTTGGGTCTATAAGGGAGATATTAGAGCCCTTATAGACCAATTTGGGGTCATAGGATGTAAATTTTGTGCCCATGCGGGCGAGTCCAAGGCAAAAACATTTGGAGGGCTTCACTTTTATACAGCCTGACCAGTCGCAGAAAAGCTCCACTTTCTGTAATAGCAGGGAAAGCTGCTTGGGGCTTCTGGTAATGAAAGTTAGGTCGTCGGCAAAAGCGAGGCACGACGAGGTGTATTGGCCGTCTGTTTTAAAACGGTAGCCCCACTTCCTGTCAAACTGGCTCAGGCTTTCCAGAAGTATATTAAAAACTATATTAAAAATCGTCGGGGAGAGGCAACAGCCCTGAAATAGTCCAATTGAATATGGTATAGAGCGGGTAGTCCATTCTTGCGTTTTAACATGGAAAGTCAGACAGTTGTAGTAGGAGGCTACAATGTCACGCACGACTGGTGGGAAGTTGTACCAGCGGAGTGCAAAGTGGAGGAGACTGTGTCGGACTGACCCAAAGGCATTCTCTAGGTCGAGCCAGCATACATTGATTTGGCGTTCGTGCTGTCTCGCATCCTTGATGGCAGCAGCCAGGAGAGAGTTGTGCTCGAGGCAGCCCGAGAAGCCGCGCATGAAGCCTTTTTGAACTGATACTCCAAGGTACTCATTCCGGTGCATGAATTCGCTCATCCTCGTGTGGACTATGCTAAAAAAGATTTTGGCCACAGTGTCTGTGAGAGCAATGGGCCGAGCGTCCTTTGGTCCGGTGCAAACTGGGACCTTCGGAATTAAGATGACTGTCGCTCGGCCAAAATTCTGTGGGACTACACCGCTATTCCATATATTTCGGAAGATGGATCCTAAATATTGCATGTACCTAACTATATGTACCGTAAATATGTACCGTCGCGTTCCAGATGTACAAAAACCATCTTTATTGCACAAGTTATAAAAACACAGATTGTGAAAGCATAATTTAGTTTTATGGTAAATAAAACCTTGATACTTGAAATATAGATGCCATGAAAACCGCCTGTAAATCAACAGTAAACTTTGATTAACGATAAATCTTTCATTTTCTTTATCTTTTCCTGCTTCGTTTTATTATTTATATATGTTAAGTAAATTCTTCTTCAGATATATTGCCTACTTTGTGGGTAAACACTTTTCACACATCTATACTTCTTTGGACGAAAGAAGGCAATATTGTGGATATCTAATGCTTGATTAAAAGTTGTAATAGAAAGAGAAGCAACATTTTTTTTATTCTCACCTATAAAGCTGCATAAAACCTATAAAGGCAGGCTTTCGATTGCCACTTTGACAAAAAGTATCGCTAGCTACATGATCAGTGGGTATCGCTTTTGTGTAAATGATCTACAATAGTGTGTAACTCCTTTGTGGGAAGGGCTTTTATAAACTCGGTCAATTCTTAATTTGCCGTAATACCTAGTAGGCCTAATATATTATAGGCAATTTCACATCTTCAAATAGATATCAAATCATTTTCAATAAACAAAAAGCCAATAAAGTGAAGCAGCATGCACGCTACGTTGATATTTGTCATACATAAAGGCCGAGAGATGTTAGCAGATTTTCACACTTGTTTTTGCGACCTTTGGACTTAGCAGAATTACGTGCATCCAAATAAAGGCGGTTGTCGAAATAAATAGTAATTAAGCACTAGGCCAGATTAAAAAGGATTTTTTTTCAATAGGGCACCATCAATTTCATACTTTTGCTAAAAAGTGGACTTAGCAGCTTTACACTCTTAACCGACGATATGGATGTGTATAATAGTGTTATTAATTACAATATAATATTAAAACCTAATTAGTACACGCATTAATTGAAAAAATAAAACGTTTTTACATTAATTAGGTCAATTGTTACATAATTTATGTAGTTTATTTTAATTATTTACTCTGACTCGCCTAGATACGGGCCAGTTTAGTCCTAGTTGTGGGCACTTAGCATTTGCTGCATTCGAGTGTTCAATTTTCCGAGTTACTTATAACATTGATAACAATGTGGCTAAATGTACAAAAAATATATAAATAAAACATTAAAAAAAATCTGCATTTTTTTTATTATCAAAACAGTTTTTTTTAGATTTTGACTTTTTTTGAAAAAGTGTTTTTGAATATTGGAAAAAATGCAATTACTAACGAGAAAAATTGAGTTGAAAATCATCTACAATGATCTTTCCTAAGATCAATGAAATCTAATATTGAGGAAACTGAGAAGAATGCTTTTGTGATTTGCAATTTTAGTTAAGTCAAATAAACACTGTATTGGCAGTAAAAACAAGGCTTTCTCAACAAAAAAACACAATTTTTCAAGAGAAGCAATTTAAAATTGCTTTTAACCCCTCAAGTGGCCGGTGTAATCTAGGCAGTCACCTGTCATTTCTGAGAGTCGGTCAAAAATATAGCACTTTAGAAAAAAGATCATAAGATAGAAACTACTTTATAGATCATGAAAAGAAGAATTGTAGAGTGATCGCATTGAAATTCGAAATATCGAACATTAAAACCTCATTTTGTAAAACAATATTATGAATAATTATTAGAAAGTTAGAGAACTGAAAAATACTCAGTTATTCAGCGATATTGACGTTTTATGTCAAAATACGAAACCGTATCTAGAAATTGTAAACACATTTGTGTACGTTATTATATGCTCTACCAAATCTATTAGTTCGTTTTATTTATTGTCATACAAAAATATTTAGATATTAGCTCATAAAAAGTAATGTAAATTTGTATGTTTTTTCGAGAAGAAATTTTATGTTGTGTATTTTACAAACACTTAACCCGTTGAGTATGAGTCAACCAAATCTGGTCGCGAAACAATTATCCGTTGAGTACGAGTCGACCAAATCTGGTCGCACGTTTTTTTCACTTCTTTGACGTTCTCATATTTATTCATAATTATCTCATTGTTTTACAAAATGATATTTCAATATTCTATATTCGAAATTTCAATGCAATCATTGTGCAGTTGTTCTTTTTATGATTGGTGTAGTAGTTTCGTAGTTATAGTACTTTAAGTCGATGTCGCCGAAAATCCTGCAAAAGAGACAGATGCATCCATGAAAATACCCATTTACTCCAAGGGTTAAGGAGTACTTTATTATGAAATACTATCAGAAAATAACAACTACTACATCACGCTACGTAGAAAGTTACACTTGAACTCCCATCTTTGTTTTATATTATAGAAAAACCAAAAGTTTTGAAATTCGTTGATCAAAACCTAGTATTGGGTACTGTCAAACCTAACAAGGGTTTGACAGTACCCTCCGAACCCCCAATACAGTTTGTGCGGCATGGCTCTAAAGGCAAAAAACATTTCACTACAAAACCTTTCTCAATAATCGAGAAAGCTTCAGATTGGATTCTGGAGGTCGATTCGGTCTCTAAGCAGTGAAAAATTCCCTGAAAATCTCGGATGCACAGCCCTGCGTCCAGATATAACTCTTTACTCTCTATCTCGGAAGATGGCCCTTATCGTAGAATTAAATGTTCCATGGGAATCAAATATCCCAAAAGACCACGAGTACAAATTAAATAAATACCATGATCTCGCAAATGTTGTAACGCACTGTTCACCTTCACGCGGTGGAAGTAGGCGCTCGTGGCCTGCCAGCTAAATCTCTATTTCACCTCTTCAAAGATCTTGGTCTTTCCAGAAAAATAATCAACTCTTTCCTAGAAAAAATATCTAAAACCGCAATTTGCGCATCTCAAATTCTATGGCTTTGAAGGGGGAGTGAATGGGTGGTAAGGTTAACGCTCACATGTGGTAAGACAGCTGTCCTAAACCTACCACAGCCAGTCGTTACTCCGGAATCCACTGCTCACTCCCGAGAAGTGTAAAAAATAGTATTACATATGATGGGCCCGACTCCCGGTTGGTGAATTCCATGGCAGCTTCGTTTGTATTTTATTTATTGATCGCTCAAAAAACATTCAAATATTAGTAAATGTACGGCTAACCACTTTATCTTATTCCTAAACATGTTTTAAATGAAATTACTGACATTTCAAGTGGTTTTCCTACACTTTCCTCACTAAAACCTCGAATATCCGACGAGAAGCGCAGATATATTAGGGATTCTAGACGGCGAGAAGCACGATTGAATAATCGTACATTACAGAATGTATCCGTCTTTATCACACATATCTAACAGGGGGTGGTTGCACTGATTTTGGTGTAAATTCAGTTCTTTGAGAGCGTGGTTTGTCGCGCCGCGCTCGTACTCATTTTATGACGCTACTGAGATGTATTGACTACAATACATCGTACCCGATTTGTGACGTTACTGTCTTGAGAGGTTAATCTCAAGCTGAGAGACTTGCCTCACTTTCCTAGCATGCTCTACATAAGCAATGGTATAAATTATTGTATTGAATTGAAAATTGATTTCAGATGTATTTCATTGGTCGTGCGCAGAAAGCTACTATCGAAGTCTGCCTGTGACCACAGCCCCAGCTGGTTACCAATGCAAGACCTGCAAGCATCCTGTTTTCCCTTCCCCCAATTTGGTTTCTCCAGTGGCTGATGTCTTAAGGGAAAAGCTAGCCGGAGTCAACTGGGCGAGGGCCGGACTCGGATTGCCTCTGGTAACATTCATTCAGTTATTTACTCAAAGTCCACACATGGCGTCCCTCATTTTAAATAGGCCTCCCCCGATTTCGATTGAAAAAAAGGTGGGTTTGCTGAGCGCCACTCTTAGGATTTGTGTCTTCAACGGCTGCTAAATTCATGTATGTGGGCGAAAAATTAACACTTTTGTTAGAGTTGAGACTTTCGACTTCCAGGCGATGCTGCACTTATTTATCAAAATATTTTTAAAATCGCACCCAAATAAACAAACCCTAATTTAACCAAGTCTAAACATTCCATCTACCTGCAATGGACACGGAAGCTATTTACCGTGCAATAATCATCATCTTTTATAGATTTATGCAGGACGAATGATTTATCAGAAATGCGACAATAATCGGAATTGTAATCGGAAATTGTTTTTCGAAATAATCGTAATCGGTTAATCAATAATCATTGCATCCCTAATCGTATTATTTCAGCTTTCAGAAGAAAAAAAGGATTTTGTGGATGGGATAACATCGGCAGAGTCTAGGCCATTGCTGGCAGCGGAAGGCGGGATGTCGGCTCGTGAGGTCCCAGTAGGAGCCAGCGACGATGAGAGCAGTACTGGTATTCAAAATGGCGGACATTACTCTGTCGTCCATATGCAAGATGAGCAACCTTCTTACAACTCCGGATTTTCGAATCTGAAAGACAATTATCAAGGTATAAGCATTGATTACATGAGCGCTAAGTAGACGCTAAGTCGTCGCTCTTAAGTGGAGAACAATGCAGTGGTACGGGTCTACACTTGTTGATTAATAATTACTTGTTTTAACCTGAAAAGTACTGATAAAGAGGGTAGTTTTTTATGACAGAATTGCCTTCAGTCTGGTAAATATATGGGCGGCGGTTGCGTTCAATGACACTGTACGGATTAACAAAAACTTGTATTGTCACTCCACCTGCAAACATCATATCCGTTTTTACTTTCCTGGCCCAAGGCAAAGTTTTTGTGAATGTGGTTAAAAAAAAACGAGATTAAAACAGAAATATCCAGCCAGCTAAAATCTTTGTTTCACCTTTTTAAAGATCTTGGTCTATCCAGGAAAATAATCAACTCCTTTCTAGAAAAAGTATCTAAAACCGCGATTTCTGTATCTCAAATTCTATGGCTTCGAAGGGGGAGTGAATGGGTGGTAAGGTGAACGCTCACATGTGGCAAGACAGCTGTCCTAAACCTACCACAGCCGGTCGTTAGTCCGGAATCCACCCTTCACCTCCCAGAAGTGTAATAATTATATATGATGGGCCCAATTTTTGGTTGGTGAATTCCATGGCAGCTCCGTTTGTATTTTATTTTATTTTATTTATTTGATCCTCCCCCGAGACGATTAGCACCATTTCCAGACTGCAGTATCTCTGTGAGTGTGTCTATCCTCACTACATGCAAAAGGGCATTAAGCTGAGAGCCGGCGTAATAGATTTGTGAATTCTCGCAGTCTACAAACCGCCCAGCAACCGACTGGATACTGGCATCGACAAACTCCTACACCCAAAGATGCCGACGATAGTAGCCGGCGATCTTAACTGCAAGCATTTGGGGTGGAATTCGATGCGCACCAACGTCGACGGATTGCTGTTGCTCAACCACTCCGAGAAAAGAGGCTTCACAGTCACCGGGCCGGAACAGCATACTCGCGTTCATCTACTCATCAGAGGTACTCGATGTTGCCCTTCTGCACAACGTGACATTTCCCTACAAGCAGGAGGTCATCTACGAGCTCCAGTCGGATCGCCTGCCGTTTTTCCTGGAAGTTCAGACGGACGTTGCTACAGCTAGTCACAAGAAAGAGCTCCGTCGCACTGTCTGGGTGAAGTATGGTAAACTGATGGAGAAAGCGGACATCAGCCATACGACACTAGTCACCATCGGGGACATTGAGAGCCGGGTGGCCAATCTACAAGAAGCTATCAAGACCGCTGGAAACCAGCTCGTCAACGTTAGAGGTGAGTGCTACATGTCCGCGCCTCCCGCAACGATTGCGGGACAAGCTGCGGGAGTAGTGACGCCTGCATCGCTTCTGGGCCACAACTCGGTGCCTGGAAGCGAAGCGTCGCTTAGACAAAGCAAACTCCAGAAGAGCATTCTATGGCTTCGAAGAAGACTACCGCGTCGCCAGCTTCCTGCCCTTGCAGCGCTGCTCAATTCTTATAGAGTCAGTCACTTTCCTGAGAAGTGGAAGACGGCCAAGGTGATAATGCTTCCGAAACCTCGCAATGACCTGCGGCAACCGGGCAACTATTGACTGATTTCGTTGCTGCCCACCCTTGCAAAGGTCTTTGAGCGATGCGTACTGGCGCGACTCACGCTGCACCTCGCCCCGCGTGCCGAGCAGTATGGATTCCGTACAGGCCACTCGACTACCCTGCAACTTATGCGTACACCGCCTCACGGAATCCTACAACAAACACCTGCACTCTGCAGCCGTCTTCCTGGACGTCGAAAAGGTCGTCGACCAAGTCTGGCACTTGGGCCTCCGCTTCAAACTGGCCACCCAGACAGTGACACTGCGCCTGCTCCGAAACGTGGTGGCTTCCTTCCTCTACGGAATAGGATTCTATGTCGCGGTGGAGGGCGAGCAGTCCACAATTTGGCCCATCCCAGCAGGAGTCCCCTAGGGAAGCTGCCTATCGGCGGCACTATATGGTGTCTACACAAACGACATACCGCTCAGCGCCAGTACGGAGCTGGCACTATTCGCAGATGATGCAATGTACATGACATCTTCAATGAACATCAAGCTCGCGACCAAGAAACTGCAGTAGCAATTAGACCTTATGCCAGAATGGCTAAGGCAGTGGCGGATTGTCGTCAACGAGGCCAAGTCTGAGGCTATCATCACCGGCTCGCTTAAAGCCTATCCGGAGCCGGTGAAACTTGGCAGCACCCCGGTACCGTGGAAAAACATGGTCAAGTACCTCGGGGTGCCTCAACTTCTCGCACCATGCGGAAGCAACGGTCGCTGCTTGGAAATCCGCCTTCTATGCGCTGCTGCCCATGCTTCGATCGGCCGCGACATTGGCGAAGACAAGACTGCTTATTCTGAAGATGAAACTTACGTATGTGGCACCGGCCTGGTTCCATCTCATATCTACGTCACAGCGGACAAATATCCAGCAGGTGATGAACGTGGGGTTGAGAAAAGTGTCAGGAGCCCCATGGTACGTCAGAAACGCAACTCTGGAACGCGACTTTAGCGAGAAAGAGTGTGGAGGACTACGTGAAGCACTTCATACCAAAGGGCCGACATCTCTCCGCACGAGCACATCTGCCAGCTCGTTCCGCAGCGCACCAGGCTGCCAGAAGTCCGGAAACCGTACCAACGCAGTTTGTTACATTGGCGGACTACCAGCACGGCTAATGCAGCATAGCAATCATTGCCTCAGAAGATGCCATGTACACACTCCCATCTCATTTTATCACCGTAAGACGCCTGATCCATTAGGCGTCTCATTACGATACCTACCACAGGGCACACAGCCCTGTGATGACCAAAATAAAAGCAGGGTCAATGGGCCCAGCTCACCAGAAGCCCCACCTAACAGCATGGAAAGTGGAAGACGTCACAGGCCTTGCAAAGGGTCTGTCGACTGATACTGATGATTAGTAAAAAATGCCTTTCTCGAACCCAGCGATCTGCCCAACTTGAAGGTCAGTGATCTGCTTGGACTGGTAAGCAGTACCGAGCTACTTGCAGACCACTGACTCAACCACAAAGTCGGTAGTTACAAAAGATCTTATAGATCCAGGTAACATCAAGGGCTGGAAACAAGCCCCTCACTTCGTTTACTACTGCTACTTAGAATTGGTACACTGGGGAAGGTTGGGTCGGCGCGGAGGGGGAGGGGGATTGGCGGGGGCTATTCTACTTGCCGGGAAAGTCTTGGGGTGATACTGAATGATGTACTCAATTTTAATCTCAGATCTTGCAAGTATACCCTCCGCTCCAGTCCCTTCCTTTGTTTTTAAACCATCAGTGTACGTTGCTACCCTACTGAGTCAACATCAATTTTGTCCTCTGCTTTAGGATTTATCTGATAACCCTTCTTAAATTTGTTGATAGCATTTTTCAGCATTGGAAAATTATCGCATCCTTTTTTCTTTTGTGTTCCAAAGTTTTAGCTGTTGCATTATAAAAGAGACAAAATACAAAATATTCAAAAACACATGTTTTAAAAGTTGAGTTAAACAAAGGGTACATAATCAGACGACCAACGCTCCAAAAAGGTGTGTATTGAGAACAAAGTACAGTACGGCTGCAATTATCCGAGCACCGATTATTTAAGATCCGGGTTAACCGAGGTCGAAAATGCCACTGCCAAGCCATGTTTTTACCCCCTCTGCTTCACTTTTGCTATGCAGTACTGTATTTTATTTTTTTTGTATGTATGTATTGTATTACATTTTTAACTGACTACATTAAAATATATAATAGACTAGCTGTACTCTGCGCGCTTTGCTACGTTAAATCGGTCGCATTCGAAATTCAAATTCGCCGCTTTAAAATACATTCGACTATAAAAAAAGGAAGAACTCACTCCTGTCTTCGCGGTCGCATTCAAAATTCAAATTCGCCGCTTTAAAATTCATTCGACTATAATAAAAAGAAGAACTCACTCCTGTCTTCGCGGTCGCATTCGAAATTTAAATTCGTCGCTTTAAAAAAAAGAAGAATTTTGGTTTTATTGAGGACACAAATAAATTTCCTTTGGTCCTATCGGCACCAAACTTCACAGGAACCATCTCTAAACTAATCTAAAGTTTTCCTCAAAATTTCATCAAAATCGGTCGAGCGGTTTAGTAGTCCGTAGCGTACACACAAACATTCATTTTTATATATATCGATTTATTCTTTTACTTCATTGACTATGTTTTCATTCATTTAAACTTTACCATATGTTTCCTTCTCGATTTATGACACAGTCCGTGTTATCCAAGTTTTAAATTATTCGGAGTCCACCTTACCTCGGATAAACAAGGTCCTACTGTACCTGGTTTTTAGTACCCACCTGAAGATCATCCCAAAAATTCAATACACACTTCCATTCTTAGTTATCTTACAAATATTATTTGTATACACAGTATATAATTATTTTCAGGACACATAATAACAAATAATACTTTAATATAATACTATATATAGGTGAGTTTTAATTAACTGGTGTCCTTGACATGGGTGAATCAATACAAGCAATTAAGCAACTTTTGAAAAAACTTTTCAAAACAGGGTAACAAGTGGGTCTCTTGTGTTAAAAAAATTGTCGGGTATATTTTAAACAACTTTGTTATAAAGAAATCTAAAGAAAAAACCCAACGATTTTTTACTTACTTTTTGAATAATAACCCAAAGGTAGGGAGGGCGGTTAAATACCACGTAAATATCATAAACAATACCATAAATTATAATAAATATTATGTTCGTGATGTTTGTTCTTAATCATTATAATTCTTGCTGCTTGTTTTATGAAAGTCTGGGCGAGGTAGACTCTTTATTACTCCAAGTACCTCAGTGGGTGCCTTACTCATATTACTTGTGGCGCCTACATATGACAATCTCTCTACTGTCGTTAGCTTCTGGTTCCCAATGGTTCAGTGCAGCTTAAGCGCCTGTTTGTGATGAGATAGCCTATTATGGTTTCCTTAGGTTGGCCTAACTGACAGTTCAGCTCCCATCCATTAGTCTATTCGAAGAGGGATTTAACCTGGAAGGTCCGGGGAACGCTTTAGGCAGAACCGGGCGGTATTTATAAGGGGCTGTGTCAGCCAATCGCTTGCGCGATCCGGCGAATAACCGTCTGGAGTCAGGAGATGTACTTTTTCTGGGCCACCTGATACTGATAGAGCTTGACGGGTAAAGAACGCCACGGATCCGCAAAAAAATCGATCTTGATTTACCGCTAAAGTCGGGTAGAGGCACAGCAAGCAACCAAACTGTAGGATGGTAAAATCTGTCCAAATCTGGTAGTAACGACAAAAGCTCCGAAAAGAGGTGTATTGAGACCAAAGTATCTGGTTTTCAGTACCCACCTGAAGATCATCACTTTCTGAAGCTCTTCCCACTGTCTAGCGGTAAGGCGTCAGTCTCTTTTGGGCTGTCGAATGTGGATTGTGTTTGTCCTCAAAGTCTTTGCGTTTACTCCTTAAAAGACAAAATGGCAAGTGTCGTTATAACTCCTCGGTGTGTGGGGTTCGCCCCTAGCAATCGACACCCTTCATTGTCATTAGCTTCTTTACAGCAATACATAGGTTACCACCCCATATAAAAGTATACTGTCACGATCGCCTTATATAGCCATGTGGAATTTCTGTGGTAAAGGTAAGTTCCCTAAGTTTTCCCCATCATCCTTCTGTTTTGCCGGTAGCCCATGGTTGCCTTTTTTCATTTAATCTCAGCATATCTTTCTACCTATTTTGAGCGTAATCAGGTATATTGATGCATATGATGATAGAGCCACATCTCAAATGCTTCTATTTTAGAGAGTGTATATAATCAAAGTCGACCATTCCACCTGTATAGTAGAACATTTTGAAATCTAGCAAATGCATAATTTGCGGCCTTAATTTCAGGCAATAAAAATATGCGGAGGCATTACGATGGAATCGGCGAAACAAGAGTTGCCGCCACTGGTTTCGATCATGACGATAACAAATACAAACGAAAATCAGCTCTCGAAAGGATGTTCCGTTGGATGAAGTAAGTATCTTTTTGGTACATAATTTATACAGCTGCTTCCGTAAAGAGTAGAGTTAGGCTTATTAGAAGACGCTAAATTAATAGCAAATAGCAGCATTTGTAGAAGGCATTACAAAACCAATAATACATAACCTAGAAGCTTAAATGAGGATGTGGATAGATGATATGTTTACTTTTATTGTATTGCTTTTTGCAGGAATATATCACCGCCGTCTCGCTCTCGAAGTACCGGAGGTCACCTATATAAGAGATACTGGATGGCAGTCATTATCTTCTGCATAGCGATAATCACAATATTGTACTTGATAACCAAAATGGCACGATCGTCGGCAGACAACGACCCCTCATTGAAAATAATGAATAATCCACACATCAGGACAAACGACATAGAGGTGGATGCCTCCAAGTAGTAGAGATGTCTAATAGTATCTATATTTAATCATAATTATCCATAAATCTAGGAAGTAGTAATAAATGGAAGCACTTTGATTATACTAAATTAGCGAACTTGCCTAAGGGCCTGGCCTCAGGAGCAGCTTACTTGTGCAAACTAGTTTTTATTGGAAAGCCCGTTCGTGCAAACGCAAAACGGCTCGCACAAATCAAAAAGTTTCGATTATGAAGCTTAGCTTACATGTGAGGATGGGATACAAGCTGTGTCTTCAGTCGCCGTTACAAAAATCCCCATTGCACTGGGCCCCTCTAAATCCATACCGAGTGCAAGGCATGACCATAGTTGTACCCAGTTTTAAAAAAACAGGGCTGGCTAATAGAATTTGCTACCCATATTATATATTTTGTCAAATATATAAAATGGGTAGCGAATTGGTTTATATGGTTTATATATGATTGCTCAACTCCATAGTACGATTTGGCAATGCTTCTGCCCTGGAGAAATGCAGATGGCGCTGATAGCATTAACGGCGAAACAATTAGCAATTTATTTGGCCATCTATAATAACATTGATAATGAATGATTATTTATAAAGGACTGATTGATTATTAAAACAAAAAAAAAATAGGCAATGAAAACTATTATCTAGTTATTACGTATCAGCCTTTTGCGGTGGTTGACAGATCGTCACATAGCCGTTTTGATTGGCTCATATATATATTATATAAATATATAATATACGTGACTAACACGATTAATAATTATTAGGTAACAAGAGAGAAAGTCGACCAAAAAATGGGCGGCGTCAGTTTTTGCTCGAAGGCTGGCTTCTGATAGGTTAATTTTCTTCTTTTTCATGCGTAATTATTAATACAAAAGCAATTATTAAGCAAATGCAAGTATGCAGCGGAACTAAAATCGATCTTTGGTTGGGTACATTTTGATTACAACCGTTCTGAGACAATTTTAATGTTAATACCATTTTTCTAAAATAATTTCACAAAGGAATTACTAAAGAATTAAAGAGAGATTACTGTTTTGAGATTATTCAAATCAAATTTTCGATGCTTTTTTTGCCATGATTTAAGAACTATCACAAGAAAGGACTTAATGTTGGTCTGGCGCCAATACTATTCATAATTACCTATAAATTTTAGAATCTGATAATGCTGAATTACATAACATTTCTTAAATGTTAGATCAAGAGCTGGTTCTAAAATAATTTAACTATTTATAAAATATTGGCCGTTCACATATTTTCAAAGAATTTTGTTGTTTTTTTTTGCTAAATGATAAAGGGAAAATAAAAATAGTGTAATAGTGAATTAATTTAAGTAAACATGAAATGGTCTCTACCGCAAATATATAAATTAAATACCTTTACAAATACTATTTATTTTTAAATGTCGATGTAGCAAATCTTTACAGTTATCACAACTTTAGGTTATTTTTCTCCATTATGATGGCAGAGTACTTTAATAATAATTATACTCCTTCCATTTATTAGTTCTTCTAGGGAACATAACATTCATATAGCTATAATTGAATTACGCAGATTGCTTTTAAAATCGTAAGGTTTGTTTTAGTAATGAACTGGTTACGATTACGATTAATCGTAATCAGCGATTATTAACATTAACTTCGATTATTATTGCGATTATTTAATTACTATTTATGTATAAAAATAAGATTACAATCCTTGAATGAACTGTAATAAAGGGAGCCGTAAAGTTAATAGCACTCATTTTTGATGTTTGAAGTTTTACAGTTTGTAGGAGCTATGAAACTCCAAACGTCGCACGGAGATTTACTTCAGTGTATAATTAGGGATCCGCCCAATAATAATATTTGAACCGGATCTGGATATCCTTTAATATTAAACCGAATATCAACTTAAAGGGAATCGTTTGTTATTGTGAAATAATTACTATTCAAAATTGCAGAAAAAGACTACGGACTAGAAAAACATTTCAGAGGGTGGGAAATGAGCGAGAAGATAATGTAATTTCAGATTTTTGTTAATTTTGCTTTAGCTGCTGACTGGTAGATGTGGAGTCTAAGGACGTGTGAGGTTCAACTCTGTCCGTGACTCCTTGCGACAGTTTAAGACACTGACATGCAGCGTCGCTATCATCGAGCCCAGCAATGTGCTTGTTTAACCATGCTAATCGCTTGTATTTTTTTGCTCAGATAGGGTGTCGTTTTACTGTCGTTGTCGTTAGTACTGTTTTTCATATTCATAAACCAATTTTGTAACATTAATTTCAATCCTAGGTGAATTCGGAAACATGTTTCTTCCATATTTTTCAACTGATGAAAGTCGTTGACCACATGATTGATTCTTAATTTTCGAGAACAAGAAGGTCACAAGGTGCCTAGTTGGGACTGTACGGAGGATGGCTCATGAGTTCTACTTTTTTCGCCTTCAGATATACATTTGTCTCTCTGGCCATGTGAGAGCTGGCATTGTCATGATGCAAGATGATGCAGCGTTTGCGGTTGCTTTTACGGAGTTCTTCAATAGCTTCCAGCGAGCGAATGTTTTTTGACTAATTCAGGTTACGATGAGTGACTAATTCAGGATAAGCATTCAGGTTACGATGATTCTCCAAAACAACAGAAGCATGTCCAGCTTACCTAAAAAAAAGGGATCATCCGCTTCCTGGCACTTTGCACTTGCACCACTTTGATTGCGATGCGACCAGTCAGAATCAGCCAATACAAAACAACGTAACAAAATATTTTTTTTTCTGAGGATCTTGACAAGATTCTGAAGTGTTTTGGAATACTAGCAGTACATCTATCAACTTTCCTTTGATGCTCCTCCCCCACTTCTCACCGTTTCCTGTGCGACCCATTGGTCGGTGGAAAGTCAACAAGTCAGCCCCAAAACTAGTAAAGGTCGCTCACGTTTGACCCACATCGTAAATCAGTTAGAAATATTATATTTTCTAAGTAAAAACTTTTGCTGTTTTAATTTTGGCTATAAATAATGAACAAAATGTGTTTTCTTACACTGTCATATTCGTGTGTCTAGTGTCAGTCGAAATTATTGTAATTACCAAAAATCATTGTAATCGTAATCGGCAATCTGCAATAATCGAAATCGTTTCATCACCGGTTGTTTTCTAAAAATAAATTATTATATTTGTTCGTGTTTATGAAGGAACTAAAAATAGTATTTTATTTATCACAGAATATTTATTTTTTTAGGTATTTTTTTTTTACTGGGCTTTTGAGATAATGATAAAGGATGTCGGTTGACAAGTGTGAGAAACAACTGAATTCTCTTTATCACTATCATAGTATTTTTGGGCTGGACAGTGATTCTATCTTGTAACATGATGGCGTTTTAGAAATCTGTTTCTGGACTTCGGTATTGGAAAGACTTGGGTCCATTAGCAATACCCATACAAATCAATGACGTAAATGTTAAACAATAAAAATTTAGTAGTCTAAGGGCTAACATAGACTATTACATTTTCCAGTGTTTGTAAGAGCTAACGAAATTGAAACATTACATCCACTATGGTGGCTTGAAAAGAAAAATGTAGAAGTTATTTTAGTTGATAAAATTAAATAATATATTTGACTGTTAGGCTTAAATTTAACGTTCAAACTTGTTGCAATTATTTCTGTATAAATAGCAATACTTTAATAATGTTTTTTTTGTATGATTGAGGATACCAAATGGTATATTGTAAAAATTGGCTGTGAAAGTTTCGTTTTTCCCTTAATCATTTCTGTGCCGTATTGTGGTAGGTATTAACCCCTCGCGGCCCGCGGTTTGAATTTTAATGTGTGCCTTACGGCCCGTAAGAAATTCGCGAGTCTCAAAAAAAAGATGGCGTTTCAGAAAAAAAACGATTACTCCGAAACTGTCACACCGATCGTCTAAAAAAGACCTGTTTTATGTTCCTATTGAAATTTGCTATTAGATATTTGTAACGTCGTTATGTAAAGCAATAAAGATTATTCATAATTATTAGTCGATTAAATAATCCATAATTAGCGGTCGGCCTCGCCTGGCCATTTCGGGCCGTCTGGGGTTCGACGGTAAATATCAATTCTGGACGTTTCGGGCCGTCTGGTACGCGAGGGGTTAAGCTTGAGACAGCCTCACAAGTGCAAGTAAATCAATGTGATTTTTTGTTTGGAAAGAAAGTAATTAAAACAGTGATTCTATGGCTACTAAAACCCAACTAGAGCCCAGTGTGATTTGGGAATAAATTGGGTTAAACCTAGCGAAACTTTTTTTTGGTCGATGCGATCCAAAAAGCAATCTCGGTCTCGCCACCTGTAGGCATCGTTGGGCTCAACACACTTTTAGAGCTTGGGGCTTAATTTTTAAATCAATAGAGAAATGCCGTTTACGAGGTAATTGGGATACAGATTGAAAAAAATCAATTTAGTTTTTTGTGATGTAGATCCATGAATCCACAGAAACCAAAAATCCAACTGACTCACTTTAAAGATTTTTTTTACACGATTGGTATTTGCATGTTGTTCTATAGTTTTTCGCTTTTACACTCTTTCATTTATTAACTGTAAGCAACTACAGTATTCTAGTAAAAGTCTAATTTGTTTCATTGTTATAATTAGCATCAGCTTTTAAATTATTATGTATAGAGAGATTATATATCTACATATATTTTTTTTGTAAAAAAGTGAATTTACTGTCTATTGTAATAATGCATTTATTTATCTCTTTTCTAATAATTATTGCATAAAAATAAAATATTTCAAAAACTTTGTTTTTTTTAATTTTTTAATATATATATATATATATATATATATATATATATATATATATATATATATATATATATATATATATATATATATATATATATATATATATATATATATATATATATATATATATATATATTTTCAATAATATATAAAATTAGATTCATGAAAAGTTACTTATCTGGGGTCCTGGTGGACCAGAAACATTTAAACGATAGTTAATGTCCTCTTTAAATACTTAGGGCAGCGGCACCTGTTTCCGCAATTGATAACCTATGATGTTCTTAGTTATTGCAGCCGAATTACTGTATGCCCTTGGATGTAATAAGTAATACTTATTACATCCAAGGGCATACAGTAATTCGGCTGCAATAACTAAGAACATCATAGGTTATCAATTGCGGAAACAGGTGCCGCTGCCCTAAGTATTTAAAGAGGACATTAACTATCGTTTAAATGTTTCTGGTCCACCAGGACCCCAGATAAGTAACTTTTCATGAATCTAATTTTATATATTATTGAAAATAATTTAAAAAAATTTACACACTTAAAATATCAATATATATATATATATATATATATATATATATATATATATATATATATATATATATATATATATATATATATATATATATATATATATATATATATATATATATATATATATATATATATATATATATATATATATATATATATATATATATATATATATATATATATATATATATATATATATATATATATATATATATATATATATATATATATTTATATTTGATAAGGTTTTGTAAATAATCCGTTCATAGGATGATGATTCGCAGTAAAATAAAATTAGTAAAAGCTACTTGAACAGCAGCGAAGGAAATCCCAGCTTGGATTGGGAAACGCTTATGTTTGAATGAGATATACTTACGGATGTGCACGACTTTCGATTGTGCATGTTAGTTTATGGGTCCCTTTACCGTCGACGAACGATCACTCATCATCCATATATCTCAAAAATCGAGCTTTTCCTTTTGCAACACAAAATGCCTCCAATTGAGGCGAATTAAAGCGAAAAAACTAAAATAAAACACTGATCACATCGGCAAAGGCCGTTTCATAAATGGAGGATGACGTTTCGAAATAATTCAAAATTTCGGACGTTTCCAACATTTAAAATATGACATTATTAGGCTGCGTTAGTTATCAACGAGCCATTAAATCGAAATAAAAATATAAAACCTCCAATGCACAATGAAATGAAAGAAGATACTTCGATCTTAATTTCTGGCAGAGAAGTTTATACTAAAGATGCACACCAGGCCACCAGATGTCCGGAAGCCGTACCCGCGCAGTCTGCTTGATTAGCGGACCACCAGCGCGGGTATCGTAGCACAGCAGCCTAGCCACAGAAGATGCCATTACCCACTCCCGTCACAATCCATCACGATAAGGTGCCTAAGCACCTAAAAATGAGTCCTGCCACAGGGCACAAAGCCCTGTGACGCCATATCCAGAAAGCCGGGCCAATGGGCCCGGCTCACGTGAAACCCCACGAAAAGGTAAAATGCCTAGTGGAAGATGTCACGGGCCTCTAGCAAGGCCCGTCGACAGATATTTGATTTGATTTGATTTGATACTAAAGACTATATCGATGGCATAGAATGCAGATGTGGTATGTGCAATGGAATACATTTTACAGGACAGCAATTTTAAAGTTTGGATATCTGGTACTTTTAAGCTTTTATTATTGTAGCTCCTATATTTCTATATACTGTAAACTAGTTCATTGGCTAACACAATATAGGTAATTAGAATAATAAAAGTAAAATATGGATGCTTAAATTTGAATTAATTACCTATAGGTGTGCACTTACCACTTCTGTCTACTGCTCTATTGTACATACCACAATTGTTTGCTTTTGAAATCAGTTTCTTTTAAAAGAAGAACATGAAAAAAATACCTTTTTATAATTGAAAAATATTTAATTAAGTTTAGTAAAGTACATAGAAGTTATTAAACAAGCATGGATAGTTCTATGCAAGATTAATCTGTGGGTTTTTTTAACTAAGTCGGTTTACCTAATTAACAAAAACAACTCAAATTTTATTCCTCATCTTTATAATCCATTCATCTAAACATGCGGGAACTTGAAGGCAGAGAATGATAAAAATATTCATAATCCTGTGGGATTACTTAACCATCAAGTAAAGACAATAAGTCCTTCTTCTTGGCTTCTGTGATAGTCAAGGTTTAATTGTATGCCCTATTTAATATTATATCTTGCTGCCAATCAGCTGCCTGTAAGTTAAAACTATGATTACTAATCACAATCATTTAGCAGAGAAGGTAACAAACACATTTTTTTCTTTTTACCTTAGCACTTCTTTATTGATTAACATTAATTTTCAAGAAGTTTTCTTCATCGAGGTCATATTTGTACATAATAATATTGAGCTTAGTTTTGGTAAATCGCAGCCATTTAATTTTCAGCCAATTCACAGTGTTTTTGTCATTATTTTATGTAGTATTGTGTACTACTTGATTGGTCAATAAATTAAAATCGTAAAAGTCACTGTTAGTCAAAACATTTACAATACATAAATGGGTTTGGATTTATTCTAGTAGCAGAAATTAGGAAGTCCTGTGTGATTTATTTTTTAAAATGTTTTCTAGCCCTTTCTATTGTGGCATGCATGGCATCTGCCTCTAATAAGAATGCCCAGATTCCATGTACTTGAGATATATTTTCTACAGGTGGCTTAAATTATTCACAGCATATAACATTGCAGCACAGACATGTTCTTTTCTGTTTTGGCCTCCACATGTGTCAGAGAAAGAAGAAACATGAGCCACGGTGTCAGGCAATGACTCCAAATATTTAAAAAACAGGTACCTATTTCATTGCTGCCTTTCTGAGCATTACATTCATCCCATAGGTAGCAGTAACCATCTGGAATGGTTTTCATATATTGTGAAATTATATGCATTCAATTTTCTCTTGTAATAAATAGCAGAATCATCTGCAAATGGGAGAGTCAATATACTTTGTAAGTTAAACGAAACCAATCTGAATGTTTTACCATGATTCTCTTGTGCCTTAATTTTTTTCACATTGTTTCATTTTTATTGATGCATTTTCTCTGGCTTTATTTGCTGCCCATTAATCTTTCGAGTCATCTTTATTTGATGAGGCATTATATGCATTACATTTTGTACACTAATCCTTTTTTTGGCTGATAAAAGCTTAATGCTGGATCATATGAATGAAAAATATCCTTATAAACATAATAGGGCACTGGTAGCATTTCTTGAATTTGTTCTTTGTACAAACGATACATAATGCTTATATTAATACTTTAGAAGAGTCAGTAAAAAATGTTCAAAATATACACCAATTTAAGATAAAAGTAAAAAAATGGCTCCTTTACGAAGTAGGTCGTACAAAGACTGAAAATGAATTGCTTCATACAATAATTTAAAATATGTTGTGTGTGTGTATCATTATATATGTATGTATATATGTTTGTATGTGTATATGTGTATATATGTATGTTACTAACCCTTTATCATATATATTTGTATTTATATGTTTACTATTTTATGCCATTTTATTTTTTAATTTTCTTTTTTTCAGTTATTTTCTTATATTTTATTTCTTTATTCATTATCTTAGTGTTAGTATTGAAAGTAGTCTATTAGTCAGTACTACTCAAACGTCACTACTACTAAAAAATCAAAGGCTATATATTTCGTATGCCCAGATACAGGCTGTTCGGTCTAGTTGGGCATTCGTCTAGAATGATCGTATGGGATGTATTCATTTTCTTATTACTTATATAAATAATTACAAATCATATCTGTACGGTCTCACTGTTAACTCTATACCAAGTTGTAACAAATAAAAAAAAAAAAAAAAAAAAAAATTTAAATCAGAGACCAAATATAATTTCTTGCCGTCACGCCTGCAGCAATGAGATTCCATCCGTGGGAATGAGTCAATGTGAGATTTAACAGCTGCAATATTGCTCACTGATGTAGCAGTGGCTGGTTTCTTGCCTGTTCTTTTGTCGTTACTCGAATATGTGGCAGTACTTGACACTATCAAAGTATCTAATATCCTGTGACTAATCGATAATGTATTGCATAAAAACTTTGTAGAAACATTTATCAATGCTCCTCCTGGTGCCCTGAAATGATATTGTTTCGATAGTTTCTTAGGGATTTAAGCATTTTGTCGAACAACATCACCAATGGTAATTAGTGATGATAAATATTGCTTTTGTTTGGTGGTATCGCTTACAGCCCGATATTCTTCCAATATAATTTTTATTTAATTTATTTTTAGTAATTTATTCAGATAGTTACCAGTCCCTGAGTCCTCACATGCAAGTTCAACTAAAAAACGTCCTCGGCTAACCATATTTCCCTTCTTTTTACTAAAAGGCACTTGAATTTACAATAAAATTACACGGAAACCAACTAACCGATTCACCAAAGTGACAAGTGAAATGTTGACAGAACGTCTGGGTTGTCATTTAAGGTGGCAAAATATACAAAGTGCCACATACCACATTTGTACATTTAATTTGTTCACGTCGAATGGGGTAAGGGCACATGCAACAATTGACTCCTACATAATTTTCATTTTTAATCAATTTACCACATTTGATACATTAGTAAATCATAACTGGGACAACATACGCTTACCACATTTGTACGCAACAAAATTTAAGTTACAACGACCAACTCTGTGTACTTAACTCAATTTTGACAAAAAGTGTACTTACCACATCTGCGTTCTATGCCATCGATATAATAATATCAAAATAAGGTAAACTTGTATAAAATTGTATAACATTAGCAAATGTATAAAGAAACATGGTAGAAAAACTGTATAATATTTTTATATTTGATAAGGTTTTGTAAATAATCCATTCATAGGATGATGATTCGCAGTAATATAAAATTAGTAAAAGCTACTTGAACAGCAGCGAAGGAAATCCCAGCTTGGATTGGGAAACGCTTATGTTTGAATGAGATATACTTACGGATGTGCACGACTTTCGATTGTGCATGTTAGTTTATGGGTCCCTTTACCGTCGACGAACGATCACTCATCATCCATATATCTCAAAAATCGAGCTTTTCCTTTTGCAACACAAAATGCCTCCAATTGAGGCGAATTAAAGCGAAAAAACTAAAATAAAACACTTTGATCACATCGGCAAAGGCCGTTTCATAAATGGAGGATGACGTTTCGAAATAATTCAAAATTTCGGACGTTTCCAACATTTAAAATATGACATTATTAGGCTGCGTTAGTTATCAACGAGCCATTAAATCGAAATAAAAATATAAAACCTCCAATGCACAATGAAATGAAAGAAGATACTTCGATCTTAATTTCTGGCAGAGAAGTTTATACTAAAGACTATATAATAATATCAAAATAAGGTAAACTTGTATACTTATATATATATATATATATATATATATATATATATATATATATATATATATATATATATATATATATATATATATAAGTATACAAGTATAACTTGTATACTATATATATATATATATATATATATATATATATATATATATATATATATATATATATATATATATATATATATATTCAAATTGAAATTATGTTTATTACTAAATAAATGAAATGATAAAATAATGAAAGGGCACTTATCTGGTCTGTGGTGACCAGGAGTGACTCCACGCCTTATTCTTCTCTTCCTTCAGCGCTTGCTAGGTGTTTCCTGTTGTGGTATTGGAACCTGATCAAAATGGTAGCGGCAACACAACAATGCGAGACGAGAATGAATGCTGGAATATATATATATATATATATATATATATATATATATATATATATATATATATATATATATATATATATATATATATATATATATATATATATATATATATATATATATATATATATATATATATATATATATATATATATATATATATATATATATATATATATATATATATATATATATATATATATATATGATAAGGTTTGTAAAGAAATCCGTTTATAGGATCATGTTTTTATTTAAAATAAAATTAGTAAAAGCTACTTAAAAAGTAGCGAAGGAAATCCCAGGTTGTATTGGGAAATGCTTATGTTTGAATGAGATATACTTACGGATGTGCACGACTTTCGACAGGTGCAATGTAAGTTTAAAGGTCCTTTTGCAGTCGACTAACGATCACTATTCATCCATATATCTCATAAATAGGGCTTATCCTTATGCAACACAAAATGCCTTCAAATGAGACGAATTAAGCGAAAAAATAAAATATTAAACTATTGATCATTTCGGCAAGGCCGTTTTATAAATGAAAGTGACATTACGAAATAATTCAAATATCGAATGCCACTAACATTTAAAATATGATACAATTGGCTGAGTTTGTTATCAACGAGCCATTAAATCGAATTAAAAATAAATAAAAAAACTCCATATGCTCAATGAAATGAAAGAAGAAACTTAAATCTTTATTTCTGGCAGAGAAGTTTATAAAAAAGATTGTATAATGTTATCAAAATAGGGTAAACCTATATAAAATTGTATAATATTAAAAAATTGTAAAGAAACATTGTAGAAAACAGTATAATATTGTTATATTTGATAAGGTTTGTAAAGAAATCCGTTTATAGGATCATGTTTTTATTTAAAATAAAATTAGTAAAAGCTACTTAAAAAGTAGCGAAGGAAATCCCAGGTTGTATTGGGAAATGCTTATGTTTGAATGAGATATACTTACGGATGTGCACGACTTTCGACAGGTGCAATGTAAGTTTAAAGGTCCTTTTGCAGTCGACTAACGATCACTATTCATCCATATATCTCATAAATAGGGCTTATCCTTATGCAACACAAAATGCCTTCAAATGAGACGAATTAAGCGAAAAAATAAAATATTAAACTATTGATCATTTCGGCAAGGCCGTTTTATAAATGAAAGTGACATTACGAAATAATTCAAATATCGAATGCCACTAACATTTAAAATATGATACAATTGGCTGAGTTTGTTATCAACGAGCCATTCTGGAGTTGGCGTAGAGCAGAGAGGGCAGTTTAAGCGCTAGCCCAAAATTTTGTTTGGACCTGAAGAGAGTCGAGGGGTCAGCTGGTTTGGCTAAGGACAGCCAGGATTTTAAACTAGCTGTCACCAGCGCATCTAGACGGGACAGTTGGGTTTTGGTAAAATCGTATATAAGAAAGGGCCATGACAAATGTGACGTTAGATAATTGTCATAGATCCAGGCCTTACGAGGGCCAGAAATTAGCAAGGCATCTATTTTCGCCAGGCAACTTTTGAAATGCTCTATAACATGATCGCCCGAGACGTCTTTTCCCTGATGGGTGATTTTTCTGCCAAGGAATTTGAAATGATTGTTTGGGTCTATAAGGGAGATATTAGAGCCCTTATAGACCAATTTGGGGTCATAGGATGTAAATTGTGTGCCTATGCGGGCGAGTCCAAGGCAAAAACATTTGGAGGGCTACACTTTTATACAGCCTGACCAGTCGCAGAAAAGCTCCAGTTTCTGTAATAGCAGGGAAAGCTGCTTGGGGCTTCTGGTGATGAAAGTTAGGTCGTCGGCAAAAGCGAGGCACGACGAGGTGTATTGACCGTCTGTTTTAAAACGGTAGCCCCACTTCCTGTCAAACTGGGTCAGGCTTTCCAGCAGTATATTAAAAACTATATTAAAAATCGTCGGGGAGAGGCAACAGCCCTGAAATAGTCCAATTGAATATGGTATAGAGCGGGTAGTCCATTCTTGCGTTTTAACATGGAAAGTCAGACAGTTGTAGTAGGAGGCTACAATGTCACGCACGACTGGTGGGAAGTTGTACCAGCGGAGTGCAAAGTGGAGGAGACTGTGTCGGACTGACCCAAAGGCATTCTCTAGGTCGAGCCAGCATACATTGATTTGGCGTTCGTGCTGTCTCGCATCCTTGATGGCAGCAGCCAGGAGAGAATTGTGCTCGAGGCAGCCCGAGACGCCACGCATGAAGCCTTTTTGAACTGATACTCCAAGGTACTCATTCCGGTGCATGAATTCGCTCATCCTCGTGTGGACTATGCTAAAAAAGATTTTGGCCACAGTGTCTGTGAGAGCAATGGGCCGAGCGTCCTTTGGTCCGGTGCAAACTGGGACCTTCGGAATTAAGATGACTGTCGCTCGGCCAAAATTCTGTGGGACTACACCGCTATTCCATATATTTCGGAAGATGGATCCTAAATATTGCAGAAGGCAGGGGCATTTTTTGTATACTAAATAGGGAATACCATCGGGACCCGGAGTAGAGCCCGACGGCTTCCTCTTTACTTGATTAAGAATCTCATCTAGAGATGGAGGTTGAGAAGCAAAAGCTACCGTAGGCAGGGGCGGAGGTGTAATGCCCGGCGGAGGGCTGTAATTATGGAGCCGCATTGGGTCCTCATATGTGGTCGAAAAGTATTCCGTGGCCATTTCTTCCGGGATTTGGATTTTTCCCTTAGCGGCAGACAAAACCGTTTTGCTGTAGTTAAAACGGTTTTTGTCGAACCGGGCTTCCTCTTTGGATTTGAGAAATGCTGCCTTGCGCTTGTCGTTTTGCGTTGCTACGCTCTGTATGAGTTTTAGTATAGAGCGGTACGCGCGCGAGAAGTTGTGGCAGAGGGCTTTATCCCCGGCTTTCTTGGCTTCACGTAACTGGCGACGAAGTAGCCGCTTTTGCCTACGGAGCTTTTAAATGCGTTTTCTCTGTGAACCGGGTCGACATGGGTAGATTTTGGGTAAATACCCGAGAAGTATTCATGGACCGCCACCTGGAAGGACGACAGCTGGACGCTGGCAGGGGCATTACGGTTCACAGAGTGGTCAAGAATAGAAGTTAAATTATTATTATGAAATTCCCAGTCCTCTTTCGCAAGTGAAGGGAATTTTAGAGGAGGGAAGGATACGATTTGTTTACTTAATATAATATAATATATATATATATAATATATATATATATATATATATATATATATATATATATATATATATATATATATATATATATTCAATGTATATTAAGTAAACAAGTTTAGAAATAAGATCAGGCAGCGTAAACTTTTTATTTTTAGCAAACATACTAAATTTGCAGTTTGTTTTGTTTATATTTAAAAATTTTGCAGGCGTATGCGGGCAGGGCATTTTGCAGGAAATTCACCACGCTGGTTCCGAATCTTCCATAATCTTTATTTGATCTCAATAAATAAGCGAGATATAGGCGTTGTAACAAAAACTGCTTTTTTTTGTGACATTTCTTTCGCGATTCATGCTTTTCCGTGTGCAGATCCAGGTAATTACATGTTTCGGTGTCATTTGCACACGTTTTCTGGCGCCTCTACTATTTTTCCGAAGTTTTCTGCTTCATTTTCGTAACGTCGTAATTAAGTCACAACTTGACTTAAAAGTCGACTGTAAAAGTCGTAAAAACCGTTTTCTGACGTTTAAGAAGGTGTCGAACGCTACGGTTACGGCAATGACGTCTCTATTCTCTTTGGTTCAGCCGGAAACGTCAAAAGGTGACATCACTGTTCTTTCGGGGTCGTACAGTTTTGCGCCTATCAAAAATGGCATTCTTTTGTGGTTTTGGAGTTTGGAAGCGCAGGCGTAAGAGGGGCTGAGGATCGGCGTCGCTGCCGACGAGTATAGCGCGGCGCAGTTTTTCAATTCATGTAGTTCTTTTCTGGTAAGCGATTATTGTCAATTTTTTTGCGGTTAGCACATGGCGGCGTATCGACTTCTAACCGGCTTTTTTTCTCCTTGGCTTCAGACGGGCGGGCGAGCACCTCTATTATTTTTATACGAATTATCTTTAATCCACCTGCAAAGCCTCAACTGCCGTAGCGTGGCGGCCTGCTTCTCGGAGCATTTTTTTGGAGATCGGAGATTCAAATTCCGGACCTACCTACTGTCAACTTTTAGAAGATATCCATATACTGCTGTGCTGTGAAGTGATTTATACATCGTGTGCCTTGCACCTTCTTCGTTTTGCTGTGCCCGCGGAGAAGCGGATTAAAGAACTCTGAAAAGAAGCAACGTGTTCTCATTTCTTTTTTTTTACAGCTGAAGGAAGAATTGCTACCTACGGGCTAAACCAGTGACAAACCTGTGAGACTTACCCACCCTGTTAAATCTTGTGCTTAATTTTTTTGTATCGAGTTCTGGTTTTTTTTTGAGTTTCAGCTTTAACCTATAAAAAGCTGTGGCGTCCAATATTTTTTGAAATTTAGTTTTTTGATGTGTATTTGCTTTGGCATTAATTTATCCTTCCTGCACTCGATTTCTGTTCGTGGTTATTCCACGATTAGGTATAATCAGGTCTAACCTGGCGTTACATACTAACGTTGCAGTTATAAACTGGCGCCCAACGTGGGGCCTTAGAACTGGTTTTAGCCTAAGTAGTAATTCTTTCTTTAGTTTTTGAGACACGTCTGCGTTTACTTAAATGTTTTCTTTAATGTTTAACCTGTAACATTTCTTGTAACTTGAATTTAACATTTTAAGCGGTTACCGCGAAAAAGTTCTATTGTATACAGACTTGCCGTTTCTTTTTCACATAGTTTTTTAAAGATATTGTATATAATATCTAGTATCATTGTACAGTAGCTCGAGGTACAGTATAGCGGTTTTCTTTGTAATTTTTTGTTTTTAATTTGTAATCCGACACGGTTGTCGGGAAATAGCCTCGTCAGCAAGATAGAGGCTTGCCGTGTTCGAAGATTGTTATAGACTGTTTATTAAATTGTTTTTTTTTGTAAATTTCAGGTCCGAGGATTGAATACTCCGCTCCATTGGTTAAAGGTGTCAGGTGAATAGAGGTGCTCGTCAGCAATCGTTGAGGTCAGATCGTTCTAGTTATTTATTTTCTAAATTTATTTTTTATTTAAAAAAAAAATATTTCGTTTTTCGTTTTTTTTTTGTTTTTTTATTGAGCAGAACAATTTTTTATATTTGATTTTTTTACCATAAATAAAAATTTTTTTTTGGTGAATTATTTTTTTGTGAATAATTTTTTAGTTTTTTTTTAAAAAAAAAAAAATTTTTTTAAAACTTTTAAATTTTCTGCTTGTTTATATTTTTAATACGCAAGTAGTTGAGATGGCTTCCCCCGTGCTTGTGTATTATTCTGCCTCACACTTAGTTAAAAAAGAATTGGATTACGAATTCAAAATTCGGGAGGTTACCCCGACGCTTGTGGAGTCGATGCGCCGACAGTTTAGTTCGCTGCTTAAACAGTTTCCGGCAGATTCAATCACGTCGACGGATCTGGATCCCGAGCAAGAGTTTAACGAATGTTCCATTCGACTCTTGTGTCTCCAAGAATTTGTTGAGGATTTGGTAGAGAACAATACTCGACCTTTGTTTAAACGCGTTTGTACAAAAACAACGCATCTTTTTTATAGAGTATCACGTATAATGTCTGGGGTTGTACCGACAGCTTCGTTTGAACGTCTTCAGGCGGAGATTTTAGAGATCGTGAAGGTGCTGGAGGAGTGTTCAGATATTGTGAGAGCTCCTAGTCCAAATTTACTGCCGTCTACTTCTGTACAGGTAGAGGTGCCTGTGCCGGTACATCCTTTAGGGGTGACATCGGTTTCATCAAATAATCTTTTTGTTCCGTTAGCCGTTCCAAATGTTTCGAGTGTACCTAATGCGGGTAATTCGGTTTCCGAACCCGAGGTTTTTGTTAGGAATCCGGTCGCTGTCAGCAGGCCGTATGATTTTACTAATGAACAGGTGTTAAGGCCTTTGAGTTTAGGGTTTGTGTTTGATGGAAAGTCATGCGTCGTAGAATTCCTGGAACGCCTTGAGGAAAATCGTTTGGCACGAAATATTTCTGATGCACGGTTGCTGAAATCGGCGTGCGAGTTGTTTCAACATCACGCGCTCGCTTGGTATAGGACGGTTGCTTCCAGGATTGACAATTGGCCACAGTTGGCCAAAGAACTTCGCCAAAATTTTGGCAGTCAAACCTTCGACCGCGATATGTTGAAACGGGCTCGCGCTCGAATTCAGAGACCGGATGAACCTCTTCATCTTTTTATTACTGAAGTATTGGGCTATTTTAATAAATTATCCAGGCCCTTGCCGGAGGCGGAGCAGCTGACAATCCTAGTACCCAATTTAAAACCTTACCTGCAACAATGTTTCGCGTACATCCCTGTTCATTCCATACAAGAACTGCTTCATGTGGGGAAACAGCAGGAACTCACGCATGTGGCTATAAATGAGTATAATGCTAACCTGCAGGCACTTTCAAAAGCCAAGCCTTCTGCGTCTAGAGCAGTTCACTCTGTCGATTGTACTGGTTCCGGTAATAATGGTACGGACGTTCCTCTTGAGGAACATCTTCATCAGTGCACAGTGTCCGCTGTTGATTCTTTATCCACTCGTACTCAAGAATCCCATAGAGGTTCGAGCAATCGGGGTGGTTTTCACCGAGGTGGTTACTCCCGAGGCAAACCGCATAATGCGGGTGGTCCTCGAGGAGCGTATAGTGGTTACCAGAGGGGTTCACATCACGGGCACTCCAAGTACTGTTACCGTTGCGGTAAATTTAATTTTACCGTGACAACTTGTCCGGATTGTTCCAAAGGAAATAATTCTCCCAATTCTACTTCGGCCGATTCAAAAAACTCGAGAACCGAGACAGAGTGAATGCGTTTGTTCACTCTGTCTCTGCCTTGTTCGAAAAGGAAAAAGACAACCGTCGTCCATTTTTAGATGTTGCGTTGGGTGATATTGCGGTTTGTGGCTTGCTTGACACTGGTTCGAGCGTCACAATTTTGGGTGCCGACTCACATCGACATTTAATTGAGATCGGGTATACCCTGCACAAGACTTCGTCTTGGACTTTAAGCACCGCAAATTCTAGTACGGTTAGGACGATCGGTTATATGTCTTTGCCTTTCAAATTTAATAATCGTTGTCAAGTGATCCGAGCGGTTGTGGCTCCGGATATTGGCACTTCTCTTATATTAGGCATGGACTTTGTCCGACAATTTGATTTGGCTCCGGAAATTGTGAAGTTCGTTAGGTTTGAGGATAGTGATGTTAGTTGGCATTCAGTCAGCGAAGTGAGGGTTTTGCATCCTTTCGCTTCTCTGACTGAGAATCAGCAGTCCTTAGCAAACAAAATGATCGATGGTTTTCAAAAAGTTTCGACAGACGTTAAGGGTCTTGGTCGAACTAATTTAATATCACAGGTTATCGACACGGGTAATCATCCACCGGTGAAACAGCGGTATTATCCCATGTCTCCCGCTCGTTTAGCATTGTTAAATGAGGAAGTTGATCGTATGCTAGAGTTAGGAGTTATTAAACCTAGCAAAGGGGGTTGGAATAACCCAACAATTTTTGTTCCGAAGTCCGATGGGACTTTAAGATTTTGTCTGGATAGTAGGAAGCTCAACTCGATAACGAAGCCGGATGCGTACCCTCTTCCGAGAATTACTACCATCCTGGACAGTTTACGAGACGCTAACTACTTGTCTTCCATCGACTTGTCGGCCGCCTTTTGGCAAATCCCCTTAGATCCGGCCTCTCAGGAAAAGTGCAGTTTTACGGTTCCTGGACGTGGTTTCTTTGCTATGCAAGTCTGTCCGTTCGGCATGCGCAATTCGCCTGCCTGCATGCAACGGCTCGCTGATCAGTTGTTCGACCCGTCGTTCGATAACAAAGTATTTTGTTACCTAGATGATATCGTTATTGTCTCTTCAACTTTCGAAGAGCATATTTCATTGTTAAACCGAGTGTTAGATCGTCTCGTTTATGCGAACCTAACGATTAATTTCAAAAAGTGTCAATTTTTTCGTCGAGAACTTAAGTACCTAGGGTATGTAGTAGACTCTCATGGTCTACATACCGATCCCGAAAAGGTACAATGTATATTAGACTTTCCGACTCCTAGTTCGCCTAAGTTGGTTAAAACTTTCCTTGGGATGGCCGGTTGGTATCGTCGGTTTATCCGAAATTTCTCCTGTATTGCTGCTCCTCTGTCACGTTTGACCAGTACCCGCAAAGGTGCTCCCGCATTTTCGTGGTCACCAGAAGCGGAAGAGGCCTTTCAAAAATTGAAGTCAGCTCTAATTTCTAGTCCGATACTAGCTTGTCCGGACTATACAAAGCCATTTGCGTTACACTGCGACGCATCGTTGTACGGTTTAGGCGGCGTACTTACCCAGACAGTGGATGGCGTAGAACATCCCATCGCTTTCACGAGTAGGACTCTCTTACCCGCTGAAACGCGATACTCTGCTACCGAACGGGAGGCCCTAAGCGTGATTCATGCAATCGAGCATTTTCGCGGCTACTTAGAGGGCGGCCCCAAAGTCAAAATCTTCACGGATCATGCCAGTCTTCTGTGGTTTTTGAGTCTGAAGAACCCAACTGGCCGTTTGGCCAGATGGGGTATTCGGCTGTCCGCCTTTGACTTTGAGATCGTCCATAAGAAAGGCGTCGAAAATGTGGTTCCTGATGCGTTATCGCGTTTGCTGCCCGTTTCATCTGTTTCTGTGGTCGCCGATCCTTGGTACAACGATTTGTTCCAAGCGGTATCTAATAACCCTGCCGCTTACCCTAATTACCAGATTAAGGACGCGGAGTTGTATCGCTACACGAAGGGAAAGTACCAGCTCACCAGCGCTTATGACTGGAAGTTAGTGGTACCCTTACCTCTCCGAGAGAAGCTTATACACGATAACCATGCGTCCGATCTGTCTATGCATTTTGGGGTTTTTAAAACGCATCGTCGCCTAGCAATGCGCTATTTTTGGCCGAATTTGCACGGAGATGTGGTCAAATTCATTTCCCAATGTGAAACTTGCCAACAGTATAAACACCCAAATATTTCTCCTTTGGGTCAGTTAGGCAATCCAAAGTCTTGTTCTTTCCCTTTCCAGATGGTCTCCGTCGATTTGTTGGGTCCCTATCCGATGACGAGAGATCGGAATATTCACATACTAGTAGTTACTTGTTGTTTCAGTAAATACTGTTTGCTTTTCCCTTTAAAGAGGGCTACTAGCAAAATCGTGAGTCGTATCATGGAGCATGAGGTTTTCCTGCGTTTTGGTGTCCCTCAGTATGTTATTTCCGACAACGGAAAACAATTTATTGGAAAGGAGTTTACCGAACTAATGTCTAAGTATCGGATACCTAAGGTTTACCTTAATCCGAAGTATTGCCCTCAGGTCAATCCAGCTGAGAGGCAGAATCGAGGAGTTGTCACGGCGTTGGCGTTGTCTGTAAAAAACGACCATCGCTCTTGGGACCTCCACCTTTCTGCCATTCAGATGGCGATCAATTCGGCCGTTTCGGAGGCTACGGGTTTCAGTCCTTTCTTCTTGGTTCATGGTCGAGAACCTATCTTAGACGGTTCGTTTTATACTCAATCTCCTGAGTCCCAAGCTGAGGTCCTTTTTGGCAGTCGTTTGTCCTACGCTCAAGATATGAGCGAACTTTCCGGTGTTTTTCATACCGTGAGGAAGAAACTTGATAATGCGCATGCTCACAATAAAACGTATTATGACCGTAAACACCGTCCTGCGGAGTTTGAGGTGGGCGATACGGTTTACAAGAAAACGTACTTCTTGAGCAATGCGGGGAATTATTTTATTTCAAAGTTTGCCCCACGTTATGAAAAATGTCGGATAGTCAAGAAACTGTCGGCTCTGGTATACGAGTTGGTTAATGCTCAGGGAAAGAATATTGGCTCTTGGCATATTAAGGATTTCAAATTAAATCCTAAAGGGTCTAAGTAATTTGTGTAATTTTTATGTCTCTCGTTAACATTCTTCGGAAAGTTGTCTTTATGAGTTCGACTAGATCGACTTTAAAAATGTATTCCTTACAAAGGTGTAGTACCGAGTGGTTACTATCACTGAAACCATTTCGTTTGAGATCAGTCTTGCTAGTAAACCTGTCTAGCAACACTGTAGATTGAATTTATGTCATGAGAGGGAAGTATGCAAGGTGATGGTATGAAAGGTAGTATTGGACATTTTTCAAATACCGGAGGAGGTATTAGTTCTGTCGTGGTCTAACAATATAGTCATCGGTTTCTTTTGTCCACAGCCAGTATTTGGTTTGATTATTGGACGTTGTTGGTGTTCCTTCAGTAGGAGGGGTGGTTTATTACGGTTGTTTAGGACACCAGGTTTTGTGGTTTTTCTTTTACATGGGCTTTGTGCTTCCATGGTAAGCAGTAGTTTTGTTGTTGAAGTAGTTTTGTGTTCTCTACGGGAAAGTGGAGAGTTTTCAAATGGCAGTTGACCTCTGCAGAACTTACCTACCAGGGTTTCCACTTTAGTTAACGGGAAGATTTTGTTTATTTATTTGTATGTTTTTGTAGACTTGTTTACCCTTATTGAAGGTAGCTTGGTCATTTGGTTTAGAAGAGTATATTTTTTTTCCTGTCTTATACACTGTTATAGACGTTGTGGCGTTTTTGTTAACCCTTGAGAGTGGAGCTAGAATCGGGACGATTCATTTGAAATCGTTCGTTGGCTCTTCCGATTTCTTTTTGGAAGGGGGGCTGTAACAAAAACTGCTTTTTTTTGTGACATTTCTTTCGCGATTCATGCTTTTCCGTGTGCAGATCCAGGTAATTACATGTTTCGGTGTCATTTGCACACGTTTTCTGGCGCCTCTACTATTTTTCCGAAGTTTTCTGCTTCATTTTCGTAACGTCGTAATTAAGTCACAACTTGACTTAAAAGTCGACTGTAAAAGTCGTAAAAACCGTTTTCTGACGTTTAAGAAGGTGTCGAACGCTACGGTTACGGCAATGACGTCTCTATTCTCTTTGGTTCAGCCGGAAACGTCAAAAGGTGACATCACTGTTCTTTCGGGGTCGTACAGTTTGCGCCTATCAAAAATGGCATTCTTTTGTGGTTTTGGAGTTTGGAAGCGCAGGCGTAAGAGGGGCTGAGGATCGGCGTCGCTGCCGACGAGTATAGCGCGGCGCAGTTTTTCAATTCATGTAGTTCTTTTCTGACGGGCGGGCGAGCACCTCTATTATTTTTATACGAATTATCTTTAATCCACCTGCAAAGCCTCAACTGCCGTAGCGTGGCGGCCTGCTTCTCGGAGCATTTTTTTTGGAGATCGGAGATTCAAATTCCGGACCTACCTACTGTCAACTTTTAGAAGATATCCATATACTGCTGTGCTGTGAAGTGATTTATACATCGTGTGCCTTGCACCTTCTTCGTTTTGCTGTGCCCGCGGAGAAGCGGATTAAAGAACTCTGAAAAGAAGCAACGTGTTCTCATTTCTTTTTTTTTACAGCTGAAGGAAGAATTGCTACCTACGGGCTAAACCAGTGACAAACCTGTGAGACTTACCCACCCTGTTAAATCTTGTGCTTAATTTTTTTGTATCGAGTTCTGGTTTTTTTTTTTAGTTTCAGCTTTAACCTATAAAAAGCTGTGGCGTCCAATATTTTTTGAAATTTAGTTTTTTGATGTGTATTTGCTTTGGCATTAATTTATCCTTCCTGCACTCGATTTCTGTTCGTGGTTATTCCACGATTAGGTATAATCAGGTCTAACCTGGCGTTACATACTAACGTTGCAGTTATAACTTGTCTTACGGAAAAATACGGAATCTTATTTAGAAATTGTAAATACTATCGTGATCTTTATTAGATTCTCTATCAAACGTAATATTTCGTTTTGCTTATTTACATACAAAAATATTTAGATATTAACTCATAAAAACCAATAAAAATTTTGATGATTTTTGGAAAAAAAATTATGATGTTTGACAATGGAATTTTACCAGAAATATCCGCGAAATGACGCGCGAAATTATTTTACGGTCGTCTATGTATCTCTGGTAATAATGACATATTTGGTATGGATTTTAGGATGCGTTCGAATTAGAAAATAATATTACTGTGCGCTCCGGGAGGAAGCCGCCAATATTGGTCGTTACATAGTCAACGGTGTTCTGATGTGCAACCAAATTTGGTCGTTACGTAGCCGAATGGTTAGAAATCTAATGAAAAAACCCAACGATTTTTTACCTACTTTTTTGAATAATAACCCAAAGGTAGGGCGGTTATAGACTTAAAATTTGATACATAGATGAAATTTTAGTTGGAATATC